>JAVJGJ010000061.1:46100706-46115588 GCA_035590215.1 Microhierax caerulescens
TGATCCCTTCTGAATACGGCTGGGCCATGTGAAAGGACTGATGCTGACTTGCAGCTGGCAAACTTGACTGCAAGAAAGTCTCCAGAGAAGGGGACATCTAGACTGAATGCATTTAGTAGGGTGCATGGAAGATGGGAAGTTAAGGAGCTGTCACAGGCCTGAAGTTTGGTACTTCTGTCATGCCGCAGGGTTAACAGCAGCAGGAGCATAAAGATACAGACCTCTAGCCAAGGCTGGCATGTTCTTTTGGCCACAGCACTGGGCATTAATGGTTCACTCTGCATATGATCTGTGCTTTCTCTCCATTCAGGTGCAGCAGACTGTACAGGATTTGTTTGGCCGTGCTCCTAGCAAAGCAGTTAATCCTGATGAAGCAGTTGCTATTGGTGCAGCTATTCAAGGTGGCGTGTTAGCTGGTGATGTTACTGATGTACTGCTGCTGGATGTAACTCCCCTCTCCTTGGGGATTGAGACACTGGGAGGTGTCTTCACGAAGCTCATCAACAGGAATACTACCATACCAACTAAGAAGAGCCAGGTACAAATTGACTCTAGATGGGTGGGTCTTTGGTGGTCTCAAACCCCCAGTGAGGGCTGCTCAGAGCATCTCAGTAGATAGTCTTATCTCCTTGTCTGGCAAGGAGATGTGGCGTGTCAGCCACCAAGTATCTCTATTGATTATTAGCATGCCCAAGAGGGGAGGTGAGTTGAGTTAGTGTGTGCCAGGAGACCCCAGAATGTTCTTGGCCTCATCAGGATTGCAGTGCATGTGCTGTGATGTTAACTGTCAACACATCATTCTGAAGAATTATGTGGAGATCTTCTGTAACTGAGCACCGTGCTTGTTTGAGACCACCTTTCTTGGTCTCCATGCCTTGGAAGGGATAATTATTTTTTTTCCTGAGCTGTAGGGCCCTAGTAGACTTGGGTGTGATCCTTTCTTTCACTGTGCGTTCTCTGGGTCTGCTAGTGTGTGCTCTTACTGATAATACTTGTTCTATCTGGGGTGTGGGGCTGGAGCTTGAGCCCTGCTGCTTCAGGAGGAAAAGTTATGGTTATGTGGCTGGCTGCCACTGGAGCCTGCTGCTGGCATGGCGCTACCACTTTTTGTGAGCTCGTGCATACAGGACAAGATGCCAGTGAGCTTGGCTGCTGCTAGTCTTGGTGCCTTAGTGTTTTGTCAGAGGAAGGGGGGGGGGGTAAGGAGATCAACAAGTTTTAATGATTCTTTACCTCTTCAAAGATGCATGTCCTTGTTCCTTTCCTTGTTGTTCAGTCAAGTTGTAACTTGCATCATTTCATGTGTTGCAACTTACTAGTGATACAGTAACTTTGTTCCTCTTCCACAGGTGTTTTCTACGGCTGCTGATGGGCAAACACAAGTGGAGATTAAAGTATGCCAGGGAGAGAGAGAGATGGCTAGTGACAACAAACTTCTTGGCCAATTCACATTGGTATGTGGGCTACTCAGTATTCAGGACCTTAGACTTGACCTTCTTCGAGAAGGTCAAAGCCTTCTCCATTTCAGTAGACCCCTGAAGGGGGAGTCATCTTACGGAAGACATTTGACCCTATTTGTAGTAAAAAAGCAGTCTCTAAAGGCACAGCCTTTCAGTGGCAGGGGCGCAACTAGCATTTAACACAGAGCTCAGTTTAAGTGGCCCTCGTGGCACAGGGGCTACTATGGCTTTAGGGCCTGGTTATCTAAAAGGGCACTCTCTACTTCTGGGCACAAAGAGTTAGAAGATTTCTGTAGTATCAGGCCTGCGCAGCAGATAACCTGAATGCTGGCTTTTCCTTTGGTCTTGCAAAGATGAGACTTGGAGTAGGCTCCATGATACCTGCAGTCCCTAGGGTAACCCATTCCTAGCCCAGTACTGCTTTCTTGTGAGCGCCTGTGGAACCCCCTGCTTACTGGAGAACAGCTGTCTAACCAGCTCCCTGTGCAGAATTGGTTTGGTCAGTGTTGGCAAAGTTTGACCCTGTTATAACTATCCAAACCTCCTGTTGGTCAGAGGAGCCCCACAGAAAAGGAAGGGCTTTGCCTTCCTTTTGTATTTCAGAAGGAAGCTATACTGCCTGTCACTCTTAAAAAATGTTTGCCTCTGAGGTAGTCACTGGAGTCTAGTTATGTCCAAAACTGAGGAAATATAACATCCTCCCTTGTCCGTGGAAGAGGGACTTGTTTAGCAATAAATCAGAACCCATGTCACCTTGAAACCAAACCTGGGGACTGTCTCATGGTTTCTGTGTATTTGTTTAGGGTAGAAATCTGTGTCCTGTTAAAATCTGTCAAGGTGCTACTAATTAACCACGTGATGCAAACAGGTCTTTAGAGGATTCTGCTCTGAGAGTTAGTTAATAGTTGATTCAACTGACAGCTCACTAAGATAACATGGCAACAGCGGAGCCTCATACCTTGAGTTTATGTCCACGTGGGAGCTAATGGCGAAGCACTTCTCATTCTCAGGTTGGGATTCCCCCAGCACCGCGTGGAGTGCCCCAGATTGAGGTCACTTTTGACATTGATGCTAATGGTATTGTTCACGTGTCAGCCAAGGATAAAGGCACCGGACGCGAACAGCAAAGTAAGTGCTTTGGGATGCTGCCTAGGATCGAGGAGGAAAGGTGTGGAGCGGGGGTGGGCCCCACATGTGCTGGGCTGGGGGTAACACTAAGTGACTCCAAAGGTAATGGAGTGCTGTCTTGAGCATCCCACAGTCCAGGGTGAGGATTGTGCAGCACGTTACTCAAGAGTAAGGATGACACAAATAATCTGTTGCAAGTGTAACATAGATGGCAGTTGAGGTAATCTTAGCCTAAATGCCTCTGGAAAGCAGGGTAAAAGGTTACTGAAAAATGAAGTAGGAAAAGGAGAAAGACAACTGACCTGTAGGTTCATTTTAAGGAAGTAAAGCTTCTGTAAACACACAGCACTCAGCAGCTGCCCTCTCTGTTAGCCTGCTGACAGACTGCCACCAATGGATGCTCTCTCCTTGCCCATCAGGCAGAGATGCCTATACCAAGGTCAAGGAAGTCCTTACTGGCAGAGGTTTACCGTGTTCCAAGTCATTTTGCACTGCATGACAGTCATTTCTTGGTCTTGCCATCTGCTGTGACTGCTATAGCAATACTTCAGCAGAGTGCAACTGTTTCCTGGGGTTTCCTTTATGTATTGGCTGTGCCTCAGTCCCCAGAGAAGTGTTGGGCTTACCAGAGTTTGTGGAGCAGTGCTCCTGCTGCTTTACAGGGATGTCCTGTGTCACTGAGGAGCTTGGAGCAGGGGTGTTCTGCCCTGTGTTACCCTGAAGGGACAGAAGTTGTGGGGTTGGGAATCCAGCACCTTGTAGTTGTTCTTGAGCTGTGTTTTTCTGGGCGTGCTGTCCCTTTGGGAGTGCCCTCTGCTAACACGTGAAAAGATTGCTGTCTGAGACTGCCTGCATGAAGGTGTCAGTTTTTAAGGGAGAAACTGAATTAGGGAGATTTCTGTTGAATCCAAGGCATGTCACGTACAGCCGAACAGATCGGCCCTCTGCTGAGACCCTGTTTTCTTCCTAATTGCTGTGGTAGAAAGGTCTTTGGAATTCAAGTATTTTGAAGCAGCACGTATTTTGCAGAACCACCTTGTTCATTTTCATCCATTTAGGCTGGAAACGTCTCTAAATGGCAGGAGGCTTGGGGGACTTCAAGCTGTCAGTGTTTTTTTTCTCTGTAGTGCAATGAAATGTTAGGCCTGGTGTTTTGGGGTAATTAACAACATGGTTGACATTTTCTAAAGCTCTGTTGTGGGCTCAGACGATTAATTTGAAGCATTTGTAGATTCCCCTGATACAAAACAGATCTCTCTTGTGTCTCTAACTGGGAAACCTCTATACGGCCCTTCAGTTGTTTCTTGGAGGCAACTACTTGAGCAATCAAATACATGTTCCAGTTAAGAAAATATTGTTAACTTTGTATTGGCAACTTGAATATATAGATATATATACATATATACACACACACTATTCTTCATTATTGTGCTGCTTGGCTTTTGGCAGAAATTTAACAAAACCATGCTGCTTGTTACTTTGATTTCCTCATAATTTTATTACGTGTGGCAGCCTTCTACCTCTGAGTAAATGTTTCCTGATAATAGACATCAAGAATTTTTTAGCTGCCCATCTGTATACCTACCTAATTAAAAAGCTGAACTGCTCATCCCACATCTGCACCCAAAGGACACGTGTCTGTATGTGTGTCTTCTGTTCAGGGTTTTGTACCATTGACAAATATTACATATAAAACTTATTTCTAGCAAGGATCTTAGTATATGCTTTTTTGGACTTTACAGTATCCTTGATGTTGGACCTCTCTTTCACAGTGAAATTATGCTTTACTGTAGAAATTGGCTTAAGTCCAGACTATACTACTTTTCACTTTTTTTTTATCACTAATGGAAGAAAAAAAAAAGAGGGGGGGGCGACATTTACAAGCATGCCCATAGAATCACATGATGTTCACTTTGTAAGGGCAGTGTGAGGAGCTGGGTGGGGAAAGTTGTCGTATCCTACCAGCCTGGGCTTCTTTCCAACAGTGAAAGGAATCTCTGTGCCCTGGTAAAACAATTCCTTCTGTTTGGATTTTTTCTTTTTTTGGTTGGTTTTTTTTTTTTTGCTGTTGGCTTTGGGTTTGTTTGGATTGGGTTTTTTTTTTAGTTTTATGGTTTAAAACTTTAATATTCCTCTGGTTTGGGGACTTTGTGTGGACATGCGCTTTTCAAGAGGAGTAACTGAAGAAAGGTCAATGTGACTTGCAGACCAGTGGACAGGAAGTGTCTGGCAGAGCTGGGGAGTTCATAGATCTAAGATGTCAGGCCTTTATCTTGCAGCAGCATCACTGCCTCTTCAAAGACTGGCTGTCTTTGTACTGCCCATGGGGTCTTCACAGGTGCAGAGTCCTGACCAAGGCTCCTGCCATTGAGAGGGTTTGAGAAATAATACTCTCCTCAAAGATAGAGCACATTATTTATCAATGCTTCTTCTCTAATGCAGTTGTTATCCAGTCTTCTGGCGGCCTTAGCAAAGATGAAATTGAGAACATGGTGAAGAATGCAGAGAAATACGCAGAGGAAGACAGACGAAGGAAGGTAATGTGATCGTTACAGCATCTTCCAGCTAGTGGTGTACCTGCTTTATCACTGTTCTGTGCTATTCACTGTGCCCACCTTGGGAGGAGCTGTAGCTCTGGCCTATATAATCTTGAGCTGTTTGCTTGTGCAATTAGCTGAATATCTGCTTGCTTTCTTACATGCAGTTTACACTCCAGAGTTGCAAGGAGGTGTATGTAGAGGCATTTGGATCTTGGGTTTGGGTTGAGTAACTTACCCTGTGCGACTGGCATTCTAATTCCTCCCTGAAGAATTTCTGGGACATGGAGGCAGCAGTAAGCAAATTCACCTGCCTGTTACTCATAACAAACAGCTTTGCAGCTCTAGTTATGTCTTTTGTCATCAGTGCTCTTTCCTGTCCACATGCCTGTTACTTGGCTGTTTATTTAAAGCTAGGCTACTACAGCTGGGCTCTTGCAGTGATGTTCCATTTAAGTGAAGGCAGTATGGGGATATTTAAGCTGCTTTCTCTGAGTTTATGTTAAAGCTTAATTAATAAAACCTGCCAAGCAAAGCTGCACCTTGGCCTTTTTTCTGGGGTTTGTTTTTTTTTGTTTTTTTTTTTTTAGAAGTGGGAAGCTGCGTTCTGTAGTGCTTCAGGTCTCACTGTGGCATCCTGAATGCTGTATCAGAGCTCAGGGCTTGACCTCGGTGCAGGTGAAGCCATCAGGAGGTGTTCGAAAGCCTCACTGACTGTGTCAAGAAAAGAATGACACTTACCATGGTTGAGTGACTGAACCTGTAATATACATAGGATTAATGGTTGGAACTAATTGGTTTAATGAGGGTAATACTAATGAATTATGCTACTAAATATAGAGTATTGATTTTTTTTCTTTAAGCAGACACAGTGCAGGCCTACTCTGGGATATGGCACCAGCATATGTTTAGTGATTTGCTGAGACTGGCACAATGAACTGATCCACTTTGTGTTCTAGTGTGTAGAAACCAGTCTCAGGTGTTCAAGTAGCACTGTTAAATCCTCACCCTCAGTAGTAAAGGGATCAGAAGAGGACTGAAGTGGAAAATGCATGGAATAAATTCATGTGAAGCAGTATTGCCTTACCTCAGAACCTCTAAAGCCACAAAGCGTTGATTTATTACCATATGTAGTTTAGACAGAGAACCTTTAGAAAGTCCCGCTGTTTAAGTAACCACAGCATTGACACGAAGTGTAGGTGGTAGCCTAGCATTTGAAGAGGCTGCACTGCAAACTTTTTCCTGTTGCCTTATTTTGACTTTGTATCTTAAATTGGAAAGTAAGTTCTTCCCTGCTGTAATCCTGAAGTGGAGTTAGCTCAGTCCAGTGACCCATCGGGTGAAGGTGATTAGGTTACTTTTAACTATCACTTCTCAGGACTTGTGTAACTGTAATTGTCAAAATTCCCCTGTTACACCTTTCTGATCATGGTTTTACTGCCATGGAAGTATCACAAATGCACAGTTACCACTCTGCGGGACTTGGCATCATGTTGTGAATTTTGACATCCCACAAATCGTGAAGATGTAGTGTAGAAACAAAATTATGTTTCATCTGCTTTCCACTGGAAGTGGTTAGTCTCCTCAGAATATTACCACACCCTTGTTCAGGTAGACTTTTTTTCAGATGGAGAGAGTTTGATATACCAGAGACTGCTGCTGGTGGAATAGTTCATGTTGACACTGGGACTGAATTAAGTCTCGGCAAGACTGCTCTGTACTTACAGCCTCCCTTGTTCCTTGTTGGCTGTCTTGGCAACAGTAACTTTAGGAACTGATGTGTCTTACCTAGCACAGTGGGATTTTTCCACTGTTGAGATGTTACAAGCATTTGTAATTCAGGGATGTGAGTAAAACAACCCAGTATTTTAGTTGTCTTGCGTGCCCTTGTTGCTGAAGAAGCTGAAAGCTCTGTTGCATTCCTGAGGAGCAGAGCAGAGTGCGCTGTGCTGTCTGCAGTTGCTGGCTCTTTCAGTGTGCCAGCAGTCGTGCTGCATTGGTTGCTTCTACTTCAGGGAAGTGAGTTTGAGTGTGAAAATGTGAGGACTGACTTGCACAGACTCTTGTGTTTGGGCTTTCTGGTGCCAGAATGCATCTAGAAATGGTTTTCCTGCATTTCCTCTTGCCCCCTTGCCAGTAAGAAGGACCCTGGGTGGGAACCAGAGCAGAGTTTGGCAGTTTGAGGAAAGAAATGTCAGCTACTAGTTCATATGTACACAACTTGTATCGCCAGTGATGTGGGCAGTAGGTCCTTATGAGCTCTCTTACCCAGGAACGTGTGGAAGCAGTAAACATGGCCGAAGGCATCATCCATGACACAGAGTCTAAGATGGAGGAGTTCAAGGATCAGCTGCCAGCAGATGAGGTAGGTCGTTTCTGATCCTGTAACAGTAAAGGAGGTAAGATTACTTACAGAGTCATTGCTCAGATTCTCACTTAACTCGCAGCTGGCTTTGACCAGTGGCACCAACTCTGTGCATACTGTGTAAAGATGGCACACTCGTTGACTTCTGGTTTTTGCACTTGATGAGTGGGGTGAGTGTGGTGATAGGAGGATATAGGGACATAGAAGAACATGGTTTGGATAATAGCAAATATCCTAATTTCAGAGTGCAAGTTCAGTGTCATTGAAGATCTGAGAGCCTGGGAAGCCCTTAACGAAAGGTTTCTGCATGAATTATGTCCTTGGCTTGGCCTTGTGGTGATTTGACAAGAACTGTACTGTGGCATGTGTGAGAGAAGAGTTTTGCTTGAGTCTGGAGATTATTAATGGTGCCCACCAGTGAACTAGTAGAGGGACAAAGGCAAAGCTCGCTGTGCAGTCTCTGCAATACATGCACAGCAAGCCAAGAACTTGGAGGCAGTGAAAATTACTGTACCCACTTCACTCCAGTTTTTCTTCTATCTTTGGAGTGAAGTGGATATTTGGTATCAAAAGAGTGCTTTTCACACCACTTCTAAGTGACAGTTCAATTTCTGCATTATGAACTTAAAAAGCCAAGTTTAAAATGGAGCACAGAGTCTTCAAGACTGCAGAGTCAGAGGGCTCTTAGGGTGTTTGAGACTTAGGTGTTTGAGGGAACAAGATTATAGTTTACTGGTAAGTAGCCTTTGATCAGTTTAAATGCTGTTTTTCAGCCCAGTTCCTCTCTAGGATGGATACTGGCTGACTCTGTTTGGGATTGTGATTACTAGAGTTTTCTCCCACAGGAGCACAGAGCCTAAATCCCTGTTACCTGCAGGGACTGTTCCCTGTAACATTTGGGCCCGGGGGGAACAAGGGAAAGTGGGTAGCAGTGCTTGGAAGAAGCCCTGTGCTGCCTGAGTGGGGACTGTGGCCTGACACAGGCGGTGTTGATCACTTTCCCCTTCCTGTGGGTCTGAATGAGAGCTCTGCCCACGTTTTGAGTGCAAACGCTGCTGAGCAAGCACTGCCGGCAGAGCTGTCCCCCAGTAACCTTGCTTCTCCGGGCCTGCCTCTCCAGCAGCCTGCCAGACTGTGAGGAGGGTTTGACAGATGGCTACAGGGGCTGGGATGAGACCGTATTGCTTTGGTTTGCCTCTCTGCTCCTTCTCCCACATGCCACGAAGGGATTAAACAGGGTGGTGAACAGCCTTACTTGTTGGCTTTCTGACAGTGCCTTAACTGTAGATGAAAACCAGCTTTCTTTTCCCTTCGCCCTGGCTCCTGGGGTGACGGACTCACTGGCGAGGTGTGCCAGGGAGAGCAGCTCTCATCCTTGGCAGCCTGTTCAGGCTCTGCAGGGCTTTCTGTCCTTGGCGCCTCTGAGAGACGCAAACAAGGGGACCAATTAATGCCAACTGTGGCACATTTAGTGAAGTGGACAGGTGCCCGTTGGGAGCTGAGCACAGTCCTAGTCCCTACAGACCATATGGCTTGGTTTGAGATCTAACTTCATGGCTTCTGGCAAAAGAAAGGTGGCTTTGCTGTGGCAAATACATGGGTGAAATGACAGGAAAGACATTCTTGGTGAACAAAGTGCAGGATTTAATTTTTTTTTTTTTGTGACTGACTTGTAGTGCAACAAATTAAAGGAAGAAATTGCTAAAATGAGGGAACTTCTGGCTCGTAAAGATACTGAAACAGGAGAAAACATCAGACAGGCAGCAACCAGCCTGCAGCAGGCTTCCCTGAAACTCTTTGAAATGGCATACAAGAAGGTAGGTTCATGGTCGCTTCCATTTTCTCTAGCCCTCAGATGGGGAGGGGTGAGTCAGGACACCAAATGTTCTGTAAGAGCTGTGCTTGGAGGTAGAGCCGAGTCTCAGTGCAGCTCCTTCTGAGTGACACTTGCTGAAGGGGCAGCTTTGAAGGCCTGAAATCTTGGCCATCCTACCGTAGGTAGCCCACCTCCCAGGCTCTGTGTTACGTTACCGTACAGTGTTGCATGGAAAGTGCTGGAAGTTCCTAGTAAGGAGCATAAAGAAGAGCACAGGCAGGGCTTTCCCCTAAATGTGTAGAGTGCCTAAAGAAGTGATGTCTGGATTTATTGTAAAGATTCTTGTTAAACAGGTTGCCTGTTCAGTCTGCCTGGAATTACAGTAGTAAGGCCATTGCCACTGGGACTCCTTCCCAGTGAAAGGCCCACCCATTCGAGCCCTGGCAGATGTCCTGTCCAGGGATGTGTCCCAGGATGGAAGTGGCACACGCTGCCCAGGTGACCTTGGTGGTGCTCAGCTGTCCTGGTTGTGGAAAGCTGCTTTTCTGATGTCAAACTAAAAATGTTCAGTGCTGCAATGTAAGCTTGTTACATCCACAAGGAAAGCGTAAATAATGGGAAGATAATTTCCTCCCTGTTAGTAGCAGTCATGCAGAGATTAAGATTGTTTTCATTCTCCATTGGACAATTACCTTTTTCACTGAAGGAAGGGTTTTCTTCAGTCTAGAAGCAACCTAAGCAGCTAGCTAGGAAGAAAAATGTCTAGGAGACTACAACTAATAAGCTGACTCTTTCACAGATGGCCTCTGAAAGAGAGGGTTCTGGAAGTCCAGGGGATCAGAAGGAAGAGAAGCAATAAGAAGTCTCTATCTTGCCTTGACTAAAGTATGAAGAAGAGATCGATTTTTCTTGACGCTTGGGAGAGAAGGGACCTTCCTGAGCAGCAGCGGGCAGAATTCAGACTTACTGTGTTTTTGCAGTATTCTATATATAAAATTCTTTAATGTATAAACTTAGTGATGCATCTGCTAGATAAATTGCCACTTGATGAAAGTTAATTCATGCCAGATGAAGTTAGGTGTTTGGCCCCCTGGTATTCAACTGAGGCACCTGGGGACTCTCTGATGATTTATTTCTGATACTTGACACAATGGTGTACTAAATCTGACTTCAAAGTTTGGAAACCATGTCACTAAATTTAAGAGCTGGAGATGGAAGTCCTGCTGGAAGTGGGAGAGAGCAGCACCTGTATGGACCCTCCTTGTGGATCTGAGTACTTGCGAGAAGGTAATAAAGCAAGCGAGCGGCAGTGATGAGGCTGGTTACATGGCTAGAGAACATTCAGATCTGCGGCTAGGTTAGTACCCTTGTTCTGAAGGAGGGGGAGGTTACTTAAAGTTTAGCTGTAACATTATTTCTTACAAAAGAGGCTATGTGGAAGTTAAATACTTTGCTTGTCTGAGCCTTCTGCTCCATCCTGTGTCTGTTCTCTGCTTATGGTAAAACATTTCCTTGATAATAAAACTGTTATTGGATCCATTCTGGATTTTTTTTAAAATAAAAGCAGAAACGTGTCTAACATGGAGTTCTTGGTATCCTGGTCTTTGATGGAAAACGTGAGCATGTTGTCTGACTGTGAGCTCCTGGGGGCGAACAGGCAGCCAGCTGTAGTAAGAGCAGCTTTCTGGAATTCGTGGTTCGTTCACATGCAGAAGAAGGTACCTCCCACTGCTGCGCTCGCACAACCTGCGAGTCCTGCTGCGATCCGCTGTAGCGGTGGGACTTCACCTTCAGGCACTTTGTGCATGGTCTCAGCCTTCTGAGACAGGCTGTACACTCAGAGCAGCAGTTGCCTGCTGCTGCTTCCAGCAACTGTGTCTTCCAAGGAACTGCAATCTCCTTGTCACGATAAATGTTACCGGTTTCTCCTTTGTCCCTTCTGTTACTCTGTGTGTAATGGACTGGAAAGAAAATGCAAAGTTTAGGGCTGCTTTGTCCTGACAGCTCGGGTATTTAGGAGAGAGGAAAGGATTCTTCCTAGACAGTTTTCTAAATAAGAGAAGCTATTAGGGAGGCTACAAGCCCCGGTTCTTCAACCTTTCCTTTAAGTTAGGGATAGAAGGGACTAAGAGTGTCTGCTTCAGACACGGAGCTTTCCCCAGCAGTCCTGGCAAGAACGGGAAGCAGCTTCCACTTCAGAGTACATCAGGCTAGCCTGGGGAAGTGGACAGAGGGGTGGGAAGAAACTTTAGAGGGTGATCAAACTGTGCAGTGAGAGGAAGCTTGAAGCATTTTGACCTGGGCGTAAAAGGTCAAAAATTGACCTTTTATTTTTTATTTCAATAAATGAGGAAGGAGCCTGCTGCAGCTGTAGGAGCAGGTAAGAGGTAATGCCTCTAGGAGCCTGGAGCACGCTTAGTGTGCCACGGTGGGGTAGGCAGGCGTGCAGGGGGGTCTTAACAGAAATTTGGGGTGTTAAGCAAACTTACTTCAGGTGGACTGAGGACTTCCAACTCAAATTTTAGTGCTTTTCTTTCAGCAGGAGCGTTGGTTGGGGTCTCAGGATCTGAACTCTGGCTGTTACGGGGAGGGTAGTGTAACAGCATGCCAGCCCGTGCAGCTTTCATCTGGCTGGTTCTTCTACAAGCAGCCAAGTGACATGAACAAACTGGTTGTGTGTGGGTCTGCATCCTGTTTTGTTACTTTTTTTTTTTTAAGTGGCAGGGCTTTATTTGTCCCAGGCAGGTAATGGCAGGCTGAGGTGGACAGAGATGCTGTGGCTAGTGTGGCTCCTGGAAATTCTGAGGAACACGTGGCTAAGGACCTGAGTGTTCACGGCAGCTGCTGCTCCCAAGAGCTGTTTGTGCCATCTAGGTGTGTCTTCTGTGCAAAGCTGCGTGCTTCGTTCTGTCCCAGCATGACCCTGCTCCTCTCTGTACACGAGTTTGGTGATGGCAGGGAGCACATGGCTGAGCATCTCCTGGGAATAATTTCTTTCACAAAACTTGCTTGTAGAGGTGACTTCTGTCCTGAATTTCCCTCTGCTGCTGCTCCTGTCAAACGTGGTCCCCTGTATGAAATGAGTCTGAACAAGAGAAGGAATTCCCTGGCAAAGCGAGCTGGGTATTTCAGGTGCTGAAAGGAAATGTCCTTAAGTGAAACACTTCGAAAATCATCCTCTGTGGAAGCTTTTACTGCCCCTGAAACCGCAGCCAGATGTTCTGCAGCAAGCCAGGGCAGCCCAGGACAGCACTGCTGCGCGTGGGGGATGCTGCTCGCACGCTCCTGCCTCTGTTCTGGGCTCGTCGTGCCATCAGGGCCAAGGCGATGGATCATCGTCTCGCGGCCTCCAGGGTCCTGAATCATTGATCAGGGTTGGCCTTTGCTTCTTCAGTGAATTATTTTCCCTGTCACGGTTTAAATACATCTTTCATAGATGTTCTTTATTTTTTAATGCACTGTTCTTAGCTCCTCCTTTATAAGCTAAATTATTGAACTGGGGAGGGAAAAGTGAAATCAGGTGATGTGTGTCATGCTGAGAACAGTTTCTTGCTGTGAAAAACTGCCAGGAAGGCAGGAGATGCAGCAGCTGGGCTGTTGTGTTGTGTAAAGGAGTGACTCCTGTCCAGCGGAGTTAGCTGCTGCCGTCCCACTGCTAGGAAGGTATCTGTCAGCACCGGGAGAAAGGACATTTGGTGTTCATTGCCTGCTGTCACTTTCCTTGTAGGCTAATACTTATTTAGGAAGTGTGTGGCCCCAGAAGTGCACTAGCTCTGGAATAAATTGCTGGTCTGTGTAGGATAGTAATTAAGAAATTTTGCACATGTTCTTTGGGGGAAAAAGGTGACCAAGCCATGTTTGTGCTGCGTGCTTCCACCTGCATGCGTCCTCTCGCCATGTCCTCCGCAGCTGGGAGCAGTTCTGTGCAAGTCACGGCCTCCCTGGGTCTGGAATTAGACCCACAACGTTCCCTAACACAAACGGGACTGGGAGAGTGGATTCCAGTGTCACGGCTCCTGCCTGACTGTAATGGGGCAGGGAAGGCTGACACGTCAGTCAGGTGCAGGGTATCTGCAGTGGCTTCTTTTCCTTTCCCAAAAGCATTTTCCCCCAGCCCAGAGCGCCGCAGCATGCCACGTTAGGGGAGCGTGGCTGGTGAGGACTAGGACCTGCTGGGCTTCTTGGGGGAGGGATTGCAGCATCGCACAGGAGGGAAAGCGAGATGGAGCCTCTCCCCATCCTCTGCCAGACAGTGGCTGCCAGTGCGCTGCGAAGGCACAGCTCCTTTTTAAACCCCCTCTCCAAGTAGCACAGCAGTGTATTGAAAAAGTTCTCTCTAATTCAGTGGCTGTGTCGCCGTCGCTGCTCTCGGCTCCCTCCTCGTTCCCACGGAGCTGTGCCGGCTGTCAGACAGGCGCTGCTCGGCATCTGTGTCAGCCAGCGGGAGAGCTGCGGGGGGAACTGACGGCAGCGTCTGTCGCATCGCGAAGGCTGGAGCGGAAAGTGCCACAGCAAAGTGGGTGCGTCGCACTGGGAGACAGTAACTGGGATGCTCAGCGAGTACTTTCTGGAGTAGAGTCCCTGGGTTTGAATTGGAAGGTCAGGATTGCCAGGGAAGCACGGGGTGACTCATGTGTACGCTGTCCCTGTCCTATCGGGCACAGAAACTTCCATCTCAGCAGATCATCTCCTAAAGCCTGGCATAATCCACTGTCTTATTGTTCCGAGGAGGATTATAAAGGGCTGTGTGGGACCAGATGCATGTGGAAAAAATATCTGTAAGTGTTGAAATTGGTATTTGCTCAGCCCCAGAAAAACGGAACTTTAAATCCAACCAGGTAGTTCAGAAATTCATGGCATCTCCCTGGCATGACCCTGTTGATAGAAAAACACAGCTTCAGGCTGAGTCCCAGACCAGTCTCTGCTCAGATGACCATGCTGCCCAGCTGTGCCCAGCTCCCAGCAGGGCTTCACTGCTGCCTTACCGGGGCGTGCTGGGCCGGGGAGCCAAGAGGCAGCGCAGGAGGGAGAGGGGGCTGCAGTGGGCTTGGGGGGCAGGGCACAGCTTGGAGGCCAGGCTGCCCTGGGCAGGGCAGGGGTGACCAGGCTGATGGCAAACGCCAGAGCTGGTATGTCCCAGGGAGGCAGACTGGGGCTGGAGGGACACCACAGCCACAAACCCCCGCAGCATCCAGTTGGTGCCTGCACACCATCACCAGGAGAGCATCACCTCGGGGGTGGGGAGTGCGGGGTGCAGCCTCCCTGCTACCGCTTCATAAAAGAAAAGTAAATGGCTTCAGCATCATTTCATGCCCCGGTCCCAGCCAGTCCCACTTCAGGCTCTGCCAGAACCAGCAGGCGCTCCCTGGGCCGTGCTGGTCCCAGCCCCACTGCCTGGTGCCTTCGGGGCCAAAAAGGCCGGTTGTGGGTGGTGCAAGCCCGGGCGGGGGGGCTGGGGCTGTGTTTGCTGTTTACACACAATTCTCGAACCCGTGCTCAGACACGCACGGGTGGGTCACCCCCCACAGCCCCGCCGAGCAGCAGCACAAGGGGGGGGGGGGGGCGGTTCACCTGAC
>JAVJGJ010000061.1:46117688-46156063 GCA_035590215.1 Microhierax caerulescens
CCCCCGGCCGCCCCGTGCCAGCTGGCACCGGGGAGCAGCGGATTCCAGCGGGAGTAGACGGCTCCGCTGCCCCCCGTGCAGGCTTGGGCCCCTCCCTAGGGACCAGCTGGCCCGGGGAAGGCAGGAGGGTGAGGGCAGGGAGGCAGGGGCCGAGGCAGCCCTTCCTGCCTTACTTCTCTTACTGACACCTATTTGCGCTTTCTCACCCCTTCACCTTCCAGCGAAAGCGCTCTGCCCCGTTTCCCTGAAAGCTCGCTTTTCCGGAGTTTGGATAGCGTTCCCTTTAAAGTCTCTAATCCTGCTTATATCAGCCTTGCGCTTTGATTTCTTTTTGTCCCCGCTAAAAGTTAGTCTTCTGGATGTTCTTACAGCCAACTCAGCAGCTGCTTGTTGCACTGGTCAGGAACCCAGTCTGGCTTGAGTAACAGAAAGAACTACAGGTTCTAGAGCTGTGAAATAGTGAAGAAGGTGTGTGTCTCGGTGTGCAACGCAATAAAATAAAAATGAAGGGTGACTCCTTAGCTACCCTTGCGGCTCCAGTTTCCGTAGGTTCATCTGAACTGCTGTTAATCTAGCTGGGGCACTGCTGGCACCGTTCTGTGGCCACCCAAAAGGCAAGTTGCCTTTGGACAGCTCGTGTAAGCTGAGCTGCCGTCTTTTTCTTTTCTTTAGTGCTCATGCTTGTTCTTGTGTGTAGAGTAGGCCAGGGGAATCATTCAGCTGAAAAGTAACCCAGGCAGGAGGGCAATGAGGAGAAGAACACAAGCCACAGGTCTCCCTAAATTTTATTTTAATCTGATTTATGATGTTGCTGGGCAAGGGATGAGGTTGTGGGAAAACAAAGTGGGGAGCCTGAGTTGTCCTTCCCTGCAGCAGAGTGGACTTTGACTGCCAAAGCTGATCATTCGGCTGTGCCTTTGCACAGCCTTGACAGCATGTGTTGTACTTGTGGGGATGTCCCAGCAAGCATGGGAGCGCATAAATGACTTCTGCCATGAAGTTGAAAGGGCTTTGGGAGCTACAGGCACCCGTTGCAGCTTGTAAAAACAGCTGTTGGTCTCTGCAACAGAGCTGAGGGAGGCTGGGGTGTGTTTTGGAAATGTACAGTTGGCGTTTTGGCTCTCCCTAATTCAAAATGTGGTAGTGTAAGCATGTCTACCTTTAGCAGCAGCAGCTCTTACGTTCTTTGGAACAGATGAATGTTGCAGAGAACAAGATTAAAACTGGTATTGGAGAGCTCCTGGGGGAGCTGAGGCTGAAGGGCTAGTTTGTAGTGGGTGGCTGGAAGGGGTAACAGCTTCTTGGGGCCACAGCCCAGCTGTGTTCCCTCTTTTCCTTATCAGCGATCCCTGGCACATCTCTACTTTGTGGTAAAGGTGCTGCAAGCGCAAGAAAGTGCTTGTAGGAGGTTTAGCTGAGCCCTCTGGATCCAGCATATCTCCTAGATGTCGTGATACTGCTGTTCCTTAATTTAATACGTGTGCTAGCTGCTTAAATGGCCACCTGACGAAGCCTGCTGATGCTAGCAATACTTCAGTAAGCAAGCTTATGCTGGTTATGTGTAAATGTGCGTTGTGCTTCCATGGAGTCCTAGCTAAAACTATCCTACTCAGTTTGGGCCTAGTAAGGAGAAGAGATGCTACAACTTTTGCCACCAGAAGCTTTCGGCTTCAGGCACAAGAGGTGTGAGGCAGTGAAACAGGCTTTTCCGGCCTTTGGGAGAGTCGCTTCCTCTTCCTGTGAAGTAGGAAGACCTGTTCTGGGGTGGGTTAGGGGGAAAAGCCTTTAAATAGGGTGATGTAGAGAGCTAGGGACTCCTTGGTGTCTCCACCTTCCCTTACTCATGTACTCCTAGCAGTGACCCAGCAGCAGTGTCCTAGTTTCATGTGCTGGTTGTTCCTGCAGTGGATCAAAGGGACGGGAAACAGAGGAAGCTGGAGCTAGATGTTCGATTCATGTGTGGTGGTTGGGGCACTTCTGCTGTTACCCAGCTATTTTGGTAAAATCTCAATGAAATCTGCAGAATGTTATCCAAATGTTAAGCAAGCAGGAGAGCAAGGAAGTGCTTTGATCATGTCTGGGATAGGTGAGGTAAGTGGCAGAAAACCGGGGGAGAAGGATCAGCTTTACCAGAAGTAGATCGGTTAGAGGCCAGCGAGGGTAAGGCTGCTTCTGAAACTTTAAGGTAACATTCTAGCAAGAATGTCTTGTGTTATTTTTCTGGCCCTGCTTGCCGGCTTTCTCACTGATCTGTGGATAGCAAGAATCTGGGAAATAAAAAAAATGCAACCTAATTATTGAAACTCCCAAACCCACCTCAAAACCCTGTATCTGCTGGCAGGGAGTAGAAGGAGCTTTTGTCAGTATCTTGCTGCTTAAAGCAGAAGTGTCCATTACCTCCTCCAAGCTCTTCCAAAGTTGAGTTGCAAACTGTCTGATACTGTACAAAACGAATGAGATGATCTTTCTGATTTAGTGAGAAAGGAAGGGGGGAGTGTGGTATCTGCAGAGTACGTATGTATGAGAGCAGATGGGGCTAGTTCTGCACTACAGGCAATTAACCTTTCTAGCCAGAAGATGATGAGGGTAAAAGGCTGGTGTTGAGCCAGTTACACCCTTGTGAGAAGTCTAGCCTTGTCATTCGTCTGTGGTAGCTTGGAGTGCTCAGACTTTCATCAAGCCTTTCTGCTTCTCCCTTACAAAGCAATTCTGCTTTCAGGCCACCATTACTTTTTGTAAAAGAGAGACTTGGTGCTAGACTGTGCCCCCTAGAAGTTGCAGCCATGTCTTTTGACGTGGATGTTGCAGCAGCTCAAGTACAAGTGGTATGAGCCACTACGTTTTTCCCTTGTCCTCTCTCTTGGGGCTTTTCTGCTGTTGCTTCATGCAGTTTTCCAGTGTCAGTGTTAAACTGACAATCACTCTTTGTTCCTTTGGTCTTTGCAGTTCTGAATAGTTAGCAGGGCTATGGTCAGTTTTTTCTGCTAATCTAAGCTGTAAATGCTTGGCAAAATTGAGTATCAGCAACAACTAGCAGTCTCCTTGCAGGCTTAGGCCTGAGATGTCACATCTCAATCACATTTGGAAAACTTCTTGAAGTCTTAGATATGAGGGGTTTTGTCCTGCGAACAGCTCTGCTCAGAAACTATTTACCAACACCTCTCACCTCCGCTGCCAGGTGGACTTTCTGACCCTGAGAGCGCAGCAGGTGCTGATGCAGGGTGTGGAGCTGCATTAATAATGGTAAAACCTTCAGGAACCCGCTCCCTTGAGGCATCATCTCTCCTGCCTTGGACTTGCTCTGTTCAGAGCAGTACCCCTTATTAGTTATTTTACTGAAACAGGCAGAGAGAATTATGTCTTTGAAGGCTCTGTCTGCAAGGACAACTAAGGCTGACAAATAGAGTGTGTTGAAGAACTTTTTTTTTCAAATGAAGTATTTTGGAAGGTAGGGGGGAACAGGGCATATGCAGGCTTCTGAGCAAATGCAGAAACTAAGTCTGAACAAGTAACTTACTCTGGTTGTGACTGGAAGAAATGTATCAAAGCAGGAGAATGGAGAAATGGCAAGAGAAGGGAAGTCTTGTTGTCTCCAGAGCCATGGGAAAGCAGAGCAGTGCAGTTTCCTGTTAGGGTTTGGATTCTGCCAAGTTGAGACTTCAGTCTGCTATATTGGAGAAACCAAACGTGTCACCAGGAAGGACAGAGGCCTGAAAATATGTGGGAATTCCTGTGAAGCAAAACGTATACTAGTTCTTCTTGAGGGTGGAAGAGCTGACCTGTCGCTTAGGCATAAATGATGTGCCCAGTTTGTATTGCAGAAACCGTCATTTGGAGCTGGGTTCTCCTGCAGTCCACCTGGAGCCTTGCTGGTCCTGGTAGAAGACCCTAACTTTGGAATTAGCCTCAAACTGCTGCTCTTTCCCAGTCTGGTGCAAGAGGGACGGGAGGCCACTTGCGTGAAGGTGGGCAGTAGGCTGCATATCTCCACACCTCATTCTGGGGTCTCCTGGGCTGATGCCACTTTGGTGACCAGGCAAGTTGGCAAAGCTGAGACCTGTTGGACAGCCTGGTGGTTCTGGAGAGCAAGAAGGTCTTGTCCTGTTCTGCTGTTTAGGATGGTGGCCCTTCCGAAAGGGACCTGAAAGCCCAGCTTGTGAGTTGACGCTACAGCTGCGAGTGCTGCTGGGATGCATTTAGGGAATAACTGGTCAGTCATGAGCAGATGTCGTGTGCGGGTTTGCCTTGTTCCTGATTCATCTTGAACAAAGTGCTGGCAAGCTGGCGGTGCGGGGTTATACTGTGCTGCGTCGGTGAGCTGTATTTCTCTCCTGAATTAGGCAGTGCAAGTAGTCACTGGGAGCATCTGCAGCACTTGGCTGTAGATGGCTTTTCTACTGATAGCAGGCGCTGTACAGCTTTGTTGCACTGAAGTTGCAACGGTGCTGGAGTAACTTGGACAGTTGAATGTGCTGGAATAGTTGATTCTTTATTCTGGTGTGAATTCTTCTACTGCACCGTATACGCCTGTAAGATACAGTACACCATATATAGTGGTGTACTGCATTTTACTGGAGTGTAACAATACCACCGTGCCTAGGCAAGTACCAGTATAGCTATCTTGTCTTTAAATGATGTCATACATCAGGAGGAGGATTTGTGTGGCCTTTCATTGCTTTGACTGATTTCTGGATATGCTGCCAGAGATGTGTTGGTTCAGAGGCTCCCTGCCCTGCTCCCAGGCTGGCAGCAGATCTCTTTCCCTACCTTCTTTATCGGGGTCTGTTTGTCATTGTGGCCGTGCTTCTGATCTGGGCTCTGGGAAACAGTTTAACCATTGATACAGGATCTGTTTCTGCAGAGCTGAAGGTTTCACCTTAGGACGTGGAGTATGATGGAGACCTTGAACCAGGCCTGGGTCAGCTGGTCGATCTGTGAAGGGCAGTGCTGTGGCAAGGTACTACTTGGCTTTCCAACTTGTGCTGTGTTAATTGGGTTGCGGGGCTGACATGTCATGCCAGTCATGGGATAGCCCTGAGGATCTTTTTGCAGCAAGCTGCTGTCTCCAGTGGACCTACCTTTGCTAAAAGTCTTTTGCTTTGGCTGGGATCAGGGCTGGGCCAGCCTTGGGGTCAATAGTGTCTCTTTTACTCTGTGGGGAATGAGAGGCAGGTGAGTGGAGCAAGGACTGGAACAGTAGCATCTGCGGGGTGGCACATGGAATGTTACTGACAAGGAATTCTGTGCTTTGGCTTTATGATTTGTCATTAAAGTGTGGAGTGTTCAGGGAAGAGGTTACGATTTCGGTTCTTACCTAAGCCAAATTGCTTCCTCGAAGTAGTGCTTTCTTAGTCTGCTTGTCTTAAGAGTGATTTCCAAAGGAGGTCCCATTTCTGTAACAGAGGCAAAGGCTATAATATTAGTACTGCCTTTTGCTTTGGTAGTGTGAGGAGGAGGAGATGCTGGGAGAGAGGCCAGAATAGAAATAGTCCAGGGCAGAAGTGATGTCTGAGGGCTCTGTGGCAGGTAATCATGTAGGATGTACTGCAGCTGCTTATATGCTGCTTCCCTGCGCTGACCGAGTCTTTTTGGGTTGCCAGTCTCCATAGTGCTGGGTTAGAAGCTGGAGTTCACATGAGTGGGGCTGATCAGACCTCTCGGGACCAAGGCAGTGTTTCTTAAGAGCTTGTCTTCAGTGGTGTCAAGGGTGGGTGGTGTGAGCAAGCTGCCCTATCACTGTGCCAGGTGAGAAGACAGCCAGAGTCAGGGGAGAACATCCAAAGGGTTGTTGACATCCTGCTGGTTGCCTGTGTCTAATTCTTGTAAAACATTTCCTGGGCTTTCTCATCTGCCTGCTCTACCTGTTCTTTTTGAATTATAGGAACAATTAGGAAGTGCTGTTTTGAGAGTACATGCTAGCAAGTGGCAGAAAAAGACCTGATCTGGGAGAGTGGTTACATGTCAGACAGGAACTTTAGTAAGTGTTTTATAGCCCTTGGTAGTTCAGCAGCCTGATACCTCTTTTACAACTGTGTGAATCATTAGTGAACAGTGTGATTCATACACAGATCATCATTCACATAGAGCTAATGAATGAGCCCCTGACTGCTGAAGATAAATGACGTGGTGGAAGACAGGAATGAGTGTTCCAGAAGAGGACAGACTTTTTTGGCTTTGTGGCAATTGGATTTCTTTTTTCCCCCTGTTAGCTACCTATTCCCATGTAGCTCTGAGGCATTAACATCTTAACAAGCAAATCTGGATTTGTTGGTTCAGTCCTTCAGTGTACATCTTGTACCCAACTGGCCCATTAGCATAATGCAACAAGTCTTTTAAACTTGGAGCATTAATAATTGGAGAGGGAGGAGGGAGAGCAGGGGAGCTGCCACAAAACTAAGCCAGTGAGTCACAAATGTCTGAAGTGCAGAAATGTCTGTTCCACTTACCAGTAATTGGGCATCCGGGCTTTCTGCATGAGGTCAGATGCAGCCAATAAGGCCTGTTCAAAACATGCCTACACAATTATGTTTTGTGATGTGTTGCCTTTGATCCAAGGATTTCAGAGTGGCATTAATTCACCTTCCCTGTGGGGTGTGCTGCATCCACTCGTGCTGATTCAATGCTCTTCAGCAACAGGGGATGAAGTCAGCCAGGGTCTGCTCCTGGAGCTGCGGAACTGAGTCGGGACCTGGGTGCTGGTGGTTGTCTGAGCAGCAGCCGCAGAGTCGGTGCTGGGGACAGGTGGAAGCCCGGAGCATGGAGCTGCTTCCCTTGGCCTCTGTGCAGGTGGTGCCTGGTGGACCAGTGGGCAAGGGCTTGCTGCTTTCTGCTACTTGTGCAGCCTTCGGACATGCGATACCTGGCCAAATTCTCTGTGATGTGGAGGAATAGAAGGTCTGTGACCTGATTCTTCTTTCACCTCCTTTCTGTCCCTGGGGAGTGATGCGTGCTGAGCTCGGGAGGCAGATCCTGGCAGCAGGCCCGTGACTGCTGAAGTGGGGAGAGCACTACCTTGCCTGACCCTTGGTGAGACACTAGCCAGGCTTGCCTCTGCTCCTTTGCTGAAGCAGCCATTTGCTGCCTCCCTCTGGGAAGCTTTCCCTTGCTGCTGAAGCAGGGGGTGCACTGAGGAAAGCAGGCTTACTTCTCTTTTCCAGGGTGGGCTCATGCTCTGCTCCCTAGCTTGCACTTGGTAAGCTTGCTTGGCACCTGGGGGCTTTGAGAAGGTCAGTGGGTTAGATTAAGAGGGCAGAATACCTTTCCAGGACAATCTTAATGTCTGTTCAAGCTGTGTCTGCTTACACAAAATGCTTTTTCTGCCTCATTTGCTAGCGTTACAGGAAGATGATATACAAGATTCCTGTCTAGGGCTCTGGGACAGAACTACTTCGTGAGAGCTTGGCATTGTGTGAACCATGGTGGCAATAGCTGCATAGCCTCATGCTGTGCAGCAAAGTGGTTTTCCTTTGTCCAGGGTGGAGGTGGCATTCAAAGACTTGACGGGGAATTAGCTGTCTGGAGTGTTTCTTGGACTCAGGGGAGGGGGGGGTGGCTTTCTCCAGTTAATGCTTATGCTGAAAAGTATTCCTGGGGAAAGAATTACTTGGTCTTCTGGCTCTGTGATCCTCCTTTCCTATCCACCCTGCCCCCATTTTGTGCTTTTTTCTGGGCTTCTGAGGTGGCACTGGATCCAGAGAGGTCATCTCTCTGCCATACTTTTGCTTGGGAACCAGTCTCTTCCACATCTTCATACCCTTCTTTGGATGACCTGGAAACCTTTGAGGAGCAACTTGTATTGATGTTGCCTTTTAATAGATGATCCAGAGTTCTGGTGTGTGCTGTGGTGAAATGCAGAATGCCTCCGAGGTGGGAGTTGTGAGGCTCTTGCTGAAACAATGCTGTAAAATGTACTGCCAACTGCATAGCTTTCAGCTCAATTTTGCATTAAACTTCAAAGGAGCTAATGGTAGATCCCATTGTCAAGCTAACTGGTGTTGTGTGCTCTGTCTAGGTATCCGTGCGGTACTTGTCTCCTGCTCCAGCTGTGCTTTGAGCCCATCATCTGAACAGGGAGTGGGATTTCATCTATTTCTGATGGAGACATCACAAAAAGCTGTTGCTTCTCAAGCAGCAATTATATTGAGGCATGTTGGCTTGTGTTTGTTGCAAAGCATTCAACCAATGTTCTCACAGGCAATTCAGTCTTTGGGTGAGCTTCCAGATGACGTTGCCTCTGGAAAGTTCTGAAGGGATCCTAGACTCTTAAGATTGTCTCTGCTGTTTCTTAGCAGGCTGACAGGATTTCCAGGAAAAGTTATGTAGCTTTTGCATCTGCTGTCATCTCTCTGGATTTGGCATCTTAAGCCACTTCCTATTGATGAAGGCTTTGTCTTATTAAAGGACCTTATGTCTTTAAAGGGCATGGCTATGACTGTTTATGTACTTCACAAGCATAATTCATAAGTTGTAAGAATATATGCTTAGAACTTCCCTACGGCAAGGTCAGTGCTGTTGCATACAGAGCTTGTATGAATAGGGAGTGTCTAATGGCCTGTGTTTTGTAAGAGAATCTGAACCAGCAGTTTTGTACTTGCCTATACCAAAGGACACTTACTTTTTATAGCGCTTGATTCAACATCTCTGCTCAGATACAGGATCAAAAAATGCTCATATATTCTTTACTTGCGTCACTGCTTGTGTGGACTGTGCTTTCAACTTAGTCCTTCGCTGAAGTACCGTATGCCTGCAGTGCTGTGTGGACATTTGTTCAAAGGTAGCACTCTTCTCCTGGACCTGTGGTATATGCCTGGTGAAGTTCTGCCTTGGACTAAATAGATATTGCTGGCATCCATCTTGCAGCTGGCTGTGGACGTGTCAGTGATGGAACTGGTCTAGCCGTCATATCACTTCAGTAGTCTTGGCTGGCCAGGCAGCTTGGGCTCCTCGGTACGTGTAATGCCTGCCCAGTAATCTGCAGTCCTCTTGGACGGAGACCAACAGATGCTACCTTGGGCAGGTAACATCGCTTGAAGCAGTATGTGGCAACAGTTATTTCATAGAAAGCGTCCTAGCTGCTGTAGGTGGTTAAGGTCAGATTATCTGAAAGCGTGTTTGCTCCGTGCTCCTGCCAGTCTCTGGCACAATCACATATAGGCCTTGTGCTGCCCTTGGTTCCTGGGGAAAGCAAAATGCTCATGAAGCTAGTGCCCTGTAAAAATATGTTCATTTTGAGTCCAAGGGAATGACTGACCTTCCTTGCCTCTGTCTCCACGTTACACAGTATGCTATTCATGTAAAATGTTTCATTGTGGAACAACTACAGCTCAGCTGCTGTTTGTGAAGTCTCCTCTGATACCACAGGATAGGCCAGTAACTGCTATTTATATAGCATGTGTGTTAAATTAACGCTCTCCTTTGCCAGCACATATCCCGGATTCCAGGAGACAGGTTGAGTGACTGTTACTCCTCAGACTTCTGGTTGGGATTGCTTTTGTCTGCCAAGTCAAGCGTAGCTACAGTCAGTGCTTGCTGGTTTGGTTTTGTGTGGTACGTGGCCATGCAGGTAGCCGTTTTACTGACGTAGTGCTGTGTAAGGTGGCAGAAGTCTTTCAGAAAACCACTAGACCAGTTTCTAGTTTCAGCTGAAAGCTGAAGGTCTGAGGACCTGCTCAGCTGTTCCCTTCTGATGGGCAAAAGAGTAGAAACTGAATCCCTGCGGATGAAGACCGTCACCCAGAACAGGAGGCTCAACTGCCAGCTGTAATGAAAACCATCCATGGGGTGTACTTGGTGACTTATCTCAAATGTGACACACTGCTCGCTTTGTGCACTGCCCTTCTGCCGTGGTGGTTTCCTCATGCTGAACCATAAAATGTGTACACAGCGGGCACCGCTCCTGGTGCCAGACATGGCTTGGGACTCAAAACAGCAGTCCAGCTGGTGTGTCTTCTGTGAAATCCCTGCTCTTGCTTTTGGAAAGAACCCAATGGTTCTCCTCTTGGTCTGCAGTACCACAGCTGTTGTAAGGCACATGAGCTCTGTCAGATGATACCTCTTAGGCAGTGCAGGAAGATCTTGCAGGGGAAATGAGCCACTTGGATGCCGTAGTACCTGCTTGCAGGATTATTGGCAAAACTTTTCCTTTCAGCTTTTCAGGACTAGGTTAGTGATGATTCAGCACCGCACACACTGCCACTTGCTGTGATAACTTGTTAACATTTGCTCTTGGGCCCCTCTGTGACTGGGAAAGCTGTTTGGTTTGTGGTACAGTTGTCTAAAATTCAAACTGTAGTAACATTGAAGTTTTATTAATAGAACAGGCTGTCCTATCCACCTCAGTTTTCTAAAGAAATTGCTGGCTCGAGAGCGCAAAATGTGCTTGTGTTTGTTGTCCCCCCATTCCCCCCAACAGCTGTCTGGCAGGTTGTTGGAGCTCACCTGCAGTGGTTTAGGAGCAAAGTTGGAGCCCTGATCACCATCTTCCATCCTAGAGATACCTAATGCTGGTACCTTCCAGGCCATGCTAAAGCTGATCTAATTGCCAATTACTGGCAGGGCTGGCACTGCGTGAGTAGTTACCGCAGTACCCACAGTGAAGTGTTTCTACCTTTCCAGAGGTCGGTGCTTAATTGCCCCCTTGTTTCTTTGTAGCGTGTGAACAGGTGCCCTTAATGCTTTCCTTTCCTCCTCCCCAGTCCCTTGCAGTGCCACATGTTGTGCTGGCTTGTGGTCCAGGATGCCGGTTCCTTGCAAAGCAAATAAATCTGGGAGCGTTTTGGGTCCTGATGCACATACTTGCATTACAGCGGCAGCTATTTGGCTGCTGTGCGGGCACTCCTTAGCCCAGAATAGGGACAGCAACTGTCTCTAGTTGCTTAAAACACCCTGGCTCAGTTCAGTCTGAAAGCATTAGCGTTCAGCTGATCTAGTATAATTTGTCTTGGGTACACTAAAACGAGGGAGGGAGCCTCTTGCCAACGCTGCATTTTGAAATCGGGATCCTTCTGAGCAGAATATAATCTGGAGTGCTTCAGGTCCATCCTTCCTGCAGGAGTGCTGGGGATGATTCAGGGAAGAACCAGCTCATTGCACGTTCGATCACGAGCTGCCAGTGTGTGAGCACTGCCCTTAATCTAGATTGATTACTTAATTGTTCACTGTAACAATTCTGTAATGAAGTTCTGTCTGGCAGTGCGCTTGCTAGGGGATGCATAGTTGGCCGTGGTCTGCCAGGCAGCAAATGTCCCGTGTGCTTCGTGCACGGCAGAGCCTGTTGGTTTTAGAGGTCTGCTGTTTGGAAAGGCCCCTTTTGGGAGATTTTAGTCAGCGTGATTTCCCCTACCTCGTTCCCAGATTAAATGTACTCTAGAACCTGACATGTGATTTTGCAGAAATACCCATTGTCTTGTTCAGGTGCAGTGGCTGCAAAGACCGTTAGGAAACCTGGAAATTGTATTGCTATATAGAATAACTTTTTTTTTTTTTTTTTTTCCCCTAGGTGTTTTTGAGCAGCAGCTTTCTTGGAAACACTGCTACACTTTGTCTCATTGTGGTGAATTTAGCAGATGCAGCCACAGGTTGTTTTATTTTTTTAGACCTTACATCCTGCAGTAAGGTCACATACAGGTACAAGATTGCTTTGAGAGAGGAAAACCACTCTTCTGCGGGAGGGTGACAAGGCCTCAGTGGTGTGTGAGGCAGTTCTGTAGCCATCCTGGTCACTTGGGTGCAGATCTGCTTCAGCTGGTGTCGTGCTGGTCTCAGCCTCTCTGGGACATGTTCTACTTTAGCGATCAGATACTGTCAGTGTGCTTGTTTAAGGAAGAGGAAGATGAGCAGGGGGTGTTGACTGTTAACCTTCAATTAGCTGGCTGCCTAATTAACTGCTTGGTTGGGTGGATTAGCTGTACCCAGCAGGCAGCAGCATGCTGGCAGGGGCTGCCCCCCTTGGGGTGCTGGGTGCCTGCGGACACAGGGTGAAGAGTTGGCTGACTCCTTGTGCTCCTGGCTTGTTGCGAGGTGCCCCCGCTGCTGCTGCTGCTCCTGTGGCAAGCTGCACGCTTACTATTTTGCTGGATTCTACAGGAATCGGTTAGTGACTGAAATAGCTTTGGCAGGCTAAATAGTGGTGAAAGCACGTCAAACCCAAGAAATGCACTTGCTGTTGGTAATGGAAGGTGCTTTTGGATATAAGTCCAGGATGGGATTTGCTGAAGGGTTGGACAAAGCACAGTACTGCACTGTGTGTGTTAAACTAGCTTGAGACTTAAGTGAAGGAGAAGACATCATCTAAGAGACCCTTTTCATTCGTTAGCAGTAATGAATCATGAGGGCTTGTGAAGTCCGCTGTGTTACCTCAGGTAGGGTGCTTTGGGCAGGGTGTTCCTAAGGAGCAGTGATTTGACTGGCACACGTGGCTCTGCCTTGTGGATAAGATTCTGTATGTAATACAAATAATCGCTGTTACGGTGGCCTCTTCAAGGTGCGTACGAGGTGCAGTCCAGCTGGCTCACAGTACTCCGAGCTGCGCCCTGGCCAGCGGGTGCTAACGCCAGTGTTTCTGGGGCAGTAGAACGTAACGCAAGGCCAGGGCTGGGATTTGAGGGGTGCCTTGCAGTGGAAAAGTGCACTTTTACTGAAGAACCCACCCTCCCTCCTTGCTATTCCCCCATGCTCCCCTAGCTTGCTGCCTGCTCTTCCCCCTCTGTCCTCAATGCAGGAAAAACTGCATGAAACGTCTTCCTAGCAGGAGAGCCATGGAGTGCCCAAGAGGCACAACTGTCCCACCACCCACCTGCCACGTTGAGATGGCCTTAGTTCGTGCAGCAAGCTGGGTGTGATGTGCAGACCCTTCTCATCTCTGGGAAGTGTGAGAATCTCTTCTTTCAGGGGGAGAAATGAACTGCGTGAGCTTGCCTCGAGTGCTACTTTCAGAAAAGTCGGGAAGAGTTGCTTTCATTCTGATCAGCCTCTTGCTCAAAGGAGCCTGCTGGGAATGATAGGCCATTATATCTCCCCTAAGGCTTGTGCCATTCACTGGGGTAGCTAACGGCTTTAATTGAGTGGTATACGGAGTATTCTTGGCTGGTGTGACCTGGAAGTCTGATAGCTGTCAGCATGGCTCAAAGCTCCTTCTGGGAATAATGTGTGCAAGTGTCTCTTTGCAACTTTCTTGATTAGTGTGTATGGGGATCTTGGATATTAAAACCAATTAGTTGTCTTTAAGGTCAGGGACTTACTTGACCTACCAGCATCTGTTTCAACTTGTCCTGAATTGAAGATCTTTGGAAGAGGGCTGTACAACTTTTGTAAAGAGGCTAATGAGGTGATGCTTTTTAAAGCACTTCCCTGCTGTCTCTGTAGCCCAAACACTTCAGGCAGGATGCTAGTGCATGACAATCTAAACCAGCAGCACACAGGTACTGTGGTAGTCTTCTCCTACTGTAAGAAATGTAAAAGAGTAAAACCCTTTAAAAAAAAGTCTTTTTAATGGCTGAAAAGCACTTCGGTTCTCTGACTCGGAATCCTGAGTAGAGGCTTTTTTCACCGAGCTTAGCTGGTTTGCCCTTGAGAGGGCTAGAGGACGTGATGAGGTATTTGATTTTTATGTCATTACTCTAATGTGAAGTATGAGGTCTGGGTTAAATTTGAGACAGTGCAGAAGCAGCACTTCAGACATCTGGGATACTTCAGTGGCAAATGGGAGGTACCTGCTGGGAGGCAGGCAGGAGCTTCCCAATTTTCATTTTGGCTTTGGATGGATTTGAACCATGAGGCTGCTTTGGGGATTAAGACCTCTGCAGGATCCACCCCAAAGCCTTAGGAAGAACGAATATCAAACTTACTTCCCCCCCCCATTTAATTTAAGCCTGTTCTGTGATTTGTAGGGTCTTATCTCCTGACTCAGTGCCTGGGGTTGGTGCTTCTGAACTAGCTGTCATGTGCTTAAGCGTGCTTTATTTAAAGCAGCTGCTAGAGGGTGAGCTTCTCTATAAAGCAAAATGCTAGTGGGAAATTAGGAAAGACTAACTGCTACAAAAGGATCATTCCAGTTCAGTTTTCTATGTTAATCGGAGGAGAACAAAGTGTTAAACCAGAACTTGGGCTGGCTAGTGCTCCAGCTGTCTGAGAACAAATGAAATGGGCTTTAAAATGTCCTTAAAGTATGTGGCTGCATTGTTTTAGATAATCTTTGCTAGGGACTGCTTACATGCCTTTAGCTTGCAACCTTTAGCCTGTACATACATTCTTTTTTTTTCTCAGAGTGGTATCCCAGGTTAAATGAGCAGCTTTTGGAGGACTTGGTAGTGGCAAACCTGAACACTTGGTTGTAGAGTCAAATCCTCTGAAGAGTTTTGTTTTCTTTTCTTTTCTTTCCCATTATGATCCAGCAGAAGGGAAATTACACCAACAACACTGCAGTGAAGCACCCTTGTGGGGAGGGGGGAGAGGCAACCGCATGCATGGGATACGGTATGAATACACTTGTTGCTTTGGCCGGTGGCTGCTCACAACCCCTTTTTTTTCCTTTCTCAGCAATGGTACCAGCATGATATCATTGATCATTCCCCCCAAAGACCAGATTTCGCGAGTGGCAAAAATGTTAGCGGATGAGTTTGGCACCGCCTCCAACATTAAGTCTCGAGTGAATCGCCTTTCAGTACTGGGAGCCATTACATCTGTACAGCAAAGACTGAAACTCTATAACAAAGGTAACTTCTAGCTTGTATGGATGCTGGCAAATTCCCTTACTTGGAAGCAGACTTATGTTCCTGCACTATGCAGTTTTCTGCTAATCAAATCTGTTGGCCTGTGCTGCTGTTTTGCAGTGATATTCCAGGTATGTTGCCCATGTATGGTTACTTCAGGGGTAGACCTTGGGATTTCAGTAGTAAGATGGTCCTTGTCTTTATTTAATAAGCAGGGTCATGATTTTGTCCTTGGCAGTACTGACTCTTCTAAACTTGGCCAGTCTTCTAAGAGCTATTCCACAATAGTGTATTTGCATTAAACTAGGGGGTTTCCATCAAGTGGAAACTTATGTATGCTTTATGCATGCCACTGTGCCGCAGCCTTCATTTTGAGAGGAAATAGATCCAGGCCATCTAAAATGAGTACTGGGAAAGAGCTCATTGTTACTGTCTTTTTACTGGCAAGTGGCCTTCATTGAGATGGTCGATCTATAAATCCTTGTGTAAGAACTAGGAAAGTGTCACAGGGCTGTTCAGCCTTTTCCTGGACTCTATGAGCTTGTAAGCTCGTGGATTTAACAGACAGGCACATGTTCTTGCAGCTCTTTTGCAAGTCTTCTCGTTAGTGTTACCTTTAGCTTCTGGCTCTAAGCTGTTCGCTATAGGTGCACTAAATTAGTTTGTTTTCCATTGTAGAGATCTGGGAGGGTACGAGGTGGGAAAAATGGAAAGAAATTGAAGTTCCCAAGCTTTTTACAACGGTGCCTTAAGTCTCGGGGCCTAGCAGTTAGTTTTTGATGGGTCCAGCTTACAATATTTCTTAGTGTTCTAAAATTGCATTATGTCCTTTGTAGTACCTCCAAATGGTCTGGTTGTTTACTGTGGAACAATTGTGACAGAAGAAGGAAAAGAGAAGAAAGTCAACATTGACTTTGAACCTTTCAAACCAATCAATACATCGTTGTATTTGTGTGACAACAAATTCCACACAGAGGTAAGAAGACTCTTGTTGCCTGCTGGTCTTGCAGTAGTCAAAGTCAGACTGCTTTGCTAGGCTCACTGGAACAATCCTTGGTGTGCTTGAGTCCACAGTCTGTAGGACAGCAGGCTTTCATTAAGACATCCTGCTGGTGAAGCCACTGGGTGGCTTGTAACTGGCCAGTATTCAGAAATGCGTGAGATTTGCTGAAAGGAGTTGAAATATTGTCCAGCTCCTGCTACAGTTAACTGGCCCAGCTAGTAACTGCTGAGTTTGTGTAACCCACAGGCGTAAGCTTTTCTCTGTAACTGGAGGCAGTGGGTTTTCTTAACCTTAGAGGCCCATAGATCTTACTCCAAGCTAGGCCTTAAAGTAATGCCAAGATAATATTAGTGTTGCCAGTCTTGATATCATATGTGTTAACTGAGGCCCATGATGGAGAACTGGCATGTGCCTAATCTGTCCGGAGTAAAGTGGGATTATTTTTATCCAACATCTGCTTATCTTAGTTAAATGAATGGTTTGAGGCATATTTAAAGTAATATGGATTACACTAGTCTTGACTGCACAAAGTCAGTTTATTGTGTCTTAAGTCTGATTTGGATCTGCTGGCAGTTGCAGAGGTCTCAATATTTGTAATAATTACTGCCTGCCTTTCACGTCCATGGTGTTCAACCGCAATAAACATGTACACTGAGACTTAATTGCCTGTCATCAAACTCTTATGACATGGGCTTGACAGACCCTTCAGTGATGTAGTTCTGCTTGTTTGCTCGGATTTTTTTTGAGATCTTACCTACGATTGGGTCTCAAAGGGTAGGGGTACAGGAAGGAAAGGTACACTTGTTGCACAGGTGAGGCATATCCCTATTATTCTGTCTCCCCACCAAGGATGAAATCCCAATGCATCTTTGACCTACCTGGAATAACACAACTGTACCACAGGTAGAGCTCTTGGGTTCTGCTGAGCCCACGTGCCCATAGGCAATTGAGAGCAAGAGGTAAACAAGAGAATTCAGGAGAGAGCCAGAGGTGCAAAGCCCAGGGAGGTGTTTGTCTTTGTCCCTGCAGTTGTTGGCAGTGGGTGAGCAGCGGTGGGTTGCCTTCTGCCCTGTCAGGAAAGGGATTCATTTGGTCTTGTCTGCAGTTACTACCTCAGGGCACTGATACAATAAAAAAAAATAATAATAAAAAAAAAAGCTGCTGCCCAGTGGACTGTTCTCAAGAGGCAGCTGTAAATACACTCTTGCTGGTGTGTAGCATTGCTCAGCAAGAGTGGGAATAACTTGAGAGGAATTTGTGGTAATTGCTGCTACTGGTGATGTGATTACTAACAGTACCTTTCCCCACAGGCTGTTTGCTCTCCTGTGTCTTTTGAGTATGCGATTATTTTACTTGGTATTGTCTGCACTGCAGAATCAAATCTAGCTGTAAAACCCTACTGTATGCTGTCTTGAGCAACGAGATGATGTTAGTGCTGAAGACTTGATTTGTCTGTTTCATTTGGTTGTAGAGCCATGCTTTTAACCCACTGGTTCCCCCCAGCATGCAGCTAGAACTCTACAGACAGAGCATCTGGCTTGGTACAGACCAACAGATTTCCTAGGAAAGTGAGGGCATGTCAAGGAGCAGAAAAAGGGTGCAATCTTCTCCTTCAGGCTGAAACTGTGAAGAGGAAAGTCAGCCCAGGCTGAAGGCATAGAACAAAAGCAATAGTCCCTTTGTTGTGCTTGACAGGTCAAACAGTGGAATTGCTGACATAGAACTTATGAAGGGGAAGCTGAGGGAATCACTGATCATTGGATACTTTATTAAAATAAGAGGGAATCAAGAACATCAGAGCTGTAGTCGTCTGCTGCCTGGCAAGAGTATCTCATAAGATTTCCTCTAGATATTTTATTGCCTGTGTGAAACCGAAGTAACTTCCCAGGAGGGGTATGAACCCTGATGTGTGTCTGAAGGGTAGGATTTACAATGACTTATTTTGATACCTTGGCTGGAGCATTCATTCCAGTCACATGATTTGCTTGGCTCTGTCCCAGTTAAATAGATTGCAATGTAATATGCCACTTCCTCCTCTCATTCATCCCACTGCTGAAGAATTAATACAGAATATTTATTTTGGCCAGTAGATTCCATTAAACCTTAGTGTCTGTTTCTTTTAAGCTTGAAAGCTGTAGACTTGGCTGTGTGGATTTTGGATAAAGATGACTGATGGGTTTTATCCTTTCTATTCAGGCTAATAATGAAGCTGGCAGGCATGCAGGCAGTTAAAGGTCCTGCGCAGTAAACCAATACCATCACTCTTCCAGTATTAAACTGGTGACTTAAAACAATCCAGAATTTGACAAGCTTTCCATGCTGCTGATCTGTTTTTGCCAGCCAGAGAGAGAATCCTTGCTGTTACTGTTACTGGGCATGAATTCTGTGAACAAGAGTGTGTGTGTGTATATGTGTCTGTGTGCGTGCTGAATGTTCCTGCCTGCTTGGGCTGTCCTTGAGGGAACAGTAGCTGACAGATTTCCTTATAAAAGGAGTGCAGAGTTTGGGTACTTGTGGATGTCCCAAACCACCAGAACCAGGACCGAGCAGCAAATTAGACAAAAGTAACTCAAAAGCCTTGATGCTAAGCAGTGCTTTAGTTGTTAGTCAACTGAAATGACCTTACATGATTAATGTAGCTGCCTTCTTTAAAGGGAAGAAAAGTGAAGGATAGCTTCATTTTCCAGCAGATGTTATGGCTGTCTTCTCTGTAGCCAGTTATGCACAGGATGATTATTGCTGCTGTTACTTAATTCTGCTTTGTAAGGCTGAATTTGTCATAGCCACTATAGGTGTCATCATTCTACCTTTGGGACTTGAATTCAGCAGGTGCAGCAAACCAGTATTTGTGATAGTTGGCAAGTTGAAAGTCTGTATCAATGCTTTGTAGTATAAAGCTGAACTGACAAATAGCCCAGTCGGTGAACTAAGCACGTTCTGCTTTCCTGGCTGGAATACTAGGAAGCTTAACTCTTCCACTTTTGCCAGCTGGAGAGGTGATGCAGCCTCGTAGAGGTGTGATCTGTTTCACTTAATATTTTCCAGAGCCAATCTTTACTGTGTTGTTATTACATCTGCTTGTGATGTCATATGATGAACTGCTGTGAAAATAGTTATCAAGCTTAAACATCAGTTGCCTTTCTGCTCTTGGAGTAATGTGCAAGATAGTAATCTGGAACAGTCTCAACTCCTGAATCTGCTGCTCTTCTAGTTTATTTATTTGTGAAAAATAGCAATGACCACCTATGTAACTAAAATTGAGGAGTATTGTTTCTGGTAGCTGTTCTGAACCAGCGTCCTTAATAAACTGGTGCTTACTGCTGACAGCATAATTTTCTGTTCCAGGCTCTTACAGCGCTGCTTTCCGACGACAGCAAGTTTGGCTTTATTGTAATAGATGGTAGCGGTGCACTCTTTGGAACTCTTCAAGGAAACACAAGAGAAGTCCTGCACAAATTCACTGTGGATCTTCCAAAGAAGCATGGTAATGCACTAGTCTGTCTCTGGACTGTTTGCAGCAGAATGTTGTGGGGTGAGATGTGAGGGTAGAAGCAGGGAACTTGGCCTGCAGGTGTTCAGCTCTGCTCAGTTCTTTGCTGCCTTGAAATCTGACAGCAAAGCCTCCAGTCTGAGCCTTCTGTCAAAATTAATGCATCACTGTAATATGCGGTTGATCTTCTTAAAGTGGTGCTTTTTATTTCTTGGTGCATTTGACCCTTTACTTGGTACAGTCTTAACTAAATATTACAACTAGCACAAGTACTAATATTCACTCGGTAGTGTCTTTAACATTTGCATCTGGTGGTGTTGCATGCACCACGCCGAAAAGCAAGCAGCTGTTCCTTGCAAGAAGCACAGAAGCCTAATGGAGCAAGAAAAAATCTAGATCCACAGTATGATGCTGTGTTGTAGTGAGCCACTGATGAATTCAGCAAATTGTCTGTTAGCTACTCCTGGCATACCATCCTTCTTTGTAGCTTAGGATGGGACAAAATGAAATAGAAATGTCTCCCCCAGCAAGTTTCTGCAGCAGACTGCTGGGATGCATTGCATCAGCAAGGAGAGTATGTGAGGCAGTGTAGCAAAGGAATCTGCTTTTAATGAAGGTACAGGACATAAAAATGTGCACAGATGTTCAAAATTCCTATAGAGTGTTGTGAGTCTGTACAGAGGAAAAAGGTTTTTCCTTTGAAAAACCCCAACATATTTCCCTCTATGGGGTGCATGGAGAAAAATCTCTTGCTGTGAATGAGCCCTCTTTATTCACGTCATGTTTCAATGAGTGCCCCTGGCTCTGCTTGTGGCAAACTAATTCTGAAGGCTGCATCTGCCCTTGGCTTCAGTCTTTCAGGGCCCAGTTGGGACCACATGCTAATAATGTTCCCGAAATGAAATTACTTCCAAATTGCTACCTTGCATCTGTTCTCTCGTAAAGGTAGAGGAGGTCAGTCTGCCTTGCGTTTTGCTCGTTTGAGAATGGAGAAACGACACAACTATGTAAGGAAGGTAGCAGAGACGGCTGTGCAACTGTTCATTTCTGGCGACAAGGTGAACGTGGCTGGTCTCGTTTTAGCTGGATCAGCTGACTTCAAAACTGAATTAAGTCAATCGGACATGTTTGATCAGGTGAGTGGCCTTTTCTGAGCAAAGCCCAAATGTTTAAGCTTTCAGTAGTAACATGGTGATTTTAGCAGTAACTCTGGTATAAGGTGCATCTCAGGAGGAATGTAAGTGGTGTCTGGAGTGATTTGATCAAAACTAAATATCTGATGTATCCTAAAGAGCTTTCCCTTTTGTAAAACCTACTGCACGGAGGTAGGATCTCCTTTCCTTAATAACAGTGCTAGGAAGAAATGTGTCCTCCCTGGTTTGGAACTGGCATTCACGTTCTTTGTGTTGCCAAATCTGAAGTAGAAACTTCATTGAAATTAAACTCCACTGAACCCAAGCTCTGTTGCCTGAAAATTGTGCATCAGTATTAAGCATTCGGAGGTCCCTCTGACTCGGAACCTCTGCTTGCAAGTGAAGCAAAATAGATTAATGCTGTGACTCTTGCCAGGTACTTACTCTTGTGGCATTATGAAGTCGTCCTTATGGCAGTGCTGCGTAATAGACTTTTTTTGTGTCTCTTCTTTTTCTTGTGTAGCGGTTGCAATCCAAAGTGCTCAAACTAGTTGACATTTCATATGGAGGAGAAAATGGATTCAATCAAGCAATTGAGTTGTCAACTGAGGTCCTCTCCAATGTGAAATTCATTCAAGAGAAAAAACTAATAGGTATGTTGACCACATGTTCAGCCTTTCCCGGAGTCCGATGTGCTTGACTGAATGTGCTGATCTTGCTTTAGACCTCCTGGTAGTGCCTTTGTGCGCTACCTCAGCCCTGCCCTGCTTTCAGAGTTGGGCAGAGCATGGCGTCGTGATACTTTGTTGCCTGTACACCTTCTCAAAGCAGGACTTAAATGAGACATGAAGGAGTGGGGTTTTTTTTTGTTATTTTACCACCAAACTTCTCGGCTCTTCTCTGTTTGTTCCTTCATCAGAGATCACCTCAATTTCAGGCCTTCTCGTGACGTTTGGGTAGGAAGGGAAAAAAATACCTCCTCAGGTTGTCTGCACCTTCAGCAAGATGAGAGTAAAGATTTATTTTGTTTTAAGATAGCAGTAAAAATGATCCCTTGTTTGACTGTCAGCAGACTAGTGTTACTAATTTGGGAGGACGGAGGGCAATAGTAATAATAGCTACCTTACTCTGAAAAGACTGAAGTTAAGTAGGGCCTGCTGGTGGCTTAGTCCAATCGATTGTTTCATAGCAAAGGTAAGCCTTTCAATGGAGAGAGATTCCTGACAGAGCAGTGTTTGGTGGAGTTGATTTTCTACCAACAAATGTTCTAAATTACACGGTTTTGCTTGTTACCATAGCCCTTGTTTCCTTCGGTGGCATTGCAGCCTCCTTGTCCAGTTGCTTCTTGCATTGGAATCAGGCTTGTTTGAAGTTCCATGTGGCACGACCACTGTTCATGCCAATCTCTTTCTTTGTATCCTGGCTGCAGGACGATACTTCGACGAAATCAGTCAGGACACGGGAAAGTACTGTTTTGGCGTTGAAGATACACTAAAAGCTTTGGAAATGGGAGCGGTAGAGATACTGATAGTCTATGAAAATCTGGATATAATGAGATACGTTCTGCACTGCCAAGGCACAGAGGGTAGGTAGCACTTGTGTGAAACTGAAAAGGTCCGTGAGGGTTTAACACCTAAGCTGTCTCACTTGGATAGACTACGCCGGAGGAACTCCCTAAGCAGATCTTTAAGGACTTTGGTCAAGGAGATGTTATGTAGGCAGGTCACTAACTTGCAGTGTCCCAGCTAGACGTGGCCATTTGTCACAGAGCAGGCTAGCATGAAACCTGCCTTTCAGTTGGGTAAGTAGAAAGGTGATACCAGTGCATCATAGAGGGGAGACTGGCTTGTTCCTTACAGCCACAAATATAATTCTTACTGACTGCAGACAAACCATATGCCTACAGCGGGACCTCTGCCTTTTTTTGATTGACACTGCAGTTGCTCTCTACTGGTGTGCCCTGGCTGGTTTCTCATAGAGCTTCAGCTAGGAAGAAAGGCAGTGTCAATGATGGAACCTTTTGTGTTGTAATTACTAGCTGTTGTCAGTCTCTTGCTGTCGTTAACCTGTGTCTGGTAGTCTTGTCCAACCTAATATTTTTTTTTTTCCACCCTCCCTTCTCAGAGGAGAAGATCCTGTATTTGACACCAGAGCAAGAGAAGGATAAATCCCACTTCACAGATAAAGAGGTATTTCAGCTTTGGTCTTGTAGCTTTATTCTCTGTGTAGTGGTGCAGCACTGCGAATATCTGAGCTTAGTTTGTCACAAGCATGTGAGCACGATGACCTTTCTGGCACTCAGGTGGGACTTGAAGGCAGTCGCTCTTCCTGTTCACCTTCAGTGTAACCCCTGGATTCTAGATTTGCTTTTCTCCAATCTTCCCTGCTGCCAATTCCAAGGTTGTATAAATGAGTTGAAGTGACAGGCAATATGGAATCTTTCACCACCATCAAACCATCTGCTGGAAGAGTTTGGTAGCCACCATGCAATATGCAAACTAAGGCCCCAAACCCATTACTCCCCACTTACAGTGCACTGGTTTGGTCAGTGTGAAGCACTGTGAGGCTCGAGACTATGACATGGAGTTAAGCGCGAGGGAAGCGTTCGCCTCTAAGTTTGACGTGTGGCTCTTCATTTGCTGCCTGTGACTTTCTTGCCTGTGCAGGTCAAACCCCCCTGACGGGGTGGGGGGGTTTCAGAGTGAGCTGGGCAGAAAAGTCTGTCCCTTGCAAAAGGGGTGGTCGTGTCTGCCTCGTGTTAGGGCTGCCAGGGTAGCCATTCCAGCCGCTTCCCTCCTGGTGCAGTAATGGCTGATGCCTTCTGTGCGCGGAAGGTTTACGGTGTTATCTGCAAGGATGTGGTGTTTCTATGCCAATAATCACTTGACCTTCTACTTAGAAAACTATGGGGTTTGCATAGGCCAGTGTTGCCTAGAGTACACACGCCTGGTTGGATGAGTGGCCGCGGGCTGTTTGCGGCGTATAAAGCACATTTAAAGAAACAGTGAAAGCCAGGAACGTAGCGTGAGGTAACACCTGACCAGGAAAATGAAGAAGGCATTTTCCTTCCTGCTTCTGCACTGACTTCCATAGGTGGTTGGAGGCCCAAAGCAAGGCCTGTCAGTACTTCATCCCTTAGCACCAGGGGCCTTCTGCTTGCGGCAGCAGCGGTCCAGCACAGGTGTGTCGGGAGCACCCACCGCCCAGGGCCCGCTGTGTCTGTTGGGCGCTCCAGCATGCGGACCGTGAAAGTTGGTGTCTCTCTCGGGACTAAAAAGGCAGTGGTGATGTTTAAGCCAAAGATAACGTTTAGCATGAATTTTATCAAGACTTTACATGCAGTGACTAACACTTTTTATTGTTATTCTTATTTTTTTCCCCTCAAATGTCTATATAGACTGGCCAGGAACATGAACTGATAGAAAGTATGCCCCTTCTGGAGTGGTTCGCAAACAACTACAAGAAATTTGGAGCAACATTGGAAATTGTTACAGACAAATCACAGGAAGGATCCCAATTTGTGAAAGGATTTGGAGGAATTGGAGGTAAACTGCAGGAGAATGTTTGTTGCTTTTAATGGTTGATTTGATAATCCGTTGCCGACACAAGTGGGATTAGTCTTACTCCTCTTAGTCAGGATACCAGCTCAAAATACTGTTCGTCAGGGATCTCCAGGTGAATTCAGTCCTTATGCAGCAAGATGCTGCTGCATGTTAGGCAGCTGCTGCTTTGACTGTGTTCCCCGGATCCCTCTGTCCTTCAGGGTGCTCCCAGGTTGGACTGTCCTTTCTTTCCAATGGCTGAATTTCAGAAGGGCTGGTAGCTGCTGTGCTCTGTCTCTGCGCAGTTGTTTTGTGGCAGGCTGTGCCCTGCTGTGTAGAAGCGGTGTATGACGAACACCAGCCCAGTTTCTGAAGCAGTTGGATATCTGTTACTCATCTTTCAGAACCTCCCTGTACTTTGCTCCCTGGTCGTCTGCTTCTTTTCAAAATAAAAAGTGTATTTTTAGCCCAACATCATGGAGAAATGAGGCTTCTGAAATCCTTCTGTCCTTCTCTTATGCTCACTGACCAGTTTTGACTAAGTCTGGCAGAGGTGCAGGTAGCTTTTGCGCTTCAGTCTGACAAAAATCACTAGCAGGGTAGAGCAAAACCACCTGCTGTGCACCTTACTTTCCCCAGACCAGGGGTTCCAGGGCAGAGCTGTTCCTTGTTTGCTGATAAGCCAGCTGTTGCCATGTGCTGTGTTTAGGTTGATGGATGTACAACATAGATGAGTGTATGGTAAAGAGGAATTTCTAGGGGCCAGAGAACACCAGTCAGAAGGAAACAAGCTCGAACTGTTTGGCTACATAAGGAGGAACAGGTTTCCAAACGTTCAGGGTCTGTACCCATCCTGCCAGATCCAGCTTCTTTGCATGGTGGGGTGTACTCTTCGCTACCATACTCCAGTCCTTGTTGACCTGAAAGGAAACTCTCCTTGAATACCTTTCACTTAAGTAAATGTTTCTGGGGATAAAGGTTTCCCAGAAGCCCAGGTTGGTGTTTGGGGTGGGAAGAATCGAGCAAGGTGGCCACTAAATACTGCTCTTACTCCGCTGGAGAAGTTGTTTCAGTGCCAGCTGTCTTCTCAGTTTAACTGACATGACTTTGAGCAGTTATATTAGGACAAATGATCTGTTACTGGTATTTTTTTGGAGATACAGGCCTCCTAGAATAGGCTCAGCTTTTCCAGAAGAAAGCTGGCCTATGCTGGGCAGGTAGGTATTTCTTTCCTTCTGGCAATAAATCGTGCCAGGCTGTAACAGGGATGTGGCATTTCCAGTCTAGCTGCGTGTCTGCTGTCAGTCATCACTTTGAGCCTAACTGGCAATACAAGTACTAAGTCAGCTTCTGAAATTTTAATTGAGACGCTCTTGATGTGCAGACGGGGCTCAGTAAACTGTTTAAAATGCCTTTCTAGCTCTTTGAATTTTGAAGAAGCTAAAGCGTGTTGTTTTTACCAGGTATCTTGCGGTACCGAGTGGACTTCCAGGGAATGGAATACCAAGGAGGAGACGATGAATTTTTTGACCTTGATGACTACTAGGTAGTCGACCTGGGTCCGGCAAAACGTGCCTCGCCCCTCCAGCATCCAACCCAAGGAGCAAACTCATGGTGGAAAACACAACAGATCCCTGCCTTAGAATTGGAACATTTCCAGAACTTGATCCGCAAGCATTGGATTTAAAAAAGCAAAACCCTACACTTTGATTTGTCATAGTGTCAGTACAGCAGCAAACTACTAAGTTCCTATATGCCACTTTGGACTAATTTAAAAAGAATCCCAGTTTTTACTTTTACTCAATGGTGAAATTGGTTGCTCTTGTATTTTATGAAAATGATTTTTTTAACCTTCATGATACATTAACTGCTGTAAACCTCTTCCTTCAAAAATTAATAGAAGTAAGATCCTACTGGTTTGTTTCTTTTTACTTTGATTGGAGAAATCAATTGCTGCATTTTGCAGCGGCGTGACCCATTTACATGGCATTCTCAGCTTAGACTGCAGACTAAGAAATATAATGAAATGGGAGCCATTCATTCTCTTCAAAAGAATGAGAAGGCACTTACCTAGAGTGCTAGCTTATAATGTGTGGCGTGCAAATTCAGATGGTTTGGGGAGGCTTACCAGCCAAACGTGCTTTAATCTATTTGCAGAAGCACTGTTCTTACAAACTAGGAAATGCACTTCATTGATTGCGATGAAAATGCTGCTGAAGTCTTGGGCTTAATTTGGATTTGAGCAGTGCAGCCTTCAGGATTTTTTTTTTTTTTTTTGTTTCAGTCTTGACAAAAAATAAACACACGATTTAAGTGAAGTAAGGTACACTTTGCTTTGTTTCGTTCCTCAGTAAGGTTTTCTTTTTGCTTTAGGACTTCGTAAGGTTCCCTTGGTTATGCGAATTTGAACCCACAGTTCTTTAATGGAAGCGGGTGTTTTACAGGAATAATTAGTAAGTAGAGTCCTTGCCTGAAACCTTAGTGCTGGTGCATGTGGAGCATTTGATACTAGTGTGCTGGCCGTTAGCACAACCCACCGGGGCCATCCACCCCCAGCACTGAGGCGCTCTGTACTGCCTCACCGGCATCCCCGCAACCTGACGCTGAACTCTAACCTGCCCTTAACGGGTTAAAACTTCTGGTCACATCAAGAAACAAGAAAGCTTTTTGTCAGGCCTGCTTTATAGAATGCATTTCAACCTACTAGAAATGGCTAAGGGTTTTTCAGATGGTCTTGCAGGCAGAGGGTGAAGTGGACGTTGGCACAAGATGATGCACACAAGTCTTGCTTCTTTTTGGGGGTCACGGGGTTCTCTGACGGGTGTTCTGACACGGTGGGGCCTGGCAGTTCTGGTCTTTGCTGGTTCTCACTCCTGGTGCATCGGTCAAAAGCAGCTTCTGTTCCAAGCTGCATACATGCCTGTTTTTCCAATAATCCTGTTTCACTTGAAGGGCGGGGGGGGGGGAGGGGCGGCTTGTCTTCAAATTTCTGCCACACTGTTCTTTGAGGTCCAAAATTCCCGTCATTGTAAGCAATATCATTTGCAACCCTTGTTTATAACCGGGCAGATGGCTTTGCTGTCGTTTTCACATCAGCGCTGGAATCTCTCACGGAAGGTGTGACTGGGTCCACCGCAGATTTGCGCAAACCCAGGTTTGAGCACATTTGCGGTCTTCACAGCGGTATGTTCTGGATTCTGCCATTGTAAATGGGTCTAATGTGACATGACAAGACCAGAAAAATTGGATGTAAATTTACATTTTTGAATATACTGCTTGTTGTTTCACATGATACATTAGGGTATGCAGCTCCTTTTTGTAGTTTTTATTTTTACTATTTAAGTTTGGAAATGATGCCAAATTTTTGTATTTCTTTAATCAATGTGTTCTCTTCAGTGATATATATTGCATTATATATTGATGTGTATATCAATATATACTGATATGTATTACACTTACACATACAAACACGTTAAACGGGGGTGAAAAATCCTAGCCTTCGCATACTATATAGCCTCTGCAGAGAGATCCCAAGCAGTGATATCTTGGTGTTGTGATGTACAGAAATGGAGAAGAGTATTAAACCATATTTAAGAATATAGTACGGACTCCTGATTTATTTTCTCTAGTCCAGGAAACACCTGCTTCACTCTTTGCTCGCTGCCAGCTTCAGGGCAGTATTTGAGTTTTGAGGTAGCTCTTTCATAGCTGGGCTTCAGCGTCGTGTTTCTGCATCGTACCGAGCTGTTCTTTTAAGCTGTAGCAGAAATCTGACTTCAGAAGAGGGGAGGAACCCCACCAGCCCAAGCTCAAAGCAAGCCGTGCTGCGAGTCTTACCAGGGGTGGTCTTCTGAACAGCCCGGGCAGATGAAAAATACCCTGCAGATGCAGGAACCTGCCCGTAATATTGCAGTCGCAGAACACCTGGGCATTTTCTTTTGAAGAAGCCCTTTCTACCCTGCCTCTTAGCGTGGGACAAATGCGGATCAGAAGCGTGGCCGCTGCGAGGCCCTGCCGCCTCGCGTTCCCTGCGCCAAAGCTTGTGATGTGTCGGTTGGTGCCTTTCCCAGGGGACCTGCCTCCTCCCCTAGCTGGGAAGGGGTATCTAAAAGACGTCCTCCACACCAGGAATTGTAACAGATGCTCTAAATTACTCCGGCTGGAGCTGAGCATTCACCTCGTGCTGCAGTACCCGAAGGGAGCAGGATCTGTGCTGCGCAGCTGTAGCTCTGCCCGTTGTCACTGTTGCTCGTGCAGCAAGAGGTGTTCCTGGGAGCTTTGGCAGACTTCAGGTTTTATACTCGCTGCCTCGCGCTCTTTGGTCTGCAGCTGAGCAGGTGGGGGAGCGTGGCTCGCCTGCCTCGGGTCCCTGCGCAGCAGAAGTTTTGGAGATGTGATGTTTCTGCTGGAGCAGAAATAAAAGTGATGCGTAAAACAGCTTTGCTGTATGCATCTCATGCTGTCTGCAGCCTAAGTACGGAAAACTGATCACTGCTCAGCTCGTGGTGCAGATAAAAGCATCAAGCTGAGATCAGCACAAAATTTATATATTAAAAAAAAATAATCCCGTCAGTCAGTACATGTCACAGGAGCAGGAGAAGCTATTGCTTGCAGAAGGCTGCCCATGCAGTCTCACCACTTGTTGTATCAGGTATGTGGATGTATACTGTTTTAAAAAAAAAAAACAACACCCAGAAATATTTCTCGGTTAACCCTTTACTGGCAGCAACAGCAAACCTGGTTTTTGCTTTTCCCTTTTTCCGAGGGGCAGGGAGGAGCGGCGAAGCCTGGCTGCTGCTGTGTCTAGTTCAGCGTCACAAACGCTCCACGCCAGACACACTTGGAAGCTGCTCTGTCCTCATGTATTAATCTTCTTGGTTGCTTCTCGTGTCTCTTTCACGTTTCAGTGAGAACACACAAATGCATCTAGTCCGCAGAGCAGCCGCAGGAGGTGGGTGCTGGGGTCCCCTCTGTGGGCGCCTGGTCCCTTCCAGCTGCCTGGCCACAGAGGTGCTCGCCTCCAGCTCCTCCCAGAGCTACAGAAAGGTGAGGCCACTGGAGAGAAACGGTGAGATGATCTTCTTCCTTACAGCTGCTGAAATAAGGTCGCTGGGTCCCTTCAACCCTTCAGAAAGCAGTTTCTGTTGCAGGCTCGCTCGTGTCTCGGTTGCAGGGTCAGTGTGGGCGCTCCGATTCTCTCGTATCTGCAAGCGCTGATTTACAGTCATTTTGTTTTCACATGAATATCGCAGAGCATCGGGTGGGTGGGTTCTTCCCGGTGTATAAACAGGAGCGTCCCCTTGCAGTGCTCTCATCCGAAAGACTCGACCACCTTCGGCGCTGGACTGCTGCGACGTGGGATTTGGAAGGGAGTTTGGTGGGGCCGAGCTCGCACTTTCAGGCACGAGGGGTCAGAAGATGCAGGTTTGTATCTGAAAGCTCGGCAGGGTGGCCTTCCGCGTGCCTGCTGCGCAGAATTATTTCCCTAGAAGGGATCTGATCTTGATTAGCTGGAATCAAGACGATAAATAAAAGTGTCATCTCCAGTACGTCATGTGGAGCTGCCTCTGTGCATCTCGGAGAGGTTCAACGTGTCCCCCGAGGGTCCCGTCCCCGTGCGGCTCCACCTGCACCACTTCACACCTGCACTTGGAAGCGATGGTGTCACTTCCATGCATGAACACGCACATGCACATGCAAACATGAACACGCGTGGAAGCACGGAGCATGACCGTGTGCCGCCACGGCCGGCTGCGAGGAGGCTCGCAGGAGCAGTTGTAGCGGGTCATCGGCTTTGCTTGCTGGCTGAATAAATTTTTTTTTTTCCTCTCGTGCCGAAGGTCTTCAGCTGTTCTAAATGCTTCAACCGCCTGTGCCTCACGCCCTCAGTAATACCTGCTCAATTTTTATTTTCTGTGTGCTGAAGTCCATAGCGCTCTTGCTGCATTCCCCAGTTCGGTTTTAAGTTGGCACCACGTACTCAGATATTCAGCTAATGCTCTTTTTAAACGCTACTTTCTGTATAGCTGTAATTAAAGACAGAATTTGCCCTTTATAACTTGTTATTTTGGGCGCTGGAGCCCAGCCTGCGCTGTTGTTGCTAGCAGGCTGCAAATGCCATTGTCCTGGGAAGCCGAGCACTGCCGGCGGCGCTGAAAGGCAGCTCTGGAATTTCACTCGGCTATTTTTAGTCAGTGGTGAAAAATTGCACTTCCACCACTTTCGAATCTTTGTCAGGGCTTAAATAAATCAAAGGGCAAATCCTGACTTCTTGCTAACAAGCGGGACGAAGAAGTGACCCTAAGGTGCTGCGGAGGCTGAGCTGGTGCAAAGGTGATGTGTGGGTGTGGGGAGGGACCCCAGCCCTGCCCGGCTGGGGGCTGCCTCGCTCGGGTGGGCCGGGCCGGGGTGGCGAGGGAGGGAGGGCATCGCTGCACCAGCCTGTCCTGCTTTATGCAGGTGGTCCATGGCCATTGCTCTGCTGGGGTGGCTCCTGGCTCCTTGCTCTTCTCCCTGTGCCCCTTTTGGGGCTGAGCCCTGCCATTCTCCCCTGCCTCCCCGCGTGTCCCCCGTAGCTCTGCCACAGCCATGTAGCTCCATGGGGGTGCTGTGTGCAGGGCTGTGCGCTGCAGAGCCGCGGTGCCGGGGACCCTGGATGTAGCAGCTCTTTGAAAGCCGGGACCCGGAGGCAGGAGCTCCAGAAGGATGCTCCAAGTCCAGGAGGCTGAATATCAAGCTGTCCTGTGTTGCGCTGTTCCCTTCAAGCCCAATCACCTCCGTACCTTGTAAGATAAAAAGAGTTTCTAACCCACAGTTTCTTTTTTTAATGCCAGGGCAGGAGTTTTCTGAGAAGCTGCTTCACCTGTTTGGCTGCCAAGCTTCCACATTGGCACAGAAACCTTCTCTGGCAATGGATCCTCACAGCTGGGTTTCCTTGCCTTGGTGATTCCTGGTGTGTGCTTGGAGAGTCCCAGAGCCTCCTTCCCTGGGCTGGGACTGCACAATGGTTTGTTTAAAAGAGACCCTCGGCTTGGCTTGGCTGAGGCTCCCAGTAACCTCCAGTTACCCGTGAGCTGCTCTGCACATGGGCCAGGCTCCAACAGCCCCGTGGAGGTAAGAGGGTGCTGAGGGCACCAGCTCCTGGCAGGACACGTGCTGTGACCCTGGGCACGCAGGGGCTGTGCGGCTGCCAGGCAATCCTGGCCAGCTCGGGGACACCCTGCAGTGTCCCTGGGGAGGGGACCCACGGCTGCCAGCCCAGTGGCAGCTGTGGGCAGGACTGACCCTGCCCCCGCTGGGGGCTGCCGCAGCGGCTGGAGGGGGCTGCCGGGTGGGCAGCCCCAGCATCACAGCGGAGGGCTGCATGGCGGGGAGCCAGCAGGGATGGCGATGACTTGCTGTGCTTTCCCACGCTGCGGCTGGCTGCTGTTACTGGTGCTGAGGCTCCCCCGCCCCGTGCCGCTCAGCCCACCCCTATGTGCTCCCCCCTGTCCCCGCGCCCAAACCCACCCCGAGGCACAGCCAAGGCGGGGGGTCCCAGCCCATGGAGCCTCGAGCCCTGAACGGGGCTGGTGCTTTCCATCGTGGTGCATTGCTCACACAGGTGCTGACCCCTCTCCTGGCTGCTCCTCCTGGGATATCTTCCCCTTTTTGGGATTCACCTGGGTTTGGAGCTGGGGGGGAGCTGCTCTGAGCATCCATGCGTGGGGCCCTGTGCTATGCTGGGAAGGAGCTGCACCCCACCGCACCACGGGGGGCTTCCCTGGCACCATGGCGTGGGGCAGCCCCTGGCAGGCAGGCTGCAGGCAGCGTCGCTTTACCCGGGCTCACAAAAGCCCTCTGCTTCCCTCGAGCTGGTCTCTTGGAAGCTGCTTGCAGCCCAGGTTGCTGTGATTTAGTAGAAAAGGTCCTGAATGCTCCCGCATTGCTACTCACGCTTCTCCTTGAGCCCTCCTGGGAATACTGGGGCCACACCAGGCAGCCACGCTGAGCCGCTCCCCGGTTAAGCTCAGCAAAGGGCGTTTAACCGCCTGGTTGGGTGCGAGGAATGGCACTTGCCAGGTGTCACCTCCTGCCCACGTCTCCTGCGCGAGCACCTCTCCCCGCACGCAGCCCTGTAAGGGCTCCGTCACACCTCCCCTCCATCTTTGTCTCTGTAGACTAAACAAAGCGGCTCCCGGGATCCTTCCCCGGGATCCTTCCCCAGGATCCTTTCCCAGGATCCTTCCCTGGGATCCTTCCCCGGGATCAGGCTGTGCCCGTGCCCGTGCCCCTGCCCTGGCTGTGCGCCTGCTCCAGCACCTCTCGCTGCCCAGGACCGGGTGCAGGATCTGCCCACGGCCGACGTCCCGCGTGCTTCCCGGCCACCGGTGGGTTTGGGACCAGTTTTGGGTTGCACAGGAGGACTCTGACCGGGTGGACTGGTGTGTGGGAAGGACACGCAGAGCACAGCCCTCGGGGTTACCCCCAGCGGGGCAGTCCTGCGTAGTCACGTCTAAATTTACCCGAAGTAGCAGAGAAGTTTGTGTTGTTTGAGGACAGGAGGAGACGGAGGCAGGCAGCTTGCCCAAAACCTGAAAGTCTGCGGAAAAACTATGTTCCTAGTGAGGAAAATGGAAAATATAGAGGAAATGGGTGGTGAAAGAGAGAGGGGCGGCCGGTCTCCCCTGAGTGCCATCCTTCAGGAATACCGGGCAGGTCGCAGACACGCACAGTGGAGGGGACAGCGGGCGCGGGGCCTCCAGCTGCACTGGCTGCTGCGGGGCCGAGGTGGAGGTGCCCCCCTCCTGGCACCGCAGGGGACCCCGCCGTCCTTGTCGCTGGGTGCTCCGTGGGCGCCTGCCGTTCGGCACAGCACGCGGCCCCGTGGCTCCCGGGTTGCTCCTCCGGGCGAGACCTGGGCACTGCTCAGAGAAACCGGAGCTGTTCCGAGGCCGGGAAACGTCCACGGTTATGTTAGAAAAAAAGCATTTTACTAAACAAATGCCCTTCCACAGGTCACAGACTAAATGCTGCCTCCAGGGAGGGGAGGAGCGATGCTCCCCGGTGCTATTAGAGCTTTGGTGCCTTTCCCAAGGACCGTTTGGCCAGGACAGACCCCACCCCACGTACCCCAGCACCATCCAGCCGTGCCCCTGCGCCAGACACGCTTCTGGATATCGGCACCTACTGTGAGCTTTCAGATGCCGCTCCCTAAATGTGGAGCCCCTGCAAACTGGCTGGCCGGGGGTCCCTGCTCTGCAGCTCTCTCCACCACCACCCATCACTGGCCTGGTGCTCTATGGGGGCATCACTACCCTGCGGCTTTGCTGGACACCAACAGGTTGAAGCCACGTGGGTCAGAAAATAGGAAGGGAAAAGTTTACTTCGAGGTTGTGTCTGTTTGAGTAGTGCTTTGTGAGGTTTGCTTAGCGCTTAGCTTACGCAGCAGTATTCTGGTGGTGGCCGCGGGAGCCCACCGCGGGGGCAGGTGGTGGGGATGGGCAGAGGGACCATCTCGCGTTCCTGGAGCCAGGGTTCATTAAGAAGAAGCTCCATTTCTACCCCGCCTGCACGGCACCCCTGAGGAAGGTCCCACTGCCCCCTTGCCTGCAGATAACCAGCCAAGAGGGCGGTTTTCACGCTTGGCATAGGAGGGAGAGCGCGGGGGCTTCCCGCACAGGCCGCAGAGGTGCAGCCAGCGGGCGCCGGGGGCCGAAGCCAGCCGCCTCCACTCAGGCACCACCTGGGAGCCAAGAACGTGCTTCTGGGGGGCAGGGAGGGAAGGGGATGCTCTGGACCCGCGCCACAGGTGGCAGCGGCCGTGGGGACTGAGGCTGCTGGGATGCCTCGCGTACCTCTGCGCTGGGGTTTGTGCCACCATTCCCCCCGTTTTGTCACACACCGAGGTGCCCTGCCTCTTTCTCGCTACTCTGCCTTTCCACCTAACCTGCTGATTTTATTATGCCGTGATGGATTTTGGTTGCATTCATGGCCAAGTGAATCTTAAACACCTGCCTCCTGTGTCCTCTGTGCATCTCGGCTGTGACCGAGGTCTGCGCGGTTTTCCAGAGCACATTTAGGGATGGCAGAGCCAGGGGCGGCGGGGGATGACGACACGATGACGACTTCTCTTTCTGTAGATCCACCTTTGCCTTTCTTCCTTGAGATGAGCCTTGCTGCGCTTCCACTCATTTGGTTTCATGCCTGGGTCACACTTTTTTGCTCCAGGAGCGGTGTTCTGGGGGTGGAAGGAGGCACTGGGGGGGACGTGCTGGCTCTGGTGCCAGGAGCGCTGGGACCTCAGGTGATGCTCTGCGTGGGAAGGGCAGCTCCCACCCAACTGGCTCTGATGGCTCCTTGGTGTTTGTGTAACATCTGACTTGACTCAAGGGTATCCGAGCTTATTCGTGAGGAACGCAGGGGCTGGGTTTGGGAGTGATGCACAGGGGAGGTGAGCGGAGATGGTACCAGGACAAGCTCCTCTGCTGTAAACATAGCTGAGGATAACAAATTAAATAAAAATCATTCTCCTGACTTTTCCTTGCTGAGGTAGAGATCCTCTCACCCCGTGGGCACACAGCCGGAGTGCACCGCTCTGATGCTGTGGTTTGAGAGGTGCCCCTGCACCCCATCGCCCACCGTCTCGTCCCCCGCGGTACAGGCTGCCAGGGAATCAAAGAGCTGCCGTAAATATGTAAAAGTGCAGCTGAGCCTTGGAAAGAACTGCTATTCCTAACCCTCCGTCTGCATAGACCTCTGGTGTCTGGCCGGAGAGGGGGTGTGGGGGTCCTCAGGGCTCTGTGTTGCTGTAGGTCCGGGGGCTCCCGAGCAGGTTCCTGCAGCCTGGGCAGAACTTTTCCTGCAGAAACCCCGTCTGGATCCAAGGGGAACCCCAGGGCACTGCTCCTTCCCAAGGTCCGCACAGTTGTAATATGGGGTAAAAAACAGCCTGGCAATAAATTCCAATTAAGACCAACAAAACAAAAGGGCTGGGACTTTCCCTTTCACTTGCAGAACCAGCGGGTGGTTTAATCCCTCAGTGCCCAGTGCTGGGACTAGAAAAGACCTTGCGTGTGAGTTACTTTTGTTCTCGTGTTCTTACTGACAGAGCGACTGAGCTACTCACAGTCCCTCGCTGCTTCGCTTGGGTAGGTGCACGAGCCTGAAGGATGCTGCGTGGCGAAGCAAGTCTGTTAGTGTGTTTGTGGCGTTATTGTCATCTCCCAATTAATTATTGGCTTCGTGAAGTTGTCCTACGGTTGGCAGGACGGCAGCTGCCCAAACGTCCCCTCCTCCCGTGCAGGATGAGAGCCGGCACTGCCTGCTTCCACACGTAGGAGCTCTTGTCCTGCTCTTACAGCCTCTTGCTCTGGGTTCTGGCTTGCCGGTGGGTCCGTAGATTTAATTAAAGGGTGAGGACTGAGCTCAGCAGTGGATTCACCGTATATACGATCCAGTTCTCAAGGGCAGCAACTACATCACTGCACGAACCCAAAGTGCAGCTGGGGGTGCAGCGAGCCGCTGCTGCGGCGAGGAGAGCTCGTTGCACCAGTGGGGGATGTGGTCCAGCTCAAGCCGAGCCGAAACAAGGTGAGGCCAAGAGGAGTCCTTAGGGTCTGTGGGTGGCTGGTAGTGACGGCACCACTGTGCTTACCGCGCTGCAGCCCGCCGCGGGACTGACACCCCCAGGCTGAGCCTCAGTAAAGGTTTGGTTCTGTTTGTGCATCGTGCAGTGCCGGCAGAACCGGGGGTGATGTGCCAGGCAAGGGATGGAGGAACATTTTTTGTCCCACCTCAAAATACAGGTGAGAGCCCTGGGAAGGCTGCAGGGCAAGGCTGGCTCTGAGGTTAAAGCAGGAATTTTGGTGCTGGTTTTTGTTCTCTCCATCCACCACAGGGTGAAAATACATTTCACTTTCCTAAACATCCACAACGCACTGAAGGTATCAAGAGAAAAAAAAAAAAAAGATGTCACTGGAATAACCTGACAGTGTGTCTACAGAGAGTATATTTGCCAGTGAGGATGGAAACACATGTATTGCAGACAGCCAAGAATGGAATTAATAATTAGAAGGGTGCATAGGGTTTGGGTTTATTTTGTTGCTTTCTGTTTTCTTTTCTATTGGGGCACCAGAGCTCTGGAACAGCACTTTGACGGCCCCAGGGTGTCTGTGAATGCTGCCAGTGAGTCAGGGGAGAAGACGGAGTGGGAGCCGAGGGTCCCCCTGGGGCGTCTCTCTGTTTGGGGTCCCCCCGCTGAGGCCAGCAGGGTTCCTGATGGGGAAGGGCAGGTGCACTGCGTCTGGGGGACACCAAGCCAGACAGTGCAGTTCCCACCCCAAAAGTGTGATTATTTTGAACAAAATGGTGTCAAAAAGCTCAATTAAGGGGGTGCGATGGTGTACAGTAGTCCCGGGGCTGGGCAGCTCTGGTGAGCCAGCCAGTTCTAAATACCATTTATTAAGAATTTTGGGGTTTCTTTTCTTAATAATCCAAAACTGACATTCTCTAAACTATTCCCACCTTGCAGATATCCTTCTGAATTGTATGAGCTTGTGGGGTTTTATGTAGTTTCATGACAGGCAATTTCACTCCACGTTCAGGACCCAGTGCCATCGGACCGGGCAGTATTGTATTACAGGCTTCACCTGCCTGCGTTGAGAAAAGCAACGATGTGCTGTTTTCTTACACCTGGGAAATGGTTCCTGGGTTTTTTGGGAGGCTTGAGGAGCGGTGCAACTTGTCCGACCCAGATGAGCAGCGGTCTGTGAGCAGAAGACAAGAAGGTCAGTGGAGGAACACAAGGGAAAGCGGTGATCCTGTGGGGTGCAGAGGGCCAGACGTTAAACCACACCGTGGAAGGGGATCTTCTGGCTCTCTGATCTTTAGACCACAAGATCATGTCCTGCTTGATCACACAGAATGTGCCAGCTGAAGCAGCGCAACCCGCGGGCTGTGCAAGCAGCAGGGGGTCGCTGGGGGGTGAGCTGAGCCCTGAGCCCCAAAATGGGGGCACAGCAGCTGGCAGCCCTGCCCGCACCCGCTGTCTTCCTCCCTCAGTTCCCCATCTCCAAACCTTTTATCAAATGAACAAAACCACAGGAAAGAAAGATCAGGGTGCTGGATGCCACACTTGGGAGCCTGTGCCCTGCAGAAGCTCCGTCCTGCCTGTGGGTGCCCTGTGCCCTGTCACCCCACAGCAGCAGTGCCAGGAGCCCCCCGCCCTGTGCCCGCAGCCCCCTCAGCCATGTGTGGGGCACTCCTGGCCCCCTGGGAGAGCCATGGCCCCCCAGACAGCCCTAGTCCTGGCCCCCCGGGACAGCCCTGGACCCTTGGACAGCCCTGTGGGTTTTGCTGCTCCATGTCCCGTGTGGTCCTATGGAAGGCAGCACCTCCTCCTGCACCCCAGGACATGGGGGCTTTGCACTGATTTTTTTTTTTTTTTCCTTCTTTACAGATATTGGTATTCTGAGCCCCTCTTATTCCTGACCTTGTTCTTTCAGGTGCCGTAGTGGGGCTTGGACGAGGACTGGTGGCTGCCTCTCCCCGGGTGGCTGCACTCAGTGCATCTCTTCCAGGGCAGGGGTAAGAATCGTTGTGAATCTGCTCCATTCTTTCCAGATCTTAAAAAAAAAAAATAATTATGAAACCTAGTGTCAACCCCATTTTGGCTACAAAGTATTTCTTTGAAGCAAGAATAAATGTTTACATACTTGAGGTGCAGCGATCCCTGCCCTAACAGGAATGGTGATTTATATCTAGCTGTAAGTTCAATAATTATTCTCCCAGCAGGAGCATATGAAATGAACATGCCCTCGCTTTCCTCGCGCTGCAACTTGTTAGTGGCCATTGAGTAACCTCTGCTCCCTATCCCAACAGCCAAATAAATGAGCGTAAGATCCCAAGATGAGGGTTTTAGTGAGTAAACTGTGTGAGGCTGGGGATTTTGGGAAGGCATCCGAAGTTTGGGAAATGAATACCCATGGAGCTGCCGGAAGATGTGAGCAGCTAGCTCCCACCAGCTCTGCAGCAAGTCCCAGAGACTGTGTGGTTTTACTGCTGCCTCTTATTTTTCTTTTTTTTTTTTTTTTTTTCCCCCTACCTGTGTGCAGCCCTGCTGGATTGGCAGTGGGGCTGGGGGCAGCATCATTGCCTGTGGGCATGAAGGAGCCTGTCTGGGACGTACCCATGGCCAGTCACTTTTATCCTTCTCCCATGGGAGTTTAACGTCAAGGGGGAGCCCTGAAATAGGGAACAAACTGGCAGGATGATTGCTGTCTGACTGGGCTATCCAAGGCCTGAAAATATTGCAAAAAATGGACATCGGCTTGAAATAATTCACTTTATAGAAAAGATGCGGGGAGAAAAAAATCAAATTGTGTTGTAACTGGGAAATATTTCTATATTGCATTGGTCCTAATATCCTGCCCCAGGTGCTTTGTGGTGCTGGTCCACAGCAGCGGGAGCCACCAACAGACCTACCCTGTGGGAGTGGAAGGGGATCAGTGAGCAAATCCT
>JAVJGJ010000061.1:46161353-46171558 GCA_035590215.1 Microhierax caerulescens
GCCCCCCCCACGGGCAGCCCCGGGCCCGCCCCGCTGGCGCTTGCGGGGGGCTGGCGGGCCCGGGGGGGCGGATTTAAACTCCCGGCGTGAGGCTGCGGGGGTCCTGTAGCAGCGGTGCCGCTGGGGTCGGTGCTGGGGCAGGGCCCGGCTCCCCGGGGCAGCACCGGTGCTGGGGCTCCGGTCCACCGCACAAGGTATTATCTAACTAGACCTAATTGGTGTTATTTGTTATAACCCCGAATTAACGCTTACGCCGCTAAATAAGGGTTAGTGGAGAGGCGGCCAGATGGAAGTAATAGAAAGAGGAGGGTTTTTCTGTTTAATATAAGCAAATCTTAGGTCTCTGTGGCCAAATATTAGGGTCCCCTAGCTTTGCTGCCTTTAGGGATGAATAACATAAAGTAAAAAATTTAGGAGCTGAGAAAGGACGATAATCAGTAAATATCTTTTGAATTTATTTGTCATAAACGTAATTTGCTTTTGCATAAAGCGTTTCATGTAGTACTGCAGAACTGAGTGACAAAATGAAGAAGTATGCATTTAAGGCTCTCCAAAGGTGAGCTGGGTTCAGTGGAGACATTAAATGGTGGGTTTTTTTAGCCAGTAGAGTTCTTGCTAAACTACTGGATTTGGAAAATGCGAAATTTCTTGGAGTGTTATCTGCTCTCAAATGGAGAAATGAAAAAAAGAGAAAGAAAAAGGGGGGGAAGCCCAGAAAACCTATGCAATTCTGCCTGGTTTTGTTTCTGATCACTGAGGCCAGTAGCTTAAAAGCTGTTCTTAGCGAGACTCCTTTCCCGATCCCTATCGATTCAGTGATCTTGCACTTAACCGTGGGTGACATCAGAACTCTTTCCACGTTAGTGGACTGCAGCATCAAGGATAAAGGCTGGGGGCAGCTGTGCAGGTATCTGTTACAGGACAAGTCACCTACAAAAAAGATGTCTGCTGAATTTCCAAGGTGTAAAGTGAGTTCTAGTGGCTTTTTTCCTACCTGGAACAGAGGGTTACTAATACTCCTCAGCCTGGGGTTATGTGAGGTGCTAAAGTAGCGTTTGAGGCTGGAAGGTACGTTTGCCTCGTTCCACTTTCTTGCTTGTCTTTTTGTAAATGCTCTTCTGTTTACAAGTGTCTTCTATTTGAGGCCAAATCGTTAGCAAGCGGATGCAAATGTAACTTTTGCTGATAACTGTTGTACGCTCGGAAATGTGCTAATTGATGCAAGTATCGATGGGGTTATTAACTTTTTTATTACCTAGTAGGAGGTTTAAGATACAAGTTTCTTTCACATGTATGACATATCTTACTAAATTTTTATATTTATTAATAAACAATTCTGTAGTTTCTAGTAGAAAATGGTACTCTAAAATGTAGTTGGTAGTTGAATTTAATTTTAACCTTATAAAGGCTTGCATAGAAGCACTTGTGTTTAAATGTTTCACTAAAATAATTGAAAGTCATTCCTAGATGAAGACATGACTTGGAGATTTGCCTTCTTGTGTGTTGTAGAAGATAAGATTCTTCAGATTGGTTTAAATACACAAAGCAGAAGCTGTATTGACCAGGTTTCAGTCAGCAATTTCAGTATTACATGCAAACTCTTGTATCGGTTGTTAATGCTGGTGGCAAACATCCCTAAACCAGGGATCATCTTAGTGTGTCAGGCTTGGTGGGATACTTTTCTTTTTAAGAATGTTACAGTTTACTAAAACCAGGACGTTTTATGCTCCTCTTTGATACAGGAGACTGTGTTTGATGTGCTTTGGGTACTTGATCACTTCCCTCCCATGCTAAGGATGAATCTGTAGTAAATACAGGAGCAAATCTATGATGCAAAAGTTCTAAGGAGCAAATACAATGTAATTCTGAGTGGCTGGTAAACAAGAGATAATGTATCACCATGTTAATTGCGCGAAAGTTTCAGAACACCATGTTCTAGCCCTTGACTGTGCCTTCACTGGCTAGATCGTTTGCATTTATTTAAAGAAAAACCAGTCACTGAAATAATGCTGTTCTATTTTTAAAGCTGGAATCTAAGAGAAATATTTTAAGGTTTCAGAGTGAACTTTCATTTGCCGTTCGAAGTTCTAGCGAGTGTTCTGAAGTCACTGTATCTTTTAGGACAGCTTAAGGCTTTACATGTCTTATTCTAGTTTTGTAAATCATATTGTCTAGCCATGTTAACGGTGATGAGCAGTTGATTTAGTGCTGACAGTTCATGGCTTTCATTTGCAGATGGTCTCTTAGCTCTACAGGCAAGGTACCTGTTTCCTATAGAGGTGATCTCAAGAGGCGTGAGGCCTCAGAGTTTAAGTTGTGTTGACTGCAGGAGGTCTGGATTTAGGCTAACAGCAGATCTGACAGGGTTGGGTTTAGTTTAGATACCTTCGTACTTTGCTTTCTCAGTTAAATGCTTTGCGTGAGTGGGCAAGCTATTAGAAAATGATAGTAAGGAAGTAATCCAGAACAGATGGAGGGCTAGCCAAAATGATTGAAAGGGCTCTTTCTTCCCCTGGTTTTGATTTTCTCTGTGAAATTAGATAACTGTAACCTTTTTAAAGAACCAGACTTTTTTCTTGCTTAAGGTGAAGTACCAAAAACAATGCCTTGTGAAGTAGGTTGGGGTTTTTTACCTACAGTTTCTGCGTTGCGTATAAAATCTGTGTTCTTCAGCCACATCAGAACGATTATGTACATTTGCCTTTGATACCTTGTGTTTCTCATTTTCTCAGGAAGCTTCACTGAACCATACTTTTGTTTTACCAGCAGGCTTTCAAAGTAGGAGGCAGTTGGCTTCTTAGTTTGTATTAAAGTGGTTGTGAAAGTAAACGAAATTATGGCAAATAATGGTTTTTGTACAGGTTAAAAAGTTACGAATTTGTGGAGTGAACTCCATGCAGCGTAAGGCGTGGACAGTAAAAAAAAAATAAGTGTTGCTCCCAGGCTCTTGTGCCCACCAGACACCTACGGACATGGTTATGAAGCAGGAAGACAACTGTGTGTAAATTCTCACACTTATTGAGCTTACAATCATCTGCCTTTCCACTGTGTCTTTGGTGCATGTGCTGTTCTCCAAACACAGATCCCCCTGCTGCAGAGTTGGCAATTTAAATTCAGTATAACACTTCTCCATGGTAGTAGCATGAAAGGATTATGGAAAGACCATGGCTAGGAATAAAACTGACAAGCACTTGTTTACACTGTATCATAATTTGTATCTTAAAGCCATATATATATATATATGGAAAATATTCTTCCTAATACACTACCTTCACCATCTAGAATGTCTCTCTCTGGCTCTCATAAAAGTGTCCAGTGTTTAAGTGCTTCTGTAAATAATAAATGAAGAACTATAATTTAACATCTTGCCAAAAGTCTTTCAGTTTCTCCTGGCAGAACTTTGATGTGAGATGAAGGTCTTCAAATTAAAAAGGTAATAGTCTCAGAATAAAGAATTTTATGCAGGCATGCCTTGCCAGCAGCAACTTCTTCTGTAAATCATGCCAGCAGTACCTGAAGTTCCTTGGGTTACTGCAACTGGAGATGACTGTGCCCCCAAACTATTTAAAGCTTTACAGTGCAAAATAAATCTTAGGATTCTGTTTGGAAACTAAAATACAGCTGCTGTATATATATCTCAGTAAGGCTTTTTTTCTTCCTTGTCTTAGTCATAGCAAGCCAAATAGGCAGTTACATTTTTGTGCATTTTTTTCTGCATGTTCTTAGAGGAATCCTTCAAAGAGTTTACTTCTGTAGCAATAGAGATACAGATGGACTAGACGGTGATCATCTTTGCATCTGAAACAAAGGAGGAACTGTTCTAGCTAAAATGTGACTGGTTCTTAAAGGCTGTGAGTAGATGGAGAGTTAGTAAGACATTTGTAAACCTGTGTGTAAACTAGTTGTGCTTTATTCAGCCAGATAACAATCTATCTGCAGTTATCCTTTTAATGTTCAGTAGCTAAATTAGCAGGTTTGGGAGCTGCGTGTCAGACATTAAAGCATGCAGTTGATGGCATGCTGGTCAGTTGCATATGTGGGGTGGGAGCGGGGAGGGGGGGGAAATGGCAAGAGCAGATACCTGAAGAGGTGGTGGTTAGATGGCTGTTGGGAAGGCACAGATGAGCCTTTGGGGCAGGGGATGTAAGATCTGTGCTGCTATGTAGGCTATCAGAGTGACAGTCACATTTCAGAGAGTGCTTGTTAAGAGGAAGGATGCAAAAATAAAGAGAATAGATTGCTGGGACTTTGGCAGCGGTGCAGAAAACGGGAAGGAAGAGCTTAAGAAAATGAATTCAAGCAAGGCAACTGCATTTAGAGCCAGGAGAGTGATGATGAAATGAGGGAGGCGGACAAAGAAGTGTGGAAAGCGGTATCTTTTGGGAAGGGTTGGATGAAACAATAGACTGACTGGGGAAATGGGGTGGCAAAGGGAAGAAGGAGAATATGAAGTTGCAGAAGAGAGGTTGTAAAGAAAAAAGTTATCTGGAGTTTGTGATCATTATAGCAGCAGCCATCAGTTTTTACAAGTGAAGGAAAACTGCAGATGCTTTATATGTAGGGAAAATTCAGAAACTAAATTGCTTTTAGCTCTTAATAGAAAGAAGTTATAGTTTCGTGGGGAGGCTAAAACCTGGTGTTTCACCAAAGGCTTTTTAAATCTCACTTGAGATTCAGAGATTTTTTTTTTTTGCCTCACAATGCAGTTAAATTTTCTACCACTACTACATTTTCCAGACTTTGCAAACAATGCTGAGCAAGTAAGATGCAGCAGAAAGTTCCCTTGCTGCCTGAAACACGAATATAGCTTCCTGTGTGTGAGCACTGCCGGGTAGTTTTCAGGGCGGTGCGTTGCCTGTGAGCTCTGGTGTGGGACCTGGGGGTCCTGAATTGTGCTGGTAAATCCAGCATCCAGGTGTCACTGTGGAATGAGATCACATCTCCGCAGGCACGCTGGTATGTGTGCCTGCTGCCCTTTCTGAAGTGCTATGGGGTTGCTCCTTTCAAAAGTTGTAAAGCACATGTGTGCCATTTCTGAATTTCAGACTGTGCTGACTGTATCCCTTAGAGTTGTTGAACGGTGCTGAAAATTTGGGTCACCGATGAGCATTGCTTCAAGCAGCATCTCAGCAAAACAAGCTGCCTTGTTACAGGCTGTACCCTTAGAGAGATTTGGGAACGTTCTTTGAACGATGATCTACCTTTTCATTTCATGTGTGTTTTCTAAAACACCTTTGGTACTTGTTAAATCAACTTGATGTATGTCTTTTGATGCGTTACGTTTTATTGCTGCGGAGTTTAGAGGTCACTGTTGCTTTGGCATTTTCAGTTTCATCTTCCTGTGCTGCTCGGAGTGCTTGTGCAGCAGTGTGCAAAGTGAGATTGCTGATGGGTTTAAAATGAAATGGATGTTGCAGCAAACGTGCCAGAATGATGTGTGGGAGAGAGTTAAGAGACCATGGTTATAAGAGGGCTGCTCTGTGACAAGTAATTTTTTTTGTTGCAAAGGAGAGAGTAACTTGAAGGGAAATGAGAATATTTACTGAGTTTTTTAAACGAATGTTGATTAATAACAATACTTACATTCCAGCTTTTTTCTCTGGCAATGTCTTCTTTATACTAAGGCCACTGTTTATGTTGTTATATAATCTGATTTCTCGGTTTGATTTTCATGGTACTGCTAGTACTTAATTATTCGCAGAAAATCCACTTTTTCTGGAAAATCCCTTCCTTCCCCAGTTTATTGGTGTATTCATGAGCTCAGTGGTGCGACATCTACAACCTACTCCGTTTTCCTGTACTACTTCCACACGTTTCCCAATGTGAGTAGTACACAACAGAGACCAGATGATGCAAAAATAACACAAAGCCATTTGTATTTTAACAAAAAAAAAAAAGCACTGACTCTTTTTGGAAACTTAATTTGCTTCTCATGCAGGCTAAATTAACAATGGGGAGCGTTTGAAGGCATGTTGTTTCTTCATTGCTTTGTTAATCCAGGTCCCCTCAGGACTTAGATCTCTGTACTTCTACCCCAGGGAATTACAATTGTTATTGGAGATCAAAGAGTCGTTCAGCTTCCTGGGCCCGTTTTTTGTATGAATACAGTCAGAAATTTTTAAGATGTAGGTAGGTACCTACTTGTTAGGAATAAGGACTGTTGTGCTTTGTGGGTAAACCCATAAGCTTTTAGGGTCAACTTTTAGCTGTGGCAACGCTTCAAGATTTTGTTTTGCACATTGACTTAGAGGAGAACCACAGTTATATATTCAGTGTTAGGAGTTGCAGGGCTGCGTTCTGAGTTTCATCCTGTTGAAGAGTTCTTGAATACAGAATTTTGGTAAAAAAGAAGTTATGACAACTTCCATTGTTTGCCTTTTCATGAGGCGTATGTTTGTATTTCAGGATGGCTTACACAATGTGATGTGTTCAAACCTTCCATCCTTTTCAGTCAAGCCAGTTTAAAGATTTCTGACAAAAATACTTACAGCTCTTTGAAAATCTATAGTCAGAATCAATTTGCAAAACTCATTGTTACAATTATAGCTTGTATTTGAAAGAGAATCTTTTAGGCAATTCTATTTGGGCAGCAAAGGAGTAGCCAGGGGAAACTTGATATTCAGGCTGTCTCCATCACGCCAACGCTTCTTGAGACAAAAATCAGACCTGTGCTGTAACGCAAATACTTTTAAGGAATGCCTTCATGGTGAAGTGCCTCTCCTTCCAACACCCCGCTGGCTCTGTTGTGACTTAGCAGATCAGTACATTTATATACTTTTGATAGCTGGCTTCTTATTAAGCTATATTGTACTCTGAAATTCTGAGTCATATGCCTTGACATCTTATCGCATTACTTGGCAGCCTTAAAAAATCATAAATTGGACATGGTATCACGCTGACAGTGCTGCTTTGTCCTTGAAATGTCACCCTATAATCGACTATTGCTTTACCAGTGGTAGAAAAACAGAAAATCACCCCACGATGAAGACGCTCCTTTCTTTGGGTAGCTCTGGTCAGTCAGGGACGTGACTGTCCTCATCAAGAGTTTCTTGGCACAGCTGGGAACAGTGGCAGTTTCTCCCACCCTTCTCTGAGTTGCTGGTGCTTTGAGACGTGGGGCACAGTTGTGGAGGCTGAAGAACACTTGGTTCTGCTCTCCAGAGGGTTTGGACAGCAGAGGAAAGGGTGAGAGACAGCGGTGGCACGTTCTGTGGGTGTTGCAGCATTATGTTCTAGAAAATATTGCTGTTGCTTCTGGATGCTGTTAGAGAAAATTTTGTAGGCCTTACCTCAAACTTTCTGAAGATCTGACTGGAAGGCACACAGTCCGGTCTCTCTAGGGTATACTTGCTGTTGCAGACATAGTGTGGGCTTTCTGGAGGCTCCATCTTCTCTTAGGTGATGTTGTTAAAGCTGCTTTAAATTAGTCACTCTACGTTACTGCTGAAAGTACTGGATAAAGGCCTTTTATCATCTTGCTCAGTAAGAGGTGGCTTTTTCTTGTCTTGAGTAGTGTGCCTTGGCTTACTCTCTTCTAATTCTTTTCCAGAGGCACAGTGATACTGAAAATTCACCAAATTCAGTGCAGTTATTCAGATCATAAATGTCTTGAAGACTCTACCTTTGTGCTGCAGATGTGTAAGGCAAGTCAGGTCATCTTGAATCTGGAAACAGGGAAATAATAGTTGCAATAAAGTGCTCTAGAGCACCTATATGGCAAGTTAGGAGAACTTGGACTGTTTTGAAAACCTGTGTATTACTGTTCTGGCAGTTCGTGGAACAGGCTTGAGGTGAAAGCTGGTGGCTGAAGCTTTAGGATTTGCTTCGTTAATTTGCAGTGCAGTTTCTTCTCATCTTCCTTAATCTTTGCAAAGCAAGCTGTAGCCCCAGAACTCTTGTTGTCCACTGGGTGATTCAGGGTAGGGGAAAGCAAGTTCTTGTCCTTAAATCCGTTTCTTTGTCTTAGATCCACCAATCCGATGACCCCGCTAACATAGTTGTTACCGGACTGGTAAGGTGCCTAGGCTGCCTTGTCTTTCTAACAGCATTAGGAGTACGTAATTGGGATTTCATTCAAGAAAGAAGTAGATACACCAAGCTGAAGATGATTGGCTGCTCTCTTTTAACAGACAAGTCTGAGAAGGAAAACCCATTCGAATCCCCTTTCATTCTGGATTGGTGGATCTGAAGCCCAGAAACAAAGTTTCAGGTAAGAAGTCACCCTGTACTATATCTTGCTGCTTCTGCTTAGATGAGTTTGTCCGCAAATTCAGTATCTTGCTTTAACTGCTTAATGCCCCTAAGGTGTTAGAACACACCAAGTTAGCTGCTGAGCTTAGAGTAAGAAAGGGCATATTCAGTAAATACATGGGCCGTTTATTAGGAAATTGCAAGTGTACTGGGAAAAACAGACCTAGGAGCATAAACTTGCTTTCTGCGGAGCTGGAAAGCAGTATCTACAGGGGCAGGGGCAAGGGCACTGAGTAAATGGCTTACAAATCCTGCTTCTGAAAGGAGAAAGCAGCCTTACCAATGACTTTACTGAATTTCTGTGTCAAATTCAGGAAAGTAATAGCTATCTGCTCTGATTTCTAGCTGTGTTCTCCGAGTTCATCAGAAATTGAGGGAACTTGTCTAGTTGTTTGTAGTACAGATTCCAGTAGCTTTATCCTGCTGAAATGCCACTTGAAATTCTGTTGTAGGAAGCACTTGGAGTCAGCCTTTGAAATCCTTCAGGAGATTTCAACATAAAGTTCTGTTCCTAGTTGTTTTCAAAGTGTAGCTGAGCCAGTTGTAAGGCACAGTTTTCAAGAGGCGTTTTAAAGTTACAGCGGGTTTATTTCAGGGTAGGGGAGTATGGTTGTATTTTGAATGATGTTCATCTGAGCTTTTGAGGTGGCTGTAAAAGGCTGTAACATGTTACCTTACAAGTTTGGAAGATTTTGTGTGGCTTAGGAAGGAAAGCTGGGTTCCTGGCTGGTAAGAAAATACAGTAATGTGAGTTAAATACCTGGTGTGAATGGGAGACCTGCACTTCTCTCCTAATGCCCAGCTTTGCTGTGAGTTAGTGCTTTAAGGAACTTGGCAACTTATTTCTAAAGTTAGTACAAAGCAGTATATCTCAATTTCTTTTGATATTAATAGCAATAACACTAAGCTGCTTGAGTGCTCTCTTTTGTAGACAGCTATTAAAGTGACTGTTAAGGCCTCAATATTTACTCTACTGTAGAAGAAACTCTTGTAGGTGCTGTTGATCTATTGTTTTAGCTGTTTGTTTTGCTGGCATGGTATTTTGTGCAAAAATTATACTTGAATTTAATTGAATACATATATAATAAATTGTTTGTGTACAGGGTACTGTTGGTTCCTGGTTTGATTTTTTTGAGTACTTGAGTTTTATTTGGTTAGGGTAGAGGAGTCTTGGGCGTGCTTTTTTAGTATAATTCTTAAAAAAAAAAACACCAGAGGGCAAATCTAAGGAAAATGCTCATTAACGTTAGTCTGATACATTTTTTGCAGTCTTATCCAATACCAAATTGAATTTGTCTCATGCACCCATCAGACCCCCCTTGGAGTTAACACTGCAAAATAACATCATCCTGTGGAATATTTGCTGTTCAGGGTGTGCCTTTTTCTAAAATGAGAGAATGGGGAGGCAGAAGTGAACTTGGCATCTTTAATGATGAAAACCGAAAAGAGGAAATAATTTAAAATACACTGGGGGGGGGGAGCATAACTGTGTGCTCCTGGTGATTAAGATCGCTGATATTATGATACTTGATATTGCTTAACTTTTTGAAACCTGCAACAGTCCTATCAAAGACAGCATTAAAACTAAGTTGAACTGGAGTGGAAGTGTATGCAGATTGGAGGCTTAGTTCTTGCCAAGGTTTTGAATCTTATATTTCAAAAAGTCAAATGTAAGTCAGCTATCAAAGGCTATGTAAATATTCCTCTGCAGCATTTGATGTACAAACCCTGAATGCAAAGCTAGCTTTTCGTTGTGTGCTGAGCCCAGACTTCATATGCATTTAAACTCATCAAGTTAAGGTGCATGCTGCCTTGCTATGCTAGATTTGTAGATGGGGTTAATATTATTTTTAGATTGTGTTAGGCCTCACCCTTGAAAATACAGAAGAGAGTGGCTAAAAACTGAAGTCTGGATGTTTTAGTGCCAATGACTTCCTTAATTTATGTTCATGGTG
>JAVJGJ010000061.1:46172472-46217275 GCA_035590215.1 Microhierax caerulescens
GTTAAAATTTTCTGAATCCTCACTTAGTATTTTTCCTCAAATGCAAGAAGCTTATGTGCAGATCTTGAATGTCTATTGGAAGGTTGTAACATGGAGTGATTTTTATGTTGAATGGTAATTGTGTATGTAAATATGTTTTTTTTAATGGAAGTGTGACTCAGCTATTGGTAACATACTCTTTTAGAGTGATTTGATAAAAATAAATGAATAATCAAAACCACTTCACAAGTTAAAATGAGCTTGGTGTTCTGTGGATGCTTATTTTTGAGAAATTCACATTTGCATCTGTAGTTCATCAAAGGACAGCAATATGAGAGTAAATTGCATCTAAGACAACTTTCTTGACCAGAGATTGTGGCCATTCTTAAATCAAAGTAGAACACTGGAATGCACAGGTAAAACTTCATGGATTTTGGACATATGTTACGTGAATAGTACTCAAAAACAGCCTTCCAAATCAGACACTCAGGACTGGATGTGAGACTGCATTTTGGACGTGGAAAAAAGGTAGTGATGTGATAGCACCGGTTCCAACAAACTTGTAAGGAGCATGTGAATACACTGCATCTCTCAAGGGACAACTTGGTTTTGAAATGAGAATAGGAACAATACAAAGTACTATTATTGGTCTGATGTAAATTGTTTCTTTGTTTTTGAGTACCTCGGCAAAGATGTTAAAGGTTGTACCAAAATGTGCAGCACAGTCAATGTGTTATTGTGTCAAGCCAGGCTGTCACTTGTGGAACACGCGTATTTGTTACGTGCATGCCCCCACACTTTTATTTCTGATTAAGTGTTCACGCTTAAGAGTATACTTTGAAATTTTTACTTTTCCACCTCTTGCGAATATTCGGACTACTTCTTTGATATCTAGTTGGTTCATCACTGCTCTGCTTGTCGCTGTGTTGAATAAATCACTTAAGGTAAAAACACCAGGTAAGATCTGGATGATATCCCAGCTAGCAGAAGGGGATGGAGTTTGAGTAGTTGGCAAGTATTCCCTGCCGAGTGTAAAATAATACTGAAGGCCTTTGAACAGTGTAACTGCTTTATATTTATTTTAATATCTTGTTGTGGTTAATGGTGATTTTTGAGAAACTAAGATCCGAGCTTGATATTAAATTTGACTTGGGAGCATATAGCTTTCATAAACAGTCACACTGCCCTTAAGTCTGCTTTTCAGAATACCCCTTTTCACAGCATTAAATCTGAGTTACAGTCTGTTAGTCCCAGCCATAGAGAGGGTTTTAAGTAACAGCAGTTACCTTATGAATCTATCAATTTTAAGTGTTAATGGAAATAAAGAAATATCAATTCTGTTGGTCCAGGCCCAAGTCAAAGTAAACTAAACCCTAAGTTACCAGTGTTGACTAGCACGCAAGTTTCTTATAGCTAAAAACCTGAAGAGAATTCAGAATGAAGGTTGAAGTTTTTGGCTGTACCTTTATTTGCCAGTCCAAATTTCTGTGTGTAGCCCTGTGGACATCCAGAACATAAACTAACCTTGCTGAGGAGCTGGTTTGTTCTCACAAGAAAGTTGGGAAAAGTATTTCAGACTTTAGAATTCGTAAACTTGAATGATTTGTTAGGTTATGTTCAATTTTGTTTTGTAACAAACTTTATAAGAAAGAAGTTGGTGCAGGAGAAGTGAATTAATATAATTAGTCACGCTCCTTGAAAAAAATGGAGTAAATTAGCCCCTTTGTTTTACTGTATTTTTCTTTGAAACTCCAAAATGCCTCCCCTTGCCAATCCTTTTTGGACTCTGTCAGGAGACTGATTTTCAAAAGCAAGCATATTTTTGCCTTAAGAACAGAATTTCCCAAACTGTAAACATACCAATAAATTTTGCTTCCTTACATTATCTTGAATAAATAAAATGAATGCAGTCAAAAATTACAAGGTCATAATTTTAATACTTTATAAAACTTCCAGCAGTAAGGCTTGGTTATGTAAATGCTGGCATTCTTAATTTTGACATTGCAGGATTTCTGTTCCTGGGTATCAAAGCTGTATGTATTTGGTCCACCAGGAACACAGGCTATAGTCCATATTCATTTCTTGAGCAATTCAGTGGGCTTTATAGGTATTATTTTTTTTTTAAGGGGTAAGAAAGCATAAGGATTTCTGTGTGACGTAACTCTGAATTTCAGATGCACTGAAATGAAGGTTTCTGGACGTTTTACTGTGCGTTAACAAAATAGCAGTGCTTTACACCTATGAGAAGTCCCAAGTGAATGAAAAGTTCAGGTTGTTCAGGGGCTGTTTTGAAGTTAGTTTTTTGTTTGGGCTTTTTTTGGTTTTTTGGTCCTTCTATCCTGAAAGTTACCACCTACAAAATTATTTATTGGAAAAACACTGCTGTGTCCTTTAATATAAGAAGTTCTTAGCATCTGAGGTTTAAAGACATTGAAGCATAATCCTTTTTTTATGACACTACTGAAAACGTATAGCTTTGAATGTAAATGCAAGCATTTGCTTAAGTTTCTTAAAGTTGAGATTAAACATTGAAACCGATATCTTGAAATGTAATTCCTGAGGCTGGACTACCAAAGCAGTTCTTTTTTGCATAGAATTAAAATCAGTCCTAGAATAATAAAATTAATGTATTAATCTTTCTAAACATAAGGCAGCTAAAAGAGCAGAATGAGGGTTTCTCTGTTTGTCTTTTATTCTTTAGCATCATGTGCTCCTTGCCCTGAAGCTGTAAAGCCACTCTTTTACCTGCTTGCTCTTCCCCTGCAAGTAGGGTGTTCAGAGGAACATGCAGTTATCTTAATGTGAGTAGGTTAAAACTCTGCATTGTAAATTAGGTTGTTCCTTAATATTTAAGTTTTGATTTGCCTTATCTTAACCTGTTTGGTTCTGTTATCTGCTGGTGGGATTGACACTGGTTTATGTGTGCATTTAATATTAGACCGATTGGCCAGTGTCATTTTCCCTTTCCCAAACTTTATTAAATAGTGCTGTATCTCCCTGGGATCCTGATAAAAGGCAAATGGAAAGTGAAGGAAGGCCTAAGTTCAGGCTCTTGTTATGCAAGAATTAAATCTTTAGTATGCTATTACGCTTTTATTTGACGGTTCCTCTGCAAGCAGGGTCAAGAAATAACATGTCAATGAAGCACACAAATATTTGCACATTGCTGTTTCAGTGTGAAGTAGAATGCAATATTTAATTTGTAGTGTTGAGCAATATCATTGCTACAGCTAGGTGTCCAGTGATTTTTACAAATCCTTGATTCGGGGTTCTGTAATACTATGGAAACATTTTTGTGTCTTAAATTTGGCACAGAAATGGCCTGTGTCTAATGTGTTTTGAACTAAATCAAAAAATTCTTCTCAAGTCACCCATATTTCTCTTAGGTGCTTAGAATTCAGCTTACTTAGTTGAAGTAGCCCTTGAGAGAAAACAGTCTAATAAGCTAAATTAGTCGTTTTTAGCTTATAATTTGCAGACTCCTGTAGGTGTAGATTCATCATATATATTATATGCAATGTTTTGTACATTATCTGAAAAATCTTAGGAGTGGAGTTTGTTGTGTTTCTTGATCAGTGACTTTTACTGAGTCATGTGAGCAGAATTAAAAATATTAACAGGTCTGTATAGTTAAAAATGCAAAAATTTATTTGGGCTTTAATAAATACCTGCAGTCATGCTCTGAACTTCGATGGTTCAGTGTTGTGGAGTCACCATTCAGGTGTTGTGCCACGTGGGATTAAATAACGAAACAGATTAGAAAGGAGTTTTCTTGAATTCCCTGTGGTTTTTTTTGAAGCAGAGCTGTAAGCAGTCTGTATAAGATCTTGCATATTCAGTGTTGTGATCAGTAGGTTTGAATAGTACATCCTACCTTTCTTGAAAAATATGAAAATCTTCTTTTTGGTGGCTTGCTGGAATTCAGGTAGTTCCCCTGATGTCACTGGTTGACTATTTTAGAATGATTCTGGGAACTAAATTTCAAGTGTTTGTGTGAGGACATGTCAAAGTAAATTATTGCAAAGTGATTCTAGATACACTGGATTAACTCCTTGATAGCTAAATAAAAAATCAGTTCTCTAAACTTTAAGAAAATTTTCATAATAGAAAACTGTGATTTATTTTGATATTGAAGGAAGAATAATATTATATAAATATGTTCATTTTTATATCTGTACATAAGGTATATGCACCCACTCTTCACATGACGAGTGCGTAGTACAGAACATCCATATGGAATGGCAAACTTCCTGCTGGATAAAAAGTCAGAATTCCAGTATGTCTTGGTGCTGCTAGGGTTATGCTTGTCTTGGTTTTGCTTTAATCTCTCTCCTTAGCATGGAGATGAAAATATTTGGCTTTCTTCTGTTCTGTTCATAAGATATGAAATGAAAAAAAAAAGAGTTTTTAACCTCTTCAGTTGCTGTGGCTCCCCCCTTCCCGGCACAAACCACTTTCCCTGAGTCTTCACCTCTGGTTATTCCACTTTCAACTTTGATCTGTGTGGGATTTTTCTTTTAAAGATTTGGTGTTTGTTGTAACTAAATTGGAAGTCTGTGTGAAAAATACTGAAAGCTAAGTTGGTGCCAAATTTTAGAGCTGGGCTTGTGCACTGCTTGATAGTGAGAAATTGAATCCTTTTCCCTAACTTGATCTGACGGTTATGTAGTGTATGTACTATTCTGTCCTTAAAAGGAACTGTGAAGTAATGTTATGGAGCTATAAAAGGTTTGGGTAGTCTGCATCAAATTTTTTCAGCTTCAGAAAAGAAACAAAAAGGATTTCCAAACTTTTCCTAACTCCCTAGTGTCAGCAGTGCGGAGTCTGGTAGTTAGGCTTGGTTGGTGCTGTGAGCAATAAATGGAGTTAGGGTATAATTTGGCTTTAAGGATACCCTCAACTGGTAATACAGACATTTTACCTATAACCTGTTTAATCAGGATACTGTGCATCTTGACTAAGCAGAACTTGGTCTTGCAGTTTGACCTTAGCTAGGTGTCGTTCCTGTCTAAAATACTTTCATTTTTTGGTTTTCAGCGTCCCAGTACATAGACCGCAACATCAGAATTAATGTTGGCTTTGCTGTTGACATATATAAGCACAAATTGAGAAAGCTGAGACAGTTCAGGGTGCCAAACCTTAATTACTGAGGCTCCACCAGGTTGTATTCTAAAGACTTGCCACCCTAATGTTTCAAAGCTCCTGCACTTCTGTTCCCCAAGGGTGACGGTGAAGGTAAAAACCTCACAAGCACCTAGGGCCAGGCCAGATTGCTGAGTAAGGACGGCATCTTCCCCAGCGCAGCAGAACTTTAGGCGGTAGCAGTGTGTGGACGCATTGCTGAACGGGTGGACCTAAACTGTAACAACTCTAATACTACTGGTAGTAAGTTAAAATGTTCAGCAAGCGGTTGCAAATGAGGAAAATCAGCTCGTTAAGGGATGGCTTACTTGCTGAAAAGGATCTTCAGTTGTTATTTTACCTTTGGCTGCTAACCTTGTGACTAATGTAGAAATAACATAGATAAGTACCCACGTTAACATACTAATGAGTTGCCTGCCTTGAGTGATTTGTTGTGGCATCTAACTGCTTCTTCTCTTCCTTCCTTTTTGTCACCCTGCAGTGTTCTGTGCCAAGGTCTTTGTGGCTAGGCTGCTCCAACCTGGTAGAGAGCATGTGCGCACTGAGATGCCTGCAGAGCATGCCCAGTGTCAGATGTCTCCAGGTGCCTTTCTTCTTTCTTGTTGTAAATGTTATGCGTATGCTGTTGAACTGTGTTAAACTCTCAGGACTCTGTTTAATCAAATTGTTAAGTCTGCTAAATGTTTTTTGTGCATCCTTTTCTGAAATCTTCTACTTAACTGCATTGTAGGAGTGAATCATAAGAGGGCTTTCTGTACAGTAGGTTCTTGCGGGGGGTGGTGAGCTTTTGTGTTTTATTGCCTGTTTACTGAAGTTGTGATATAAGTAGCATAGTTGTGCATGTTGCCTGCTACATTTTGCTTTCTCATTTAATTTAAAAAATAACATAATGAGCTTTGCCATTTCTTTTAATTGCAATGAACTGACTAGCCTGTAATATTTGTGTGATTTAATTTAGAAAGGATAAACTTTTTATTTTCTGCTAAGCGTCATTCTGGTTATAGCCTTACATTACAGTTGTTGCGCATGTTTGAATGCAGAATAGTTAGCATGGAGTCCTGGAGCATTTTGGGTTACTCTGCCAGCTTAGCTTCTTAACTGTTAAAAATGGAAGAACAAGGGATGGGGGGCTTACTCTGCGTAGAAGAGCCCTAAATGTCAAGTTCTCTGTTTTCCTTCTAGTAAGCTGTTGAAGCTGAGCCTGCGTAATTTATAGAGGGGGGGAATTGCTGCTGTTTCTTCACTGGTTTGGGAGGGACTTATAATGATAAAAAAGATTTTGATACCGGTTAACAGTTTTGAACTCCCAGGATATTCACCTTGGAAAGAAAATGCAGAACATGTTGTAACTGTGTGGCACTTCCTAAGGTGTTTCTGCACGTAACAATTTTAGCACAGCATAACTATTCTTTCATATTAGTGTCTTTTATAATACAATAGCATTATTCAGTCGTTCAGTCTTTCACGGGTGCAAACTGAATACTTAAAACTGATTTTCTGAATGAAAACTTAAATTGTTCTGTTTGCTGTCCATTTGGGTTCAAACTCTCAGAAAACATGAATGTCTTGCCTTAAGAAAGCTCTTGCCTGCAAAATGTGGCCACTTGGTTTCCAGCAAATTTTGAGTTTTAGAATTAAAATTTTCTTCAAAATTTCTGTTCACATACAAACATGTTATTCTGTTTGAATGCTTTATGTTTCCAATTTTGAAATACTACTCAATGGGGAAAAGAACCCATGACCAAGATAAATGTATAGATGGATAATACGATTGTATAGAAATTGGCACTGCCTTATGGCCAAATAATGGTTATAGTAGATGCTTAATAGTTGTGATAGGGCAAAGACACAGAGGTTTGGTGTCTGCCTTGTGAATATTTACAAGCTACTTCTAGTATAAGACCTTCTTGGTCTCTTTCCCTGATCCTCAGCATTTGCCCCCTCACTGGAAAAGGAAAATAAAACTTTTTTCAGTGGGAATTCGGAATTATTTTTTTTTTTTCTCCTGGGACTTAACTTGTGAGTGTCCAAACACCATCTCTGAATGTTTCAGCAAGGTATCATAGTTGCTTTAAAGATGGACAGTGATGTTGGGATTAGGTTAGATAGTCTGTTAGGATGGGCCAGTAATCATTTCAAGGCTTTTTAATGAACCCTGTGAGGGATGTGAATTTCAAATGTGCTGTCATGAGGCTGGTTTTTGGTGCAGATCTAGGGCTGCAGTCCGTACTTTATTGCTTTTTTTTTTTTACCTTCTCTACCCAGCTTTTGAATTTGTGACTTATGTCTAACCGTATTTAACGGTTTGAGAACTATTTCAGGATAGGATCAGTTTTTCTGTTAATAACTGTCTTTTAAGTGGTAGATGTAGATCTTGATTTCATGGACTGCCAGCCTTGGGGAGGGCTTGCTGCTGGAGCCACACACAGGGAATTTCAGGCTGTGGGGTTCCATAGCAAGCTCAGGTTCCCTACTGCATTTCTGCATATACCTGGTTTGGGAATTGCAAGGACTCCTTGATGATGAATCTGAGAACTTTGCTCCAAGTTTCTTACAAACGAGTTCTTCGGAAATTTCTCATCAGTTAGCACATCCTAGCAAATGAAATGGTTCTTTTACCAACTGAACTTGCTATTGAAACAATATTTCAAAGAGAAAAATCTATGTATTCTGTTGAAATAATAGTAAACCCTTTTATTATGAACACTTTTTTTTTTCTTTCTGTTACAGTATCTGTCAGTAGGTGCACAGTAGTTAACTGTAAATGGAACAAGTGAAAACTCAGCCAGGCTGTGTGGTAGGTTAATCGATGCGCATTGCAAAATTCTGTAGATAATATTGGCTACAGCATAAAATACAAAGCAATGTGTTCATGAGTGTACTGCTTTATACACAAGATTTTTGGAAACCTGTTACCACACAAGTGTAGTGTCATGTATAATTAAAAAACATAGCTAATGTAGCTGTGATGGTAGGATGCATCACTTCTCAAACCTACATTGTTTTCAGGTATTGTTATAGATCTGTCAGCTTTCACTAAAACCATATTTGAAGTACCAGTTAGTTTGTGTAGGCTTTTTGCTCCCTGTACCTTTAGGAATTTTAACAATCCCAGAACACTTTAATAAGAACAGGTAAGAGGGGTAACAAATTTTAGTAATAAAGTACATCACTGCAAGGGCAACCATGTTGTTCAAGCTGGTGGGATTGCTCTGAAGCTGTCAGGAGCTCAGTGTGTGGAAGGAAATATTCCAGGCATTTGCACTCCAGGAGTGACTGAGAAGGGATTTCACCAGGGTGTTTGGCCCCCCTGTGTGTTGCAGGGCTGCTTGTGCTTTTCTGCTGGCTGCCACCTTCCTGGTGGGTTTAGAGAATGAAGAGGCTTAACTGTCCTAAGCAGATACCTGTGGGGGGTGCTGCTTGGTGAGGTGTGGAGAGCACCTTGTTCATTTAAAGTTTGTTCCAAAATAAAGGTGCTTTTTTTTTTTAAGTGGTTATTGTAGAACTGCAACCAGGTGTGAGAGGTTTTGAATCTTTCAGAAGCATCTGTGGGAGGATTTTTTTTGGTGTGGTTTTTTTTTTTTTATTATTATTTAAAAAAAAGTAAGGTTCTCCTTTCAGGCATGTGACTCAGTGACACCCATAAGGGAACCTGGAAGTGAAAGTGGCACCAGCTGCTTTTCCCATTTTTTATTTTTGGTACCATGACTTGCCCTTCATTGTTTCCTGAGCTGTAAGCCCCTGCGTAAAAACAGGTGGGGCATTTACACCAGGAGGTCTTCATTTTGTAGCACACATTCAACTAGTGTGATGATGATTAATAGGATGTTTAAGAAGGGAGATATAGAAGCCCTGCGGTGATTCATAGAAGTTATCTGGCAGTTGTATCTGTTACCTGTGCGTGTTGTATGTGACCAGAAAGAGGGGAAGAAACCCTAGTCTTAAATTTGGAGCCTTGTAGAATTTCTTCAGAAAGCTCTTACTCAGGCTTGGTACTTCATCAAACATGTAGGCTTTGAGAGTAATCTACCATCAGTCTAAAAGAAGAAAGCAGATGTTAGGTTTACTCTTGCCTTTCGATAATGTTACTAGAAATCAGAAAACCTAACTAGGCTTTTTTAAAATCAAGCTGTAACATTTAAGCAAATACACTCTGGTACCAGTGGATTGGAGGTAGTGTTCCAATAATCCAGAACCAGTCTGTGCTTTTTCTCACACAGTAAAATATCTTCATAGTTCCTGTAGTTTACTAGAGAAGTTTTTACTTTCTGCATTCTGTGAGCTGTTAGCAAATGGAGAAGAGAAATTATTGAAAAATATTTGTTCCCATTTGTGGTACTTGATGTTTGCTCTCATCTATTCTGATTTTCAGTGTAATTAATATTATTTGGAAATAAAGTCCTTGACACTTATCACTTGTTATTATTGTACTGAAAAGTGTAAGTTAAATGCCAGTTCATAGTAATTGAAACTACTACAGATTGAGGCCTTTTTTAACTACTTAATTATCTTCAGTAATGCTTTTGTACTGAAGAGTTTGCCATTATGAACACATTTGGATTCAGATAGCTACTGTTTTTCATCCTTTTTGATATGGATTTGACTGCAAAATTAAAAGCATCCTGGACTCTTATTTAGGTGTTTAGAGAAACTGGTTCTATAATTAGTTGTGTAATGTAACCATCTGGATACATCACCTTTCATAGCTTCATCCTCATGAAGCAATGCAGTGGTTTCAAATGTATTTTGTCATACTGATTCGAGAGATGGCTCCAACAGTGCTGTCACACAAGGAGAAATGTCCAGTGTTCTCAGTTCTGTAATTAAACATCCTCAGTGTGAATTGAAGGCTAATCATTAAGCAACAGAAGATAAGTGCTCAAACATTGCTTTGAATTATTGCATGATGTAGGGTGTGATGAAATAACAACTTGGGGAATAAATTATTAGATCGATGTAATGAAATTAAGCTAGTAACCAAATACTACTTGACCTGCTTTCTTCCCTGTATTCAGTCATGCTTTTCCTTAACTTTCTTTTTAAAGAGATAATTGTATCCCTCTTCCAAAATTCTGCTTAGTTTTTTTTCTTGCTTATTTAGATCTTCCCAATATGTTGTGGGTTTTTTTTTCCTACACCTTCCCATTTACTTGTCCTTAAAATTTTCAGCTTAATTGTATGTAGCTCTTAAATGTTTGTCCTGCTCTTCCTTTTACGTTCACACATAGGGTATGTAGCTTGGAAGCTTAACAGAGCACTGGTTTGCTGGAGGAACAATGAACTTCTCACTTCCAGAGCTTCCAGCATGAGAAGCAGAGGCCAGATCTTAAAATTCACGCAGTGGCTTTCTCAGTTGAAGCTACGCTGCCTCCTCCTAGCCCGTTTGCTCAGCGGTCTGTAGGCTTGTAGTAGTGCACTTCACTTTACCTGTCCTTTATTCTTGACTTCTGCCCAGTGAGATGCCCAGCTCTATAGATTTTCCTTGATCTGCATTTTCATTCTTACACCACATGTCCCGGTGATGGACAAGCAGTAGCAAGGTGACATTGACTTAGTTCCTGCCAGTGTCGTTCCTGCTTGTGGATTAAGACAGGAGTGTATTGATTTACTCTCCATAACTGGAAGCTATCTTCACAAAAACGTGGTCTTAAAAGCCTTTTACATTGGCCAATTCATAATTTATTACCATTCAGAACTTATTATTTGTCAGTGACAAGTGGAGTTCTGGAGCATTAAGTTTTTAATATTTATTTCTTACAATAGCATTCTCTGCAAAGGAAATCATTTGTGAGTGGTAAGGAATCTCAGTGCTATCACAGCTGAGCTGAGGCACAGAGAAGGAAGTTTATCTTTCTATTTATTGACGATACAATTTAGCATTAACTTTCTTAAGCTTCTATTTGTTATTCTTTACTAACTTTGAGCTTCTGTTGGTTGACATTTCTATTCACATACCAGAAGGAAGTACAACAATGGAAACTATAGTTGGAAAAATCGTATTTGAAAACTAAGAGTTCTGATTCATTGACATGAAAACTTCATCATCCTTTTTTTCACAGTACAGATTCAGTATTAGAATGACAATGAGCGCAGTAGATGCATTCTGCTAAAACCTTTTCTTACGGTGCATGAAATCACAAGTCAGGAAATGATGAATAGCCTGGCGCTGTGTGTAGTCTGCATCCTTTTGAAAATGTTATTCTTTTATGCAGCTGTTAAAATGAGTTGTCATAGCCAGACAACTGCTTTGCTTCTTCTGTTAGGTTTGAAGTAATTTACAAATACTTCGTTGACATGTTGTCTGTTTTTTTGCCTCAAAACAGTGGGACTGTTACCATTTCTTTTTGGAAGCAGTCCAACAGGTCCATTAAAAAGAAATGGATATATGATTCCTTTTCTTTAAGGGAACAGAATGTTCTTTCCAAGACCTGAAATATTTGTGCTTGTCCCTCTATTTTAAACAGACTTCTTTCTAAGACAGAAAGCTTTAAAACTGAGGATAGGATTGTAGAAGCAATGAAAGAGATCCATGCAGTAGGCCTGTTGCCTTTTTGTGCAGTGGGGTGCCCTGAATTACCCAGTCTCCAGATGTGATCCAGATCTGTCCAGTTTTCCCTCCATTAATCAGTAGCAGTGCTTCCCAGTGTAGCTGCTTCTTCTGACCAAAGCTGGAGTCTCCTCTCGTGATTAATAAAATTTGGATTATGTTTTCAGCAGGTTTTCGTAATATCTTTTTTTTCCCAGTTCTTAGCATGTGTGTGTGGCAGACTGAGGGCTGATGTGACAACTGGATTTGGTGTTAGTTGCATATATTTCAAATATTTTGCAAAGAGTAACATTGCATTTTACCTTTCTTGGTGCTCCAGTGCTCAGCTGTCCTGGTCACCTTCAGCAGACCACACTCCAGTATCCCATTGCAATTCTTGTACTGGGGGGCCCGAAGCTGGGCTCACTGCTCTGGCTGTGGGCTCCTGAGTGCCCAGTATGGCTCTGCCTGCAGCTTGGGGTGCTGCTTCCTGATGGTGTGCCCATGGCTTTTTGCTAGGTCTAGACATCAGTAGGAGAAGTAAATATAAAATGGAGGGATTTTTTTTTTCTAAGCATGATTTATTAGCTGAAGGAAAGTATTATGATAAGCACTTTTTTCAGTCATCCTTTGTGTATCTGTGCGCTTTCATTTTTATGACTTTAATTATTAGCTAAGCCTGTTCTTTCTTAGGGGCAAGAAGAAAGACCTTTTCTTTATTGGGTCAATTCATATTGTTTATTTTTAAGTAGAAGAGAGTGATTACTTACTAGATTACCTCAGATGTTCAGCCAGTGAGCTAGTATTGAGCTATGAACCAGAGCTCTTCCTCTTCAGTTTCCTTAGCTGAGGAGCAGAAGCATGTTCCCTGAGGTCAGAAGACTAGCAAATGGGGTAAATACCTGTAAGTTTTGGTTCCTGATTTTCCCTAAACATGATGTACATCAGTCATTTGTAGCTGCCTGTGACTTCTGCTGAGCGAGTCTGGCTGTATTCTTTCTGGTCTGTGGTAAGCAGGCCGGGAGGTGCACGCAGGTTGGGGTCACTGCAGTGGCCTCTCTGGGCTGGGGCTGTGTGAGTGCTGCCAGCACTAACCTTCCTGCTTGTGGGTAGAGGGGTTTGCTAGTAGAAACAGCTTTGTGTATATATATATGAATGCTTTTTTTGGACTCTGTTGTTTTCAGCAGTTTTTAGAGAGTGCTAAGGATCCTACACGTCATCCCCGAGCTGTGAGTTTGCTTGAACAGAAGCGGTTCTCTTTCTAAACAGCTTTTTCGAGTTACTTCACTTGTGGCTGGTAGTTGGTGTGCTATTCTCTTCCCTTTGTCTCTCTTCAGAAGTTGTCGGTGTTCAAAAATTAGTAATTTACTCAATAATCTTTATGACAGAGATTAGGAGGGAGTGGTGATATGACTCCCTCTTGGGTATTTTGCTAAGCTCCTGTCTGCTGTAGAAGGCACTTCTGAACGCAGAAGTAGTAATGTGAGCTTAGAGATCCAGTCCTTACTCCCCTGGGTGTACTCCTTGTTATCCTGGCTTTTGCTAGTGTTTCTCTCTTGTACCATGTAGAGATCACAATCTATTGTCTCTCAGACTGGGAAGGATATGTCCCAAAGGATGCAAGTACATTTCTTCGTGATGGACTCATTTATCAACACAAGATACTAGACCTTGCCTCAGTAAATCCACAGCCCATTGCTTATAGCTGCAACAGATGAACATAATTTCGAACGTGGATTTATGTTCCTCAGAAAAGCTAACACAATCACATCAAGCTTAATACATTTCACAAGTAGTGGGCAGGAGCTGTTATTCCTGATACCTCTTACGATGCATCTGCAAGAGAGTATGTCTTTGAGTGGAGAGATGTTGTTAGCCACATCTTTGTATTTATGTTTTCTCAACCCCTTTTGGAAAAGAGAGGAGTTTTGCTATCTGATCCTGTTATGGTGCAAAGGAATTTGGTAGGTAATGTGCCTGGCTCTCTGCCTGCCTTCTAGTAGTGCCATGCTTGTGCTGGGAGGGAGTGAGGTCTTTCTTTGGAGAGGGAAGAAAATGCAAGGCAGTCTATTCCTGGTATATTTGATATAGTCCTCTTCCTTGCAGGTGTTTGGTCTGTTTCCCATGGAAGAATTTTCAAGGAAACAGAAAAATGCATATTTGTGCAGTGTCTTTACGTTGCACTGTTAGACTTCTTATCAGAAATGTCGCTGGCAGGAGGATTGGGGCTCTTGCTTGTGGGGAATTAAGGAGCACTTTTGATACCAGTGTTAGTAATGATTTTGCTGGTCGTAGTGGTTCCACTGTAGGAGTTATCATTGTAAGGACATTTATTCTTTCGGTGTGAAAAGTTCCTGGGGTGCCTAGCAGGCAGGCCATTCCTAGGTTTCCCTGGGCTTCCCTTACTTGCATCTGATGAGTTGTTTTGTGGGTCTTCAAGGCTGTGGCATATGAGAGTCTTCACAAATGTGGTTTGGGTTTTGTGATCCTTTGAAATGGTGGTAGAATCCAAATCAATCAAAGGAGTCGGCATCAAGGATGGGACGACTGTCTACAAACTCAACACCATAACTGAGCAAATTTTACCAAATCCATCTGTCAGGTATGGAAGAGTGGTACAGCAGAGAAAGAAGGAACTATGACCAAAACCTTGTACTACTTTGCATAATATTTCTATGGCAAAATAGTCATATTTGCAAAGCCCCACTAGGGAAAGGTGTTACTTTGTGGCACAGGATGGCCTCCCAGTGCTTTGGACACAGGTGGATTTTATATATACTTCAAAAGTTTGAGTGGACTTCGTCGCCTTAGAGAAATAATCCAAGTTGCCTCCGTTCCAGCCTTTTCACTTACTTTGCAAGTATTGAAATCTGTTCAGTGTATTGGTGTTTTTAGAAACTCTCAGCTGTTGAAACCAAATTCTTCACATTTTAATTCTTAAATGTTTTTTGCATTCCTCAATTCACTTGCAATTTCTGATGCAGTTATTAAGCTAGCCTTTAGAGATGATCCCAGCTACACCTCTAACCTATTGAGGATTTTTTGCATCCATTCTACTTCTTTATATTATTTTTGAATAAATAAATGCTAAATATTTACTATAAAGCGTATGAATGCAAACAACTTTTGAATGCACACTCAAACTTAAAATCATAGTACTTCTGTCTGCATTTGAACGTACTTGAACTAGAGAATTTATTCAAGGCATATAATACTGAAAAATTATTTACAGTAATGTTACAGGAATCCATGTACAGCTCTGTACAGTTGAGCTCAGGTTGTTAGAGGAAATGTAATCTGAAAGTCTCATGCTTATATCAAGAGTACATGTTTTGGGAAAAATGATAAGAATTAGGTCAAACGCCTTTTAATTCAGTACCTGAATAGTAAAAATGCAGGATGCTTGCTGCTAAGTGATTGTCATCACTCTATAGTAGAGGCTTTTATCTTGTCCTGCAGTATCTATTCAGTTCTTTTGGAGCCCAACTAAGTTCAAAATTTTCCTTCAGTGCAATTTTTCAGAAGCAAAAGCCCTTTCAGATTTCAGATCAAGCCACAGAAACCATAGCTGGAACTTTGTATAATTCTGTCCTTTTGTTCGGAAGTAAAAGAAACATAGAGCAGTTTTCCTATTGAAGTGACATCAAACCCAGCTGTCTTCAGGAAGTAAGGACATGGTTCCTGGCATGCTGCGGTGGTCACAGCTTTGTTTTTTGCACAATATGTTGGTTTCAGCTGTCCACTGCCTTCTCGATCTGCTGCCCCCATGCAACAGCTTACCACCTCTCAGTTACGCCGCTGCAAGATGGTGTGGTGTAACGTAAAGTCAGTCACTGATGTGATACAGAATAAAAATAACCTTCCAAAAAGAGGAACCTGGGACATTGGGCAGCTGTTCCTCTTGTTCTCAAATCCTTTTCTGTGGAGTCTTATAATGATGTACTTTTTGTGTTAATCAACTGTATCTTGAAGTCATAGGGGGAGAAGTAGTGCTGACCTTATAGGTCAGGAGCATTTAGACATCCATTATATAAATCATGTGAAATCTAAATTATGCAATTGCACATTCCTTTTAATACCTAGATAAAATCAGCACTCAAATGCAGAATGTCTGCCTAACCCCAGGCAAGGCGGAGTGGGTATTTGAAAAAAATGATTTGGGCATTTTTTTTTTTTTTTTACATCTCTTATTAGTGAAGGCTTCTTTCTTTAGTTGAGGTTAGTCTGCAGCCTTTTTTGAGATAAGGTTTTCTCTAGGTTTTTGGTTGCTTGGATATCGGCAATTACAAAAACACAGTGAAATTGTGTGTAAGCAAAAGATTGTGTTTCAGGCAATTAATGAGTGATTAGGATTTCCTGAGTAGTTACAATGGATTGATAACAGTTTCATGAGTTGCCAAATTTGGAATATGTTGCCATACGTCTTTGGAGGAAAAAAAACAGATTCACAACAGCATGGGATTCTTTCTTGGAGTGGCTGCCTGGTTTAAGGCTTTAGTTTTATTGAATATTTTGTTGTGGTGGCTACATTATTCTGTATTTCTTTTGTGTGCAAATGCTTTCAATTTTGCAAAAGACAAATAATTGAGGGCTATTGCAATTTTATTATTTCAGACTCTTCAGTGTTTTTGAGTAACTTTTTGAAAACCTTTACAGAAAAAGTTTGTATAGAAACCTCTTTCAGAATCTTTTGAAATTTTGCTGATCTTTGGGGAAGAGCAAAAAAAACCACAGAATGAGAATAAGGGAAAGCAAGAAGCGATGTAGAGAAACAAGTGCCAGAACCTGGCCTTTAAAAAATTAGGGAAAATACATAGATGTGCTTGGATGAAAGTATTGACTGTGTAATTGAAGCTTGCAGCTTCTTTTGGTTCTCCAGTCATCTTGTCATATTATTTAATGCAAGTGAGTTCATGGCTGTGGACTTGTAGTTGTTTGGAGTTGCTTACTTTTAAATTATTCTTCAGTTATGTGTGCTTTGATATGTGGTATTTGTGTTTGTTGCTCAGCCACTTCTCTCAAGCTGGAAGTACATGTCTGCTGCTTCCCTTCCTTCTGTCCCATTCTATTGTTTTACTGGAAAGTTTAAGGGCTGCAGATCTTTTCTAGATTTTAGGGAAAGAAACAGGTAATAAGCACCAATGCATGTGTTAAGCATTAGTGGATATGAGGAAAAAAAAAATAAGGCTTTGGAAAGAATGGCTTATTGATCTGGGTCTTTAACTGGCTGCAGTGTCTGTATTTCTGGTGCCTATCAATGTCCTGTCTTTCATACAGTTTTTTAGCCACCTTTGTGTTGGATGAGGGTTGTGCCTGTCTTCTGGCTGGCATGTCGAGGTAACTACATTTGGACAGAGCTGGTTTCACATGGAACTAGTAGCAGAGATCTGAACCTAAATTCCCTCTGGGAATCTAGGAATAACCCTTGAAGTATTTTAACTTTACACCAGGCAGCCAAGTTGCAGATGTAGATAATCTTAACACAGGCTAATTTATTTTTGATGAATCTGAAGTCATCTAATTACTAGCTTAGTCTGAAATTTGCTTGTGAGATGTTACTTACCCTACCTTTAATCTGAAATACTGTTAACATGCTTATTAATTGTGTAGGGGAGGGTGGTGTGTTTTCTGCCTTATTTACACATGAACATAATGCAGAAAAAAATGTACAATTTACAGCTTTTGTATGCAGTGTTGTACAGTGTGAAGTGTAATTTGAGTTTTGCCTTGCACCCGACTCGGGGTGTCCACACACTGCAAACGCTTTTGGAAACGGTACTCCATTTGAACTACTTGGCTGGTAGGAGGTGTGTGTAAGCTGGTTCAAGGCTTTGAAACATGAATGTTAATGTAGAAATAGTGTGTTGCAGGGATGCATCAGTTAGCTCGAAAAAGTCTTGGCTGCTTATGAAGTCCTTGAAGTCAGCTGCTGTTGGCGTGCTTAAATTCCTCGATTAAAGTGGTTCTGATGGAGGTGCTAATCTGAGCAGTCAGCAGTGAAATGCAACATTCTAAATTGTTTTCCTTTTTATAAGTCCTATAAATGAATAGATGAGTGGATCTGAAGAGGTTTCTTTGCATCTGCTCTGGAAGAAAAGTTGCTGTAACCTTGAGCCGGTATTTTCCCATGAAGTTTTTATTTGTGATTTTTTTTTTGTTTATATAGGAAATAAAAACTAAAGGGGCTCTTTACTAGGTATTGAGACTGTTTATAAGGTAGTAAATGCTACTTAATGTTTCCGTAATAAGAATAATAATAATAGCTTGACGTCTAATCCTCCTAACTGCGTAACAACATCCAGTTATTTAAGGTAGCTTTTGGTATAGTTGGAGATGCACATGGTCTGAACAAATACGTAGCGTGTGACAAGTGCCCGTGATGCAGTGGAAGCTCTGAAAACGTGTTGTGTTTACTTCAGTAGTTTCAGTGAGTTCCCTGTATAGATAACGTGATTGGAAGTTTCCCTTGAGTTTTAAACGTACAAAGGAAAAACTGTTTTACTTCGTGATGGATTAAGATTAGAGTGCAGATAGGTTCTGCCTGAATAGGTTTATTTGGAAGATCAATTAGGTGAACCATTAGTGCTATTGTCAGTGCAGAAGCCATAATAGGAATTATAGCAGAGATCTTGAGGTAATTTCTCTTAATTAAAACAGACCAAACCAAACCCAGTACCTTGCTTCTAGTGTCTGTGTATCTTTCTACAGCCAGTTTGTTATAGCTATATTTCTGATGTAAACGTTTTACTGTTAAAATTATCATTTGCAGGCAGAAAGTGTTTGTCTTTTGGGGTATTCATACTCTAGAGTTGTGAAAGTTAATTCAGAAGTGTTTTAGGAAAGTGATTGCAACCGTTTGCAGTGCTAGGAACGATAAGCCTGGTGACTGCTTTAATATACTATTTAAGTATTGAGATTTTTCTGCTCTGAGCAAGAATGTGGACTGCTAATGTACTGCGTGCATCCAGTATCTGCCAAGAAAGGCCGAGTGACCATACAGTTGAAGGCATGAACTGAGACAGCTGAAAAACAAGCAACACTTGTAAGCTGAAGGTATAATTAAACCTCCTGTTAGGCTGGGAAAGGGCTGCAGAGTCCAGCCGGTTGGAAAATAAAGCCAGTTTTCATCTGAAGTAAAACATGATCAGTAAGCCTCAGTGGAGCATTGCGGTAAGACTTGCTGGTTGCTCCTTAACTGCTGGCTGCTCTTCCACATCCTAAGATTTTGTTGTTGTGTTATTATTGATTGTATTTTTTCAACTACCAGCATAAGCTGAACAAGTAGTCACTGTGGAAAATGTTACAGCAAGGCTTAATGTAGCCCCCAGACCTTGCCTAGCTGTATTTAAAAGTGCATTTGCCTTTTAGTTTTTTAGTAAGCTGATTCTGCATAAAACTGGTACTTTCTCTTTTGAGGGGCAGGTGTAGAGAAAGTGATTAAATATGTATATATTTGGGACTCAACATACTTATATTCAGCAAAATAATTTGCATGATACGCAAGTTTAGCAAGCCTTCATGGTTGGGTACTCGGAATGGTGCAGGGATGAGTCATCAAACTGCTACAATTACACAATTCAGTACTCATTGTCCTTGTAAATACAACATATTAATGTAGGATGGATACAGGCAGTTTTGGATTACTGACTCTTTATTCCAGACGTTCAGAATATTAAATGAGAGTTAGGTTGTCTTTGAAATGGTTACGCAAGGAATATGTTAGACGTGATCCCGCAGTACCTGTTGAGGTAAGCCTGCCCCTAAGAAGTAATAAGCTATTACGTACTTACAAAAAACCCAAGACATGGATGACTTGAATTGGCTGAAAGATCAAAAGCATCCTCCCAGTCTAATTTTAGAAACTATACCTGCTGCTGAAAACACTGGATGTCTCTTGGGATTGCAATAGTTATATTTTTTTTTTTCCTAGTGATGCCAGTTTGCTCAGTGGAAACACAGACATGCTGGAAAATAGCTGGTAACTTGGAGAAAAGTAGCACTTCTTCTGTTTGTTTTTTTACTGCAACCTACATTTATTTTTAAGATTTAATCAGTAAATAATATATTTTTTTTTTTAATTTATGAGAACCTGTATTACACTATTTCTGAATATCTAAAAGCCAGCAGAGTGATTTTGCTGTTACGGTTCTTACTTCATTGGCAATTGTGCTTTGCAGGTTGGGGTATGAATTAAGAAATTAACTGCTCTGCCAGGCTTCAGACTGCAGTTTATGCCTATTAAAAGGATGTATCATCACCAAAAGCTTTGTGGTGCAGTCAGAGCCCTTGCTTAGTGTTTCATGGAATTGGATCAGAATAGTAATTCTAAACTGTTGATCATGGTTTTAAAATGAAATTACATACAAACAAGTTACGTAGTGTAGTCCTCAGCCCATACTGATCTGACTTGTGAGATTAACTTCCTGTTAAGCCAGATGTACTGAATATTAAAACGTATGCAGTTACTTATTTACAGGTCAGCAAATTAATTTTGTAATAAGGTTAAGGTGAAGACATACTTTAGAAACAAAGTGAAAACAGTGGTACTAATTGCCAGTCATCAAAGCATTAGTGATTAAACAAGGCAACTTGTTTAGTACCTGCTTGTAGTCTTTTGAACCCATAGAAATAACTGTTCTGGAACATTTAGGTGAAGATTTTCTTTCCCTGAGTAGTGACAGGAGCAGGAGACTTGTATTTTGGGGCTTTACTGCTCTGGACAAAACTTCCTGATAGGCCCTTGAGAGATGTCAAACTGGGTATGTGAAAGCATTGGGTATCTTTTTAAAAATGTCATATCTACAACTTGTGGTCAAACTAAGCATTTCTTCTTAGTGACTTGAAACACAAACTAGGTATCTGTGTGCTGGTTCTGAATTTACCCCATATTCCTGTATGCTTTTTGGTGGTGAATCAAAGGCCAAATAAAAATGATGTCTTATTTTCAGCCTAAGGGTTTCTTTTCTAATTTTGCCTTCAGCTGTTGGATCTTGGTAGACTCTTTTAGTGTTTCGGGTGTATTTTTGTTTGAACTTCCAGCAATAACTGCACTAAAATAAAACCTGGCAGTTGGCAGAGTAGCTAGCTAGGTAAGAAATAGAGCATATTGAGCTTAATTTGTGCAGATCCCAAGTGATTACATAAATCAGCTAATTTAAGCTGAAACTAGCAGTTACTAACACAGATGTCAAATATAGACATGTCCGTGGTCAGCAGAGTTAACTTTCAAGTTAGAATATCTCAAGTTGGAAGGGATCTGTAAGGATCATTGAGTGTGGTTCCTTGCTCGTAGGAAGCTTGTAGGACTACCTGAAACTAAATCAAGTTTAACTTGATGAACCTTAGAGCTTTCTTTTCCAAGTGCTTTGTAGTGACAGTGGACAGTGGATCGAGTTTATCTACCATCAGATATTTTCAGAGGCTTTATTTGGAAAATCATTTGGCTATGGGCTCTATTTTCTACTTTTCTCAAGGGATTTTTTTTTTTTATAAAGGTATCACTTGATTATCTCACTAAATTAAAAAAAAAGTGTGTTTTATCTTGTTACATAATTAATGGAGAAATATTGCAAGGAACCATTTTCTACAGGCAATCTGAGCGAGGTTAAACCCATAAGCTGGAGTTGGTTGTTGCTGGTACTGTCTTCTCTGTGGAGCCAGACGTCAGATTTGAATAACCATCCATACCTTTTTACACTGATTCCTTTGACGTGGAATCTTTTATGTTGTTCCTTTGTATATAGCCTATGGCTATGCTTCTGAAGAAATTTTTTTTGAAGTGATGAGTGTCTTTGCAGTGGTTAGGATAAGCACGCTTTGTCAGTGACCACCTATTTCTGACCCGGCATTGGGAAGCACTGTAGTATTTTTGTATTTCTTTGCAGATGTGTATGTACAGATTTTGAGGGGTGTGATACGTAAGGGGTTTGGTCCTTGCTGTGAGAGTTGCATCTTGTGCAGTTTAAGTTAGTGATTTTCCAACTTTGTTTAGCATTTATGCTACAGTATATTTTTATTAAGGCTCTCAGAAGTTAAAAGAAGAAAATCCCCTCATATCCCTGATCAAGTGTCAAGTTGTTAATAAACACTGTTTAATAGGTTCCTGGATTGGAAAATAGTGACCATGACATCCTAAGGAGAAGCTTGCATTAATTTTGAAATGCTTTAAACCACTGGGGGTTTTCTGTCTGTATTAAAAGCAGGAAGCCATGAGGGACACACGCTCATCGCTTTCAGACGGTAAAGGTGGTTCCCTAGCTTTCCCCCTTACTGATGTGGTCCAGTTGCCACCCAGGATGGTGGATTCCTCTCCTCCTCGGGGTGAATGTGTAATTAATGCCTTCAGCAATCCTTGTGCTGGCAGAGCTGGCTTCAGGAGGCAATCCGAGTTTATGGAACTCAAGCATAATCTGCTGTGTTTGACTTCAAGATATCCAAGTATGTGTTAATTACTTTTTTTAATTGTTTCTTCAGCTTCTCTAAGGTCAGATGTGGATGTGATTTGTTAAAGGAGATCAGAGTCTGTTTAGCTGAACTGTTTTGATTAGTTTTGCTTGGTTTGTAATTTTAAGTGAAATTTCCTGGTATGATTTTCAGTGAGTGGGAATTTTGTCAAAAATCAGATTTTTAAAGACATAGCTTGGTCTTTTAACTCAGATCAGAATTACTGGTGTAGTCTCAAGGGTAGTGGGAAAATAGTAGTTCTTGTTTTCTATCACTTTCCCTTTCGTTTTAGCCAAAAATACAATAATTGAAGACTACCTTTCTTTTTTTTTCAAGGTAACACAGCTACTGTCTAGTTTTGTCCATCCATTCTTTGTATCCTGGGAGCCCATTCTTTGATAGGGAGAAGTTTCTCATCAAGAAACTTAGCAATGTTGCCTGCCTTGCTAGGTACTACTCCTGCAACTTGTGTATCTTGTCCCGGTTCCCAGGATTACTGCTATCACTTCTGTAATTGCTCTCTCGATACTGGCACTAAAACTGGGTTAAAGAACAAAGCTGCACCGTGCAGTTTCTCTTCAGAGTCAATTAAGTGACTAAAGGCACTCCCAAGTCCTGAAGCATGGCGCAAACCCAAGCATTACCTGCTTATAGCTAAGATAAATTTGGTAGGAATCTGGTTAGCCCGTGCAGGATAGATTTCTGCTAGAAAAGATGCAGCTTTTTTGGTATCTGTCATGAGTGAGATCAGCCTTGCAGGCTGAGCGCCATTCATCTACAGAAAAACTTAGGTGCTTTTGCATCAAATGTCGTACAATCCTATATACGTGGAACTACTATGCTTGAGATGCTGGTTTTAGTTGCTACCAATTAGCTAAAGATCTTGCTGAAACTGATTTATGAAGTTTTTTAATACCTACAAAATTTTTGCCTTTGAGGATCATTCATCTTTTTTATTATTTTAGAAACTTTTCATAATCTCTTTGTCAGTTCCTCATTCTCCCCAAGTAACTGTTGAACCTGTTTGCCACGTTCATCTGCATCTCATAGAAATCCCAAAGACTTGTGGTATTGTGGAACAGAAAGACTAAAGAAGGCTTGAAGTTACTGTAGAGCTAGGCAAGGAATATGGGATGCAAATCTTCAGGAAACAAGCTTTTGAAATTAAAACTACAACTTGTAGAGCAATTTGTAAATTTTACTGCCATTGCTGGTTTTACTGTTAGTGGAAATAAAAGACAGAGGCTTTTCTCAGTGGAACTTTATTCAGTTGGGTTATAACAACAATAAGGCAATGCAAAACATCTCTGCTTAGACCCATTGTTATCACTTTGCTGTTGCTGCCATTCTCAGTAGGGGATGGAGAGCGCTTATTCCAGGCTGACTAATTAAGGAATGACAGCTGGTTGGAAATAATCATTCTACTCTTGCAAGAGCTGTGAGCAACTTAACAAGAATTTCTGGAAAAAATGAACTTATAAACAGGATTAATTGACCATATTTAGAAGCTGTGCTTCCACTGTGAGAAGCTGCTAGGCTCTTGTGTTGTGGGGGTGAAAAATCAGCCGTGCTCTTTCAAGATCCTGCGAGCGCAGGTCGGTTGCATTGCCGGGGCTGACGGCCCTGCTAGGGTAACTGGAATGAGAGGTCATGGTTTGCAGGTCTTGGTGCTGTTCAGCAGCAGAGCTGCAGGGAAATGAAGTGAAGTCCATGTTAACGCCACTGAAAAGCTACTTAGGAAACCTGCAGAGGTGGGGTGGGTGGCACGGTAGTTTTAGGTAGAGGGTGAGTGGGGTAAACAACAAGGTACACGTGGAGAGAAGGGACCAGCAGGACAAAGGGAAGAATTGGACTTGTGGATACCTATCTAGCTTCTTGTACAAGGGCTGGAGGCCTTGCTGAGCAAGGACTAGTGACACCAGCTGTTAGGAATGTTGAAATTATTCGTTTGCCAAGTGCTGTGGATGTACAGGACAGATTAGAGTTGTCTAATTGCTTTTTCCAGGACAGGATCCACACCCGGTCATCTTCTAGTCTTCAGTTAGTAGGCTTAAGTGCTTTAGAGACACATTGTAGTCTAGGATGTATGTAATCTGGGGAATGACCCAAAAATTGTTTAAGACAGAAATAGAGCAATTTTATTTGGAAGAGAAGATACAGCAGGGAAAACAATATATTTTGTTTTGCTATATTTTTGGGCTATATATTTGGGAGCAGAAGGGGAAAGAATGAAGGATTAAAACCTCAAGCTCAAAAATACGGTAAGAAAATTGGAGTGAGTTTAGGATGGGAAAAGAGGGAAAACACAATAAACAATGTAGTAGTAGATACCATTAAATTAACACAACTACCTACTTTCCTGGTTAAATGCATAAATATAGTGTTAAATTTCCAGCCTAAAAGTCAGTCTGTATAGTCTGCCCTCGCATTCACAGCCCAGATGTTGAGAGGGTACAGAAATACCAGCAACAGTACTGCCTGCGCCAGGTTACCCATTTGTGGATCTAAGACACTATCATCTTAGCCAGAAATGCGCTCTGATGCTCTGAAAGAAGAGGGACAAGTGGAGAGGGGCAGAAGTGCAGTCCCTCCTACTTCCTTCTATCAGTGGACATGCCAAGGATGGAACACCTCCCTAAAGCCTGCCACCCAGTTGTCTGTACCTAGGCAGCAACAGTCACGGTAGAATTGAGTAGGTGCACCCCAAAGACAAAGATTTGCTCTGTAATCTGCTTAGTGTGGAAGTTTGATCGTTTTGCTGAAGTTTGTGTTCTTGCATATTTTGCATTATGGTGCTGCTCTGCAAGTTTTATTATGTATTCCTAGAATGAAAAGAGGTGACATTTACGAGACAGTTCTTATCCTACATCCCAGGGAAAGCTAGCGATGATCTCTGAAGATATTTCCCAACAAAGGAGCAAGAAGAAAACAATGGCAGAGTCCTGCCATGACCTACTGAAGGAAAGTTAGGTTGGGGCTAAGTTGCTGTAATGTGAGATTTCTGTGAATATGCTGACCCAAGCCATCAGCGTTTGATATTCTCAGTGAGAGGTCCTGTTCCTTGCTCCTAGCTCTCAGGATCAATGCATATATTTAGCCTTCAGCTGCAAAAGGGATGACATGCTCTTACTCATTTAAGGACGTATTAATAGAAAACACTGTTAACAACATATAATCACTGTAATGAGTATTTCTACACATTCAAATCTAAAATAAAATGAAGAAAAGCCCTACATAATTCTCTGGAGTCATGTTTGCTTTCCAGAATAATCTAACTGGTGTGGGCCAGTTGGGTACCAGTGAATCTGTGGCTGACGTGTGCTCCTTCTTGTGGCACCGTGTGGCAGGAGAGCATCGCTCGCCCACCATGTGCACATAGTGGTAGTGCTGGTTGTGAACAGTCTGTAGTTATTCATATCTGGACTGGCAATCGAGAAAGTATGATTTTGAAAATGTGGAATGTGTGGTTTACTTTTCCAGTGTTACTGTTCTGTGTATGTCCAGGAACACTGAAATACGCGTATCTGTGGAGTGACACAAAACCTTTGCTGCCTCTGTCCATCTTCTGGGCTTGTGTTTTGTCATTGTCATGTGTGTCGTAACTAGATATACTTGAGTTCTTCCATCACCCACTGGACATAGTTTTTGTAATGTAATCTTCTGTCCATGTGACACGTGTTTTTTCATACCTTACTGCAAGGCAGAAAAGGTTTCAAGGTAAACTTCAGACAAAACAGTGTAGTCAAGTGGTGGAGGAAGGCTTGCCTGAAGGGGTAATACTGATAACTTTGGGTTTTTTCTGGGTTTGGTGTGGTACATCCCTTAGGCTAGGAGGAGATGAAGCAGTGAATGCTTTTGAGTGGAATTGTATTTTTTGAATGGGATGGATGTAGTTGTTAAGGAGTTAATCCATAATCTGTGGTGGCAAAAGTTAAAGGAATTGTGTGACTTATTCCATCATGTGTTTCACTTGAGTGCCTTGTTCCTCTTTGTGCTGAGACAGCTGATACGAGGGGAAGAAGGCTGAAAGAAATGCAGCGTTTTAAGACATATTTTCACAATAGCCCTCTGCCAGTTTGTTGGTGTCTCCTGGGTGCGAATGATAGGGAGGACAGGGTTGGTGGGAAGCTAAATGAGCAGTAATTGCCTAGGTGTGGGGTAGCAATGAGTAGGTGGAAATAGACGGTAATTGTGTTATGGACAGCAAAAGGGAGCAGAGTTAAGAAAAGGAAAGGGAAGAATTGAATTAAGAGTTTGAAAAACTGAGGTGAGCTGTAAAAGAAACATTTGCAGCTGAATGTTTATAGAAATTCTTACATCTTGTTCTCGAACAAAAGGGAAGAAAACAGTAGGGAGGAGCACTTACAATGTGGGGAGAACACTGTAATTAAGTCAGGGTAAAAAAAGATGGTGACTGCCAAGGGTTTTAGGACACAGACTGTGGCAGGGAATTAGAGAGACCTTCTGCAGAGAACAGTCCCTCCTCCTTGTGGTAAGCTAGAGTTAGAAAACAAAACCAACGTATTCTGTTGCATGTAAGTAGTGTATAGTGATTTTTTTCTTTTTTTCTTTTTTTTTTTTAACTAGATGTATGCAATTTAACTTTGGCAGAAAGTGCTAGTTGATTAATTTGACAGGTTTAATTACTTTGGCTTTAGTAGGATGAAAGTGAATTTATTTCCCAGTGAGAAAAGCGTTGAAAGGCTGCATGAAAACCTGTCAAAGAAAACCGAAGAGGGGTTGGGGAGTTATCTTTACAGTAAATGGAATTGATAAACATGTCAGTTAAAAGGGGAATTTATTCAAAATACCCAGGTTTTGTGGCCAGAAATCTTTGATAATTCTATTCACTGGGAAAATGAATTTTATCTAAGTTGATTTGCTTTTTCATAATGCTTGTAGAGCAAGGAATTACCATGGAATAAAAAAATTGAAGTTGTAATTTTTTTTTTTTTTGCCCACCCCCACCCCAGAACACGTCAGTAATGGAGGATCAGAATGAAGATGAGTCTCCAAAGAAAAATACCCTATGGCAGGTAGGACTAACAGATGTATGGAAAGAGAGCTGGCATGATTTTATATGTTCCTGCTTTTGAGAAACTTCCAAATCTTGCATCTGCATAATCGGCCTTGTATGTAGTTGATTGTATCATCCTAAAATTATCTCAGCCTTCAAGTGAAGGATAACGCCAATGAATAATACTTGAGAAATAACTAGATCTTCTCAGATTTTGTAGTTTGTGCTGACCTTGGAAGGACAATTCTGCATCAAAGGATACTTGAGAATACAGTTCAACCTTTCTGAGCATGTGACTGTCCTTTTAAAAGGGAAATTTCAACACCTTCACATCGCAAGCACTTGCAATCCATTTGCTTTGAAGAAGTTAGGGAATATTTCACAGAGCTGACAGTTGTTCCCCAGCAGCCCTCTTGGTCTCCTGAAGGGCTCAGAAGAGCCTGGCATAAATCATTGGTTCTGTTTACTAATTAGTAATGAGTCCTGGAGTGGTGTTCTTGTAGCATCCTTATCTGTAGGTAAAGCTCCCAGGATTTTAATGGTTTTTTATGTGGGTGCCCCAAACATTGACATGAGCTGTGTTTCAAAAACAAAGCAAGCCCTTGACATTGTGTAATTCTCCGTTTTCATTTATGGACAGGCAGTTTGACACTGACATAAAGGTCTTGAATTTTTGTGTTAATTAGAATATTAATATCCAACGTCAGCAAGTCTATAAATATGTATTTTTTTTAACTGCTGGAACCTGAGTAAATAATTTGTGGAGGCAGACTGCAATATGCAGCAGAAATCACTGGTTTAATCTGGAAAAGTTTCTTCCGAAAAGAATTAAGTTCCTTGCTGTTTAAATGGTAAGAGGTATAAGAGAATTCAAGTCTTTCAGTGTAAGAAATGACTTACAATTACCAGCAAAGTCCTTTCATTGATCTTTATCTGTGGAAGATGAAATTTACATGGTGTAACTGGTAGCTTTGAGAATATTTTGATTATTTGCTTGCATCTTCTCACATGTTCTTCCTTGAGAGAGTTCTTGATAAAGCTGTTCCTGTTTTTTATGTTTAAATACTAATACTCCTTTTCTAAACACAGATAAGTAATGGAACTTCATCTGTGATTGTCTCAAGAAAAAGACCATCGGAAGGAAACTACGAAAAGGAAAAAGACTTGTGTATTAAATATTTTGACCAGTGGTCTGAATCAGATCAAGTTGAATTTGTGGAACACCTTATTTCACGAATGTGTCACTATCAGCATGGACATATTAACTCTTACTTGAAGCCCATGTTACAACGGGACTTCATCACTGCGTTACCAGGTAAACTAATCCTTATTTTACATGAGGTGCTTTTATAAATACATTTTGTTTTTTTTTTTTTTAAATGCTTTGGGTGTATGCAGTTTTTCAGAACGTCCTTCAGATTGAGATTGTCTTGTATAAATGAAGATAAGCTTCCTGTCAAAAGAAGGGCAGGAGGGCAGCTCGAGTCATTCCCTTCTGTGATTAATTGAATTGGCCACTGGATGCCAGTGTTGTTCCATGTAAAAGTAGTTTGAGTAGCATATCCGGAAGACTAGTTTGTGTGTAATTTGAAACTTGAGTTGTTGCAAAAGTTGTATCTTTGCAAGCTCTGGTCTAAATTCCATTTTCATATGGACACCATAGGCATAAAAAAAAAATACGATAAAGGTGTTTTCATTCATGAAGTCTTTATTACATTTTAGTTTTGTTCTGTGTTTCCTCAATCTTAAATAAAAAGCTGCCTGCTTAGATGAGTGAATCTAGTTTGTCTGGTCTTGTTACTGACTCAAGAGCAAAAGCACTTGTGGATTTTTATTCTGTAGTCCAGCCACGATTCCTTCTTTCAGTTGCTTAGAACAACTTTTGTGTTTTTTACAATGTAAATACTGGGAACTGTTCCCATGCCCAGCCCTTCTTGAAGGTAATGTGGTGTGTATAAATTGACCCAAGAACTTAATCTGAGGCGATTGAGATCAATCTCCTGTTGAACTAATGTCACATTAAAAGATAACAGCGAAGTACTACCTTTTAAAAAGATAGTTTTACTTGTCTTAAGCAAAATTCTTTTGTTGTAAATGGAAATAGTCTTTACTTGCTACTATCCCTACTGATTTACACCTGTGAGGATGCAAGAAAAATGGAAAATGTTTGTGGTATCAGGCTTCTCTTCCCTTCACTGGGAAAAAGTGATAATTCTGCTGTGCTTTTCCTTAAGTGGGTGGCAAAATGTTTAGTTTGCAGGATCTGCCCTTACAAGTTGGGCAGTGGTTGGGCTCTTCACTGCAAATCACAGTCGTGGAGTATGGCAAATACTGTATCAGCTATTGCAAGTCCCATTAATGAGAGTGACTCAGAAGCCTCATCAATGAGCCAATGCTCATTGTTTTCCCACATCTGTCAACAGTGTTTCCTCTAGCAATTGAAAAACAACTCTCAAAAGACAGCAGTGCATGGTGGATGGTGTAATTGCGAGAGTAACTTAGGTCACTACTGTGCTTTTGATTCTCTTAATTATCTTTAAGATGTTGATCTTAACACTCCTTGCATGGTCTCACGCAACTTCTGCTTCTTCCTTAAACAAATTGCAACTCTGACCCTTGAGCACTACCTCATCACCATTGATTAGGAAAGAAAGTCCCTTCCATATCTCTTCTGTGTGTTAGAACTATAGGAGCGCTACATACTGTGTCAGGCAAGTAAAACCCTGCCAGTCGTCTTTTGAAATGTGTTTCTAAAATAATAAAAGCCTGTGCAGTTGGATGATCTAAGTGACTGTTTCGTATCTGATGTTAGTCAGTTTTATGGAGTTGACATCCCACATTTGGGTTTCATTTTCATACAAAGTGATATTTACACATGGAGCTTTGAAATCCCTGTGGATTTTAATTGTTTTAATTTCTTATTGAAATTCAACCAAACCTTCATCTGGTACCTATAATCAATAACAGATGTAACTTTTCACCATTTTCTATAAAACTGCAAAAGCTCTTGTAGAGGCATAAGAATTGAGCATATATTTCTTTGGAAAATGAACCAATAAATGCTAGATGCATTTTACTGTAGAAAATCGATAGTTTTTAGTACCTGTTGGAGAAACTGTTTATGAAACTGAATGCTTACTTTTTTGTAAGTTTTTGTTACATCTTTTTAAAATAGGTATGTGCAGCTATTTCAGGTCTTAGTGTGTCTTAAACTTAGTCCTGCATGTTGTCTGAAATACTTAGATAGGCCCACTGTAATTATCTGTGCTTTGGACCTGTTTCTACTATGTTAATTAGGATAAATATTTTACTTGATGTCTTTTTTTCTAACACAAACAATTTAAATCTGTGCACTTTTGCAAGCAGTAAAAATCTTAAGAATAGACTTGGTGGCAAAGCATTTGTGTATTTGTGCTCAGTATGGAACTTTCAAGGCTCTTTGTGGTCATAGAAGACGAGGTTGCCGTATCAGGAAACACTTGAGTTTCTGACTTTGTGAAAATATGGTTTTAACTGTGGCAGTGTAAAACAGAACTGTGAAAATTATGCATCTTAATAAAGGGCTTCTGCCTGGTAATTTGCAGTTGATCCTTAAAACTCAATGGCTTCATAATGAACAAGCTGTATGTGTAAAGTGTGCAGTCCCAGACTGATGCGTGTACGTGTGTGTGCTCTGGCTGTTGTGGAGGTGTGGTCGCTCATTGCAGTTAACTTGTATGAAAAACCTTGATTTAGTTCAGGTAAACGTTAATGAGTGTTTGGTACTAGAACTGCACCACAAGCAGGAGCCTGAAGAAAAAAAAAAAAAAAAAAAAAAAAGAAGAGCCTTGGGTTAGTGAGGTGAATAAAAACAAGCTGAGCACTTGTCACTTGGGTTTTGTCTCTCCAGACACTGGGTCTGATAGTTCTGTAGATAGGCAGTCAAGCCTAGATCTTCTCAGGAACATTCCTGACCTGTAGAAAACAAAACTGACCTTTAGGAGGGAAGATTTTCCTGGTACTTTGAGTTTATTTGGAGAGTTACTGTCCTTGGGAACCATGTTCTAGTCCTGTTTCTAAATGCTTGGTCTGCATGTTACAGTGAAATTATTTTTTTAAAATTGGATTTTGAGAATGACCTGGGTCTTAGCCTGATACTTCTGAATTCTGCACACACCACAGAAAGGCACCAAACACATTGCAATACCCGTCCTGTTTGCACTCTGGAGCAGTCTGCATCACACCGTTCCCCCAAGGGGAGGAGAGGCTTTGGTGGGGGTGAGTTTTGTACCTCCTTTCTCTGAGGAAATGGCATTCATGACCCGGTGCCTCTGCCAGCTCTTCACATCGGCTTGCTGACAGCCAGAAATGGCAACAGCGATCTCTCCAAGAAAGACTTAGCTTTTGGATGAATTGGTGGTGGCACCTTGGTCATTCAGGTTGCATTTCTAGACTTGAAGCTTGAGAGGAAGCTTTGGAGCCAGATTTTCACAACTGTTTGTCAGAGGGTTGTTACTGCTTTTTCAAATGCAGTTTTGTGAAAAACTAAACAATTGCAAAATGTTCCTGCTTTGTTGTGCCTCATTTTTCTTAATGAGGTTTAATCTGGAGTAGTATCTTTTTGAAAAATAGTATTTCACAAGGAAAAGAAAACTAAAAGCAGTTGAACTTAAGTTGCTGAGTACACACATTGTATTACATGGACACATTCATTTCTATATAGGAAATCATTAAAACCATGGACTTCAACAATCCTGTGTTTGCCTTGTGATAAAAGGTCTTAGGATAGGAAGCAAGCCCTAGTGCACGTTGTCTTGTGATCCAAATACCTTTTTATGGTTTCAGAATTGTAATACAAATCAAATTCTTCTGATGCTACTTAAATGACATGTACATTCTTACTCGCACAAAGGATTTGAAGTACAATGTGGATTTCTAGTAATGGAATGTGCTGTATATCAGACTCCTAAAGTGTTTTTGTGCTCGATTCAAAAGCTATCGAAAAACAAGTGATATGGTAGTCCTAACTCTGGAAAGCATTGCAAGTTCTGCTTTCAAGCTGGCCCGTTCAGTGTCTTCTGAAAGATCCTAGAGGTACGGTGGAATAGGTGGGACAACCTCAAACCCACTAACAGCAACCACAGAACCAGGCACTGGCTGCCTTCAAAGGATGCCTTGCAGTGCAGCAGTTTTGTTAGGTTGGATATTGGTAACTTTACAGCTCCTCGAAGTTCTCATCCCTCTTTCGGGAGAGGCTAATTTAGGTTGCTGCCAGGAGATGGCAGTAACAGATAAACTTTTAAAATATTATTTTGTGCGTGAATATAGTTTGAAGATCTTCTATTTGTCAGTTTCTCCCTTGGGAATTGTTCATTTCACAGCTGACATGTTCATAATTTTTACATTTCAGAAACTGCTCAGAACTATAAGTGAGGTGTTTTGCAAGTGCCAGTGTGGCTACTTTGTCCCATAACCTTTCTTTAAGTACATGATTGAAATAAGTTCAAGGTTATGGTTTGCTTAGTGCTTTATGGCTAAAAGCATTTAAGCATCCCTCATCTAAGAAGATTTGTATACATGTGGTGATTATTTTACAGAATTATGCCAGTTGGGCAAAATTATGCCTCTCATCTTTGGAATGAGAAGAGTATCCAGCAGGTGGGTACCTGTTCAGCATGGATCCTGTTGTCCCATCTTTACTGGAGAGCAGTAGCAGTTTTGACCAAAATGTGCTTAAGGGCAGCTGTTCTTTGACTGTACAGACAGTTTATTTGATGAACTTTGCATCATTCATTTGCTCATTCACCTACAACCTTTCAGATGCATGAGTAAAGAATTCTACACCTTAAAAGTGCAGACACTGAAAGATCTGCCTGTCATCAGCGTATCTTGTACTACTGGCTTGTTTGGAACCCAGGCTGGAATGTGTTTTTTCTTCTAAAAAAGGGGAACTAAGGTCAGCTGAAAAGGTTAGTTTGATGTGTGCCCCCGCTCTTCTGCCATGCCACTGCCCATTAAAAACTCCTTTCACAACACCCTTGTATCTCTGGGAGAGCTGGAAGCTGGTGCACTTGTCATGCAGCCACATTTTGCAGAAATACTGTTGGCATCAGTGTGTTTTCCTCTCTTTTTAATAATTTCTGAGTCTGCTGGTTTAACTGTAACCTACTTCGGTGTTTACTCCCAGTTTCTTCTAACGTCTTCCAAACTTTGCAGTCATTCATTTTTGTATTTAATTAGTAACTTTGAAACATAGTACCCAGATGCTGGTTGACCTGAATTATCATTTTAGTCATTTCCTAGCAATATCGTTGCTTTTGTTACCCAGCAATTTGACTAAATATCCCTGTGTGAGTAAATATTAATATACCTTTAGCCCTGACCTATGGTACAGATGCTGGGAGGATGGTGCACGTGCTGCTCTGGAGAGGGAGTGGAGGGCGATCTAACCTCGGGTGTTGTATGACGGCTGTTGAAAGAAAAATGACACAGTGAAGTGGGAGCCTTAAACACCTTTTATACAGGAACCTCAGTGTGCTGCTTTACTATATACAGAGTTTATAATTACAGTGGTTAATTGCCATATCCTCTGTGCTGTTTGCTTTGGGAACTGCAGTGCTTTATGTAGAAAGTTCTTCCTCTTCAAAACGTAATGTGCTCTGTGCTGGGAAAATATGAGGAGGACTGTTGTGTAATTACAGCATTGTAGATGTACTAGACAGTCACTCGCTCTGTATAGACTGATCTTACGTTATTGAACTTGACTATTTTGTACTGAACTGTAAAATAACTGTTAGATCTGTTCCTGTTTGAAACATGGCATGTGCTTTGTTCACACCTGTAACCTTCAAAATCCAAGAAGTACTTACTGAGCAGACTTGTTTATTTTCCTTATTTTTATGTGGCTGTCCTCTATTTTGCACAATGAAGTAGTTTGTCTCCATGATACCCAAGGATTCATGATTTTAAACTCTTGAAAATGACCTTGCAATGATTATATTTTCTGGAAAAACCTTGAGAACTGTTTCGAATCACATCACAGTAAGATAAATATATCCTAAGTAAACAGTATTTAGAATCTCAGAGTTGTTTACTGGAAAGGTTGGGATGGGGCAGACTGGAAGACCTCTTTTAATAATGTATTTAAATGCCCTGGTATTTTCTTCAAAGCACTGATGTAGGAGATGGTGCAGCTCAAAGCTGCTCTGAGATGTGGTGTAGCTGGGAGAGAATGTGCTGGTTTGGAAGTGGCTGGATTTGAGACCCACCAGCTCTTTGGACCTTCATTTCAGTTATTTGAATCTGTTATTATGACCGGTATTGAAAAATTTGTGTTAACCCAATTTACATTGTAGGGAGCTTTCACCATTCTTTAAAGCCTTTTTATAGTTCTCTAGATTATGTAGAAGAAACGAACAAATGCTCTTCAACTACATGTATTGGTTTCTCCTTTCTGTTGCTGTTCATTTTTATGAAGGCCATGCCAAATTTAGCTTGCAGTAGGGGACTATATGAGCACACTTTCTTAATTCTTAAAAAAATTAACAATAGTTTCTTTGATTTTTGAGGACTATTTCAAGCCTAAAGTAGGCTGTTATGAGATAAAGTGGAAAATTAAAAAGGTCATAGTCTCCTAGTTTTAAAGAGTATCTTTTTTTTTCATGCTTGGCCAACTGGCATACATTATTTGCAAAAATAAAGTTATTCTAGATCTCTGGTTTAGTGGAGCTTTTGGGAAAGCAAAATTGCAGGTCCTTTGAAATCAGTAACAGACTTACCAGTGATTTTTTGTGGGACTGATGACACTGTAGTTGGAACAAGAAAAGTTTGGTTGCTATTTTAAATTTAGTGCAAGTATGTTATCTGAGTGGTTTCTGTGTAGGAATCTTTAATCAACTACAATCACATTTTTAAATCTAACACCCTCAGTGCGAGACAAAATCTAGGCAAGGACCTTAAGCGAACACATGCAGCATTCCACTTGTTTTATGTCTTGATAGGTCTGTGGTGGCAGCTTACTGTATTCGTCATCTTTATTGATGTGCTTATTCTTTCTACCGGCTTCGGCTTCAGTACTTAGAGCTTTTGGAGAAGTATTAAGTGGCATTTATGAAATGATATATTGCAGCACATTGCCTTACGTAGGCCTGGATCAATGGGCAGGACCCCAGTTCTGGTGCATTTGAACTTCTGCTGGCATGTTGAGCGCATTAAATATGCAAAACTAACCCTGCCATGATATCAAAGGATCACAGGGGTTAATAAGCTGCTTCTGGTAGCTAGGTTCTTCGTGATGAAAGTCAGCTACCCCAGTCTGCTAATTGCTGCTTGTTGACCAGCACACCTTGTGCTGCAGGTGAAGTTAAGAGCATGGCAGTCACCCACGTTGATGCTGTTTCTGCGATGTCTGAGTACTGCCAAAGGGCTTTCATTTGCAGTAATGTTGTTTTCCTTGGGAGCTATCTTCTAGTACATTGTAGAGCTCATTCTTTGGCCCAGTAAAGCTAGTGTTGTCACATTAGCAGGACATAGTCGCACATCACTCCCTCGCTGTAAAAGGTAGTGCACCCTGAGTGTGGGAGAGCAGCAGACGGGAAAGATGCTAAGATAGTATCTGTTCATATGCCTATTGTAAATACATTGGGAAATCTTTTGTGAAGCTGAACTAAATTTACTTTGCACTGGAATTTACAGTGCAGAAGCTGAGCTGTCACCACCTCTCATTATTTGAAAGTTACTTGACTCCTGCTGATCCTGGGCTTTCTTAGCTGATTCTCATACTAGAAGCAATTGCAGCCATCGGTCTCAAAACAAATGCTGTATTGAATGTTATAGTCTGATTTACTCAACTTGAAGTTGTTTCAAAAAATTCGTCCCTCTTGAAGTTTTCTCTAGCTGAAGAGAAGCCTCAAAACCACCAGCTTCTGGTAAAAGTCATTCAGTAATAATGTCTCTAAAGTATGACAAACCATGAGTGAGGCTAACTGCCTTAGATGTTAAAGCAGCATTTGTGATTGACAAATTACTGTCAAACCCATTGATTTCTCCTTCCTACACTGTGCTGCAGGGCATGGTGTCTCTGGCGTATGCTCTACCACCAGTCCTGAACAAAATTCAAGAGTGGACTTGGCATCTGCAGATTATGGACATCTTTTCTATTTAAGCCCTGTCTTTGCGTTTGTTGCAAGAAAGTTTTTGCAGAATCCTTGCTTATGCTTCTACTGGATATGTCTGTATTTGTTCCTGTGGAGTCTCCTCTTCTGCTGAGTTGAACTACCTATTGTTATATGTAGGGGCATAGTAAAAGAATCTATATTTTATTTTTTTATTACTGCTGTTTAATAAAATATCTGCTTGAAGATGATCATCTTTTTTGGATCATGTAGGGCAAGTACGTAATGTGCTCAAGAAGTCCAGGTTGTGTGTGCCCAGAAAAAGCAAAATGCTTTCTGTTACTTGTATACTGTGGTGAATTTTGGCTCATGCTTGTTCTGACTCTGTGGAGATGTGACAGTCTAGGCAGACTGTACTGGGAAAGGAGCAAAGCATTAGAGATATTTCGGTGTATCAGTTTGGATTCATTTGTAACTGGTGCTTTTATGTATGATAACTTAATTATCATGTTGCTCCAGTGCCTTAAAGCTGTGTTGGCTTTCTCTGAATGTATTGCAAAGCTTGTTTTGTAGTTTACTGTGAAGTGATTGATGTTTTGATTGCCTTTATTTCTTTGTAGAGCAAGGCTTAGATCACATAGCAGAAAACATCCTTTCCTATCTTGATGCCAGATCACTCTGTGCAGCAGAGCTGGTATGTAAGGAATGGCAGAGAGTCATCTCTGAGGGAATGCTATGGAAAAAATTGATTGAAAGAATGGTACGCACAGACCCGCTATGGAAGGGACTGTCAGAAAGAAGGGGTTGGTAAGTACCTTGACAATAATTAAAATCACCTTTTACAGTGTTCTCCTTTATGAATTTCCTTAATGGTGAGCTCTGCCAAAAAGTAAGTTTATAGTGAATTCTTATCACAGAGATGCTTATCTCTGCTATGGACTGGTTGGGGTAGCTACAGCGAAAGCTGTCAGCTCCTGTTTGCACGTTGGCTTTGTCCCGTCCTTGTGTGCCCTGATGTCTTTTAACAGTTGCTTTCTTACGGTAAGTCTGTGTGCAGATTTTTAATTTCTGTTTGGTAGGGAGACAAACAATTAGAGTCAGCTCACAAAAACTAGCAACAATGTTTTGTAGGGCTTTTTCTGAAGAAAAGTATTTCCAATTAAACTGATTTTGTTTTGTTTTGTGGGGTTTTTTTGTTTGGTTGGTTTTTTTGTTTGGTTTTTTTTTTGCTTAAAGGATAAAATAGCTGATAGGGCTGCAGAAGCCTCTCTTGAAGAGAAACCATTTATGTTTGTGGCAACAGAGTTTTGCTATCCTTTAGGAATACCTGAAGAGATGAGGAGGTCTGTTTTAGAAACCTGTTTTTCTGTGCTCTCTGGTGGCGTGCCTATGAAAATGCAAGGCATGCTGTAAGGAGCAGGAGGACGGCACCCTGCTGGCTAAAGCCTTATGAAGCAGTGAACCCCGATTTGGAAAACCATAAGGAAAACACTCATTATCTTTTTAGTCTTCGATATTTTCAATACAGCTGTCAAATTATAAAGTCACAAGAGCTGCAATGGCAATACTCAGAATTCTTACAAGTACTTTATGAGAATGTCATAAGGTTTTGTTCTGTGCAGATTTTTAATTCCTTTAAAGTTTGAATTCTTTGTGGTACATTGAAAAATATGTTTCTGGTTCTTTCTAGGGATCAGTACCTGTTTAAAAACAGACCAACAGATGGCCCCCCAAATTCATTTTACAGGTCCTTATACCCAAAGATAATACAGGATATAGAGGTATGTTTTCTGATACATAATACCCGCGGGAGAAATAATGTTGCATACTGATAGTGTTTCAAAGGTGGTGCATGTTGGAGCAATGAAGTGATCATATGTATCTGTATCACTACTATTTTTTGAGCTCTGGCTCTTCAGTGTCAAAAACACCCTCAGCCACTTACAGACACAGTATGTGCATTAACTTTAAGTGTTAACGCCATCCTTTTTGCATTTGAAGATTTTTGGAACTCTTCTGGGACTATGGATTTTGATCAAATAGCTATTTTAGGGTACATTACTCCAAGACAGTTCCACCTGTTGCTGAATGTTCTGATACATGGGTTACACTCAGTTAGAAGGTGATCTGAAGGTTAATGCCTTAAGCATTTTAAATCATTAATTTAAATTTAATTTATTTGATTAATTTATTTAAATAATTTTAAACACTGCTTATCTAGTAACAGTATACCTAAAGTGGTGACAGTTGCAAATACAGCTTTCCTCACTGCATGGGGTTTTCTTTTCCCCATCCTGTGCTTTGATGAGCACAGGAATCAGTCCTCCTACAATGATAGACTGTGCAGGAGTATCAATGGTAAAGAAACTGCAAAAATTACTATTCTTTTCTTTGATATTTTGCTTATCTTGCTTAAGACTTACAAAGTTGGGCATGCTCCCTCATTTTAAAATATTTCCTGATAAATCAGGATCACCTTAGTGTTCTGCCTACCATCAGAAAATCTGTCTTGCTCCGTTTGCTGTGTAACCACCACAAAACACTTAAGTTGTACCACAGATTGTGATGGATTTATTTTAACCATGTGATGGATGTGAAATTATTGGTCTGAAATTCATTAGTGGGGAAACACATGTTTTTGTGTTTAAGACAGATGTGAACTAATGGAATCATTCTGCTATGGCAAATGTGAATTTGTGTTGCTTGGCACTCAGTAAACAGAATTATTCAGAACGCTTAACCTATCTGTAAAATGTATCTGCTGGAAAACATAACCCGATCTTCAAGTATTTTTTTATAACCCTTGCAACACAATTTATAAATATTAAAAGAACTAAGTATGAAATATAGTCTAGGCTTGTAAGCTGAATGTTACACATTATATTATTTGAAGGGAGATGCCTTCTCCCTGTAAGGAATGACAGAGTGATATTGCAATGAAAAGAAGCCCAGGGGATTAAGGAGAATTCTTAATGTGATATTTTCTTGCTTTCTGTAAAATCCTGGTATGGTTCAGTAAAGAAAATGCGCAAAAGGCAGTGTGAAAACCTTTGTGTAGAACTGAAAAAGTTCAGCATTATAATAACTTACATTTTTAAAGTTGCCTTTCTGAAACTCGTTTTTTAGGTGTAAGTGGAACGTTTGATTAGGAATTCTTATAATTAGAGATGGCTTATTAATTCCTTAGAGATGTTCTAAGGACTTTCTGAGGCCTTTTGAACTGTCGTGACCTGCCGTTTCGTACTTTCTTTAGACGCTATACATTTGCTAGCACAGAAATGAAGCTGCAGAATTGGACAGTTCTTGGTAGTATGAAATAAGTAGGACAAACCCAAATCCCTCATTCTTCTGCCATCACCAGTGTCAATACTAAATGTAAAAAAATTTCAGTCTCTAAATATCTGGGAGTGGGGGAAGGGCATGCCACTAAAAATATATTTAGTAATGATCATGTTTCTTGAAATTTAGTTTTTTATTAAATTAACAATAAATACAATAAACCAAGTCAACAGAAAATTTGCACTGTGTGGCTTGCAAAGTAAGGGCTCATCTATTCAAAATGGGTATAAAATGCATTGGTGTTTGGAGGCCAAGAAACAGGGATTTATAGCACTCTTTGAACCCTTATTTTCTTTCAGAGTTTCAACTTACAGATTTTTAATTTTCATTATATAATGCTGATGTGGATGATGTGATAAATGTAGAATATGCAGAGTAAGGGGTTATTTCGTGACAAGCTTTGAGACGGAGCTGGGATAGTGGAGTGTGCTATATGTAAAACGCGCCATGCCACTAGTTTTTAAAAATAGTAACATGAGTAATGAGTGTGGGAAAAGTTGTCTTTTCTTTAGCGTACAAAGAGTAAACTGTGAGCTGTTACCATAGCTTCTGCCCATGCCTAACTGCGTGGCAATCCAGCTAATTTTACATATGATTCCCATAGTTCCTATCTAATGCTTATGTCCCTAACAACATTAAATATCACTGGGGCATGCAGGGAACTCCAGTGTGGCTCACTCAGGTGGAGGGAGGCAAGAGAAGAGAAGCAGAATTGGGGCTGTTTGGGGAAAATTTCCTCCAATTCCGTGCTTTCCATTCATACCGTGCTTGTGTCTATAAACCTGTGAGAAACCTTTAATCGTCAGTGGTTGTCGATCACTTGGGGTAGAAATTCAGGTATTAGCAACCAACCTCAATGCCGTCCGTGGCCCGTGGGTGCCTTGGTAGAGCAGTAAAGCTGAAAGGAGCCAGGCCCTGTCAGCTGTGGGCTCTTGCCTCTGAACCCCATTTTAGCAAAAGTGAGTGTCAGCTTCTGTTTGCCCAAATTCAGGCAACAAACGTGTCCTTGTCCCATCTCCTAGAGCAGTGAAGTTTCTCTTTGAAAATTAATGGCTACTTCCAGAGTCATCACTGCTCAGTTTATACAGGCAGCACATTTCTCACTCCTGGTTCCTCGAAATTGCTGAACTGGAGGGGGAGGCAGAAGGACGGGGGTAGTATGCCACGTCAGATTTTTCCCTGTTTACATATTTCGTTCAAGCCTTCTGAAATTTATTGCTATTTTCCAGGTTTCCAACCTGGAGTGAGGTTAGTGTTTGTTAATAGTCAAGGGTCCAATAATTCTTCCACTTCCAAAAGTCTGTTATAATTTTTCTAATAAATCACCCTTTAAAGCACTTTTCACAAATTGCTTCCCTAAAGAACTGTCAAAAGAAGCTTTTAACACTGTTTAAAAATGTAGATGGTGAGTAACAATAACAACAAAACTTAGCTATAAGATTAGGAGCACTTCTTAGATTTTTTTTTCTTCCCCTTATACTGTTTTTAAGCCTAATGTCATGCTTTCCCTCAGTTTCATACTTTTCCCATTCCCTCATTTTTCAAAGCAATGTGCAGAAGCTCTTAAATGAGACTTTCATCTTAACTGTTATGAAGAATTTTGTATCTCTGAATACCAAAATTGTTTTTTCTTCAAATATTTGCCTGGACCTTTAATAAGATCTTTCTGTTTCTGTCAGAGGGTCAGAGTTTAGGGAGCTATCAGTGAGCCAAAGGCTACCATATTAGCATTTATATAATTATATAAGTATTTTTATAAGACATTTATCTTGTGTCCAAAGGACTTGATATTTTTTTTTAATACAGTAAAATGTATTTGATGTAATACAAAAATTTTGTCATTCAGTATTTTACCTGTGGAGCACAAAGATTAACCAAATTTTGCTAGGCCATTTCTAATGATAAGAATCATTAATTTACTGCAGCTGGTACTAAATTGGGTTGTAGATAGAGATAAGCTCAAAGGAGAATGTGCTCTCTCCTTTGGGTTGACTGACAGGATTTGAAAAATAATCCAAAACCTGAATTAACAATTGGAAGGAAAGATGAGGAATTATAAATAGCAAATTTGAATTCTTTCCCTTGGGCTTTATTTGCATTTTGGGTCAAAAGTCTGTGCAACCACGAAGTGTCGATAGCTGCAAGGTAGTATAGGCAATGATTTGGCAAAGTGAGGTCCCCTTGCCTCTCTGAAGATTTGTTAGTGTTTGTTTCATGCCAAACACATTTTAGGAACATAATCTCACTTTTGAAATCATTGGATTTGAAAATAAGAGGACATCTAGAGATCTGAAACCCAAGTTCTTGGAAAGAGAGGTAGTTACTCTCCACATCCTGTGAAGCCAAATATTTAATTAGGTTTCATTTCACAAGAGGTGGTCCAGTAAACGTCAATGTCTCAGAGTCAGACGTTGAATTGCCAAGCTTCCCTAGGAGCTTTAATAAAGGAAAAACCAATTTTTGGGGTTATCCTGGAAGGCTGAACATGGGTTTGCAAGACGGTGCTTGCAGAGGTGGTTTGGTTGGTGCTGGGTGTCCTGTGCCCGGGCGCAGTCCCGAAGCCGGCTGGGGAAGGTCAGCTGGTTTATTGGGATTGTGTTTAATCGGCATGTTGCCAGGATGGGAAGTTTAATACTGCTGATTCCAGAACCCCGAGTCCCTGGATTTTTTCCATATTATTTGTGAAATTTGGCCAACTATTCTATTTTCCCCTCAGGATTAGCCCAAGTATCTATTTCTTGTGATGAGTCTCAAAGACTTATTTTGTAAATGTTCCCCTTATCTTCAAGCACATGGCAAGTGCCCTCATCTTGTTTCCATGGAGACTTAGGTCCACCTAATTAAGGCAAGAATTAGAATGTTATTTTGCTGAAGACGTTAGGAAAATGGCACCAGGCCATCAGATAAACACCATGTGTTCTTCTGAATTTTGAAAAAGTTCAGATTTTAGGACTGGAACTGAAATTTCAAAGCCCTGGGAAAATTTGAAAAGGGGAGAATGTCAGCGCTCACCTTAAGTTACTGCCAGCATTAGGAGATGTCTGTTTATAAAAGTTGCAGTTTATAATTTCCGAGGGAAATGGGTTTGTTTAGTATGTTTTAGTTCTGATGCTGGAGAAACTTCTGTGTGTGTGTGTGTGAAGAATCTGGTGAGCATTATATGCCTTGAAATCTTTTCAGCCAGCCTTTGAAATCTCTACTTCACAGTCACTTTCCAAAAGGCATTTCTTAAAAATGAAATTGGCCAAGGAAAGGAGAGGCTTTTGAGTGGCAGGGACAAAGTTCTTGTGGTGCATGACACAGATTTTGGCTCTTGTGTCTGAGCAGAAGACGCTGTTTGGATGCCTCTAGCATGGGACAGATCCCTGGGTGGTTTTTTGTTGACTTTGTCCCCGTCACTCCTACTCTTTTCCACAAATGAGCAAACCAAGACTGCACTTTTTCTATTGCAGTTTGAAAGAGGGATTTATTATTCCTGTTTAAGTACTTTGAATGCCCCTGTGCTTTGATGAGGGCTGATAACTACCTGTTTAAATAGAACTTTGTATGTTTATGGTGTTGTGCATAAACTTTGTTACTGTCTTCAATGGAACCTAAGAGGTGCAATAATTTTGTTTTTCAGCAGCGTTGTTCACTGTCAGGTGCTGTGTGTAGTCCAGATGTGTCATTGAAGTGCCTCCGAGGACCCCCCTCATTTTTTCATTGCTGTTGGCTTGTGTTTTTAAGGTGTCTTTTCCAGATCTGGCAGTAACATCAGTACTTCTGCTCTATCACTTTGGTGTAAGCAGGAGTCCATTTAAAGTTAATATATTTTGATGTTGCATCTGTAACCTGAAAGCTTGACATTTTAGTCTTTAGCGTATTAGACCCGGTTGATGGAAGTTGGTGGAAATAGGGAGCCTTTAACAGAAAACCAGTGAGACCCATCAGTGGGTGGTACTGTGATCATTGCAGCTGCGGAGATGAAAAAGTTTTCTTCATCCCTTGTATCTCTTTTGGGATCTTGTGCTTTGCGGGCTGGGTTTGCAGAGGTCCTTGATAGAGAAGGCAAACTGGGGGAGGAGGAACTGTTCATCTGCATCCTCCTGTTACAGGTCCTCCTGAGTTAGGGGGATTCTTTACTCCCTCCCTAGGGAAACAGAACAACTGTACTGGTCAGATCAAAGACTGGCTAGCACAGCGTCCTGCCTCTGACAGCATCCAGCAGCAGATGCGTGGGACAGAGACCATGGGGACACGATGCAGCTACACTTCAGTTCCGTGGGGGTCATTGAAGTCCCCCATGCCCCCCTCTGCGTGTGTTCTGTCTCCCTCAGCAGGTCAGGCACTCCCACCATCCTGGGCAGTAAGGTGGTCCTGATGCTGCTCTGGAGGCCTGAAACTTCAGTTTGTTGCCTTTTTTTTTTTTCTTTTTTTAAATCTGATTTGCCTAAGCTCTCTCTGGTGTACACCACCATTTTGGCACTGAGGGAACACGCTGTCTTGTCTTCATGCTTAATGAAATGGTCCGTATTGTACCGTCAGCTTTCTCCCAAAGTGATTCCCTATGTGCCCTGTACATCAGTGGCCTTTAACCCAGTTTCTGCAAGTCTTCTTCTCTTCCTCTGTAAGACATTAGCATATTCCACTGTCCAGCTTTATCTTGCACAACATCATAAGGTTGATCTGTTCCTTTTAAATGTGGCTTTAAAAAGGGTTCAGCAAAGCTGCAGCAGGACTCGGGCATAGTTTTACTTGGTGGACCTTTGAGCATCTTCACACATGCTGGATCAGCTGCATGCAGAAAGAGACAACACTTCATCAATTTATATTGTCCACATTTGGATCTTATCTAAGCAGCTGTAAATATTAGGAACTTAGTTTTTAGGTCTCGGACCTAAAAAATTTCTGCCAAGAAATCATGATTTAATTGTAACACTCAGTAGGAAAAGCTTGCTATTCCTTTTTCTGTAGAGTTTAGGTTTTTTGGACTTCATTGTTCATGGCTTTTCTTCTGATCTTGGAGTTCATACTAAAAGCAGTCTTCTACCCCAAACTGATCTGAAAGCCCATGTAGTGTTCAGATGTGTGGTGGCTCTCAGTAGTACACTTCTGGCTTTTTGGTATGACTTTAATTTCAGACTGTTCTTCAAAACATAGCCTGGGTATCCTGTGATTTTTTTATAAATCAAGCCAGGAGCCCACTTTTCACTTATTGGAAGTTTTCCCACCCATTCCTGCCCCCGCCCCCCCCGCCCCCCCCTTGTTTTTTTTTTTTTGTGAAAG
>JAVJGJ010000061.1:46249508-46301643 GCA_035590215.1 Microhierax caerulescens
CCCCCCCCCCCCCCCCCCCCCCCCCCCCCCCCCCCCCCCCCCCCCCCCCCCCCCCCCCCCCCCCCCCCCGAGAGAGAGCGAGAGCGTGCTTGCACAGCAGTCTGAATCTCTTGCTGCAGATGCACTGGTCCTCACTTACCCCCAGCTCTGATTTCAGGTCACACCCAGAGCAGTACTGGAAACACAGAGGCACAGGTTTGGGAGGGAGGTGAGTGTGCATCGTTCATCTTGAAAAAATACTGTATTTTCACTAGCAGCATCCTTACTGCTCTGTGAAAAAACAACTGTGTGCCCACTGCCAGTGATGCCTTCAGAGAAAGCTGTAGTGGCCTGAAAGGCAAGAGGGGGCAAACTGTGCTTTGCTAAGCTCACGTTTCAGCAAACGGAAAGGCCGTAAATGCCTGCACTGCTTGCCTTGACAGGGGTTGGAAAGAAAATTGGAATGGAGGGAGAAAAATCATATATTCAGAGCAAAGGCAGCAATGAAAGCGATACCAAAATTAGCCCTGCCTGGCCAGCCCGGCAAATAGCGATGCTGAAGAGCGAATTGACTTTTCCTTCAAAGCCGTGCAGACGGGCTGCAGCAGGCACGGGGTGCGCAGGTGCTTGAGCTAATTTGCACGCCGTGACGGGCAGGGCAATGCAGGCACACGCACGCGTGCTCGCTCACCTGCCCTCCGCAGGGCACCTGGCGCTTCGAAGTTACTTCGGGAGATCTCAGTGAGCAGAACGTGGCCTTCCAGAGCAGCGGGCAGAGGAAAGACGCATCTTGGCTCGTTTCTGGAAGACAAATATTCCTGTTACTGGGCAAGAAAATAGACGAGAGGCCCTCCTGAGTGTTCCTCCTGGTGTGTTTGCTGGGATCCGTGAGCCCCTAAACACGGGTATTTGCAGTTTTGAGTCTGTATAGATGGAACGGTTTCTTGCTCGTACTGCGTTTGTCTCTGCCACACAGCCACTCCTGAATATGCACATATCTGAGGTCTTTTTACTTTGCAGAATCCTTGGGGAAAATAGGAGGCCTGCAGGCATTCACATGGGAAGTGTCGCATGTTAGATATGAGGGGGCCCTGTTAACGCAGGCGCAGGATGTAAAGCTGTGGACAAAATGCCCTAAATTGCTTGGTGACATCCTGTTGCAATGACAAGCGGTGCCATCATACAACATGTGCAGCTTGCTTGCTTGTTTGGGCTTTTTCCCCTGTGGCTCTTTTGGAGTCCATAGTTGTTTTGCATGGATGCATGAGGGAAAATGAATGTAGACACTGTATTTGGCTAATTAACCTTAGAGCAACCTAATTTCTTGGGAGCAATGCCTCAAAGCAGATTTAGTGCAGAACTTCCTTACATTTGTCTCTTTTCTGGGTCGCATTTTGCTGATTTTCCAGTTGCTGTTAATCTGAGATGTACCTGCGCCAGTAACAGTGGGTTTGGGTTCTCTGTGTGCTTTGGTAGCTTTCTACAGGTGAAATTCTTTTATGAAGTCTGGCTTAGTCAGATTATTTCCTTGGTATAAACTCTGCCGTGACACTGCTTCAGATGGCAGTCAAAGCGGTGGGTTAAACACCGAGCCATGAAACGGAGCTGGAGCGGGGGCTGAGGTTCTGAGCAGCCAGCATGAGTGCGGGCTGGCGGGGAGCCCCCCCCTCGTTTGGAGATGTGGGCTCTGGTTCAGTTCAGATACTCATCTGCTTGTTCATGACTTTACATGAATCATTTCACTCGGCCACGACAGGACCTTGATCTTGCTTAGGGGCCCTTATTCCACAACCATATACAAAGGAAAATTTTGTAGCTGTTATTCCAGGGCTTAAGTTCTCTCTCTCACAACCAGACACATGGCCTAATATCTGCTGGCAAGCTGGGAATACAAAATGAAACACCATTATATATGATCTATTTACAGCTGTATATGTGCTGGTGCTGATCCATCTGTGTTTCAGGCCATGTGCCACTTGGGGTATAGTGGGAGGGAAGCCCATTTAGAAAACAAGTTTGCAGAGCAATGCATTTCCACTGATGGTCTTGGATAAGATCTTTTGCCCTCAAGGTTTCATTTTTCTCCTGCATCTGATGACCACTGTGAGACAATAGCAAGCCTGAAGCCAGGTTATTAGCTTTGGTTAGTTCCAACAGAGTTCAGTTCTCATTTAGGGACCAAGTTGGATGGCTGGGTTTGCAAAAGGGCTCTGTACGTCTGGTGTCACATATTTTTGAAAATCTGGGCCACGTATGGGGCTGAATTTAAGCAAAGCTTCTGAAAATTGTGCCTCACTTGTGGTTGCTGAGAGGTTTGAACCCTGCAGGGCAATGAAATCAAGTGTCCTTCCAGGTGGTACAGGACCCTCGTACCCAGGTGGTTTTCTGGTGGGCACATCAGGTTTGTTTGCACCTTCTGCTTCACCCTTACCGTGTTTTGCCATATTAGGCAAGTAACAGAACTGGCAAAGAAGCCAGTAACAAATACCCTATTTTTTTTCTGTTGATGAATTTCCTGCAAATACCTATTTCTAAAAGGCAGCTAGTCAGGACTGGCTGAACACTGCATACAAATGTATTTCAGCTTGCAGAGTGCTGGTGAATTATTTGCCGTGACTAGCCCTTGGCTATTTACTGTGAGTTATGCAGAGTGAGTGATTAATCTTGTACACTGGGTGCTTTTGTTTTGTTTTGCTTTTTCACTCCATGACCGGATAACTGAAACAAGAGGAGTGAAATGAGGAAATTCAAGTTGCCACATAAAGACTTCCAGCATGAATGCTAGAGCCAACACACATTCATGTGAGAGCTGGCGAGACTTTTACTTCTTCCACTACCTCTATGACATTTTGGCAATTCCTGAGCCCATTGCTGAGCTTTTAACTTGTCCCATGTGACACAATCCAAATATGCTGGGCCATGCTCCTTCTCAGTTACTGCAGTGATAGAACAGGCATCCAGATGATATTCTTCTTTGAGGAAAATCAACATTTTCTTTGTGCAGGAGCTTCGTGGGCTGGATACGTGTCCTTTTTGCTCAGCCAGTAGTGCTGCGGTGCGGTGTGAGAAGAGCATCAGCATTCATGTAAGCAACAGGGCCACCAGAGTTCAAGGTAAATGGGGACACAACCCTAAAGCAAGTTTTGTTTTAGCTTATTCTGAGATAGTTCAAGGTCACCTGTGCCAAACCAGTGGCTTTAATTCTCCATCTTTGTGGAGAGTTCAGCACAAATCCAGCCTGATTCCCAGTAATAAAAATCCCCAGTGGGAGCAGGATCATGTGGGTCAGGAGGTGCATGTGGTGTTGTATGGGCTGACAGCATGAGAACTCTTCTCAGCTGAGACCCTATGCTTGTCCCGGTCACATACAAGCTGATCCCTGATCTGCTACGGCTGAGTTTGGAGTAAGCAAAGTGGCTTGTCCAAGGGGAACATTTGGGTACTGGGTGGGGATTGGTTTGAACTGAAATGTTTCTTCTGGGTACAATATGAAAATTACTGATTTAAAGCAGGTGGTGCAGTGGCCTCAAGCCCACAGCTGGGTGAAACTAGCAGACATATACAGCTGAAGTTGCTGTTGCCATCTTTGGGTTTATATTCCCTGAATATTCAGGTTTTATTACTTATGTGTATACCTGTTTGTTACCTAGCTCCTTCTCAGCAGCACCCCAGAAACCATTGCTTGTAAATAGTTTGTAAGCACTTTCAAAAAGAACTTCTGCCAAAGGTCTACCCTTCAACTTTGCCTGGGGATAAAGACTCCCTGCCTTCTGGAGGAGATGGGGCTTTTTTTTTTTGTCCTCATTTTAAACTCATAGGCAAAGATTTTGAAAAAATGTCATATGATTTTGGAAACCACAGTGGTTGAAGATTAATTCAGAGGCATGGTTGAACTTCTGTCAACCCAGGTATTGAATTTCAAGCAGCTCAAGCCATACCCCAGAATAAAATTATTAGTTGTTTTTGAAATTTTTACTTGTGATATCTTCAATTAACTTCTTATACTTCCATTCATAGAATAAAACCCATGCTCAACTGCAGCTGTGACTCTGGGCAGCAAGGACAGCAGCTACAAACCTGAAGATGGAAAGAGACAGTCAGCGCTTTGGCAAGCCTGGAACCCGCACAGAAGGCAAAGAGAGAGTAAGCAAAGGAGCAGAGAAGCTGGCAACATGCAAGTTCATTTAATTGCCCTCTAGTTCTTTAAGTACATTTGGGTCAATTTATACCTGGATCTTTGACCACATTTTTAATCTAGGCTAGTTTGTTGCATGCTTTCATTGCACAGTTGTTATTTGTGTGGAGGTGCATTTTATGCTTGCTTCTTTCTAACGCTTGTAATGCTCTGTCTTGACTTTTGAGTGGTTAGGAAGATTTGGACTACTTGTCTGGGCTGTTTCCTTGATAGGGAGGAAGAGTGATATTTGATATTTTCAAAATCTCTCTTATTCATAAGTTATTTACATCCTTGGACAGGATTTTGATGGCAAAGCTGATGCTAATAGCAGGTGCAGATCTATTTTCAGAGCTACAGCAAGATCAGCACCGTCTCTCAGCACCTCCAGCCAACAGCAGTCAATTCTCTGCCCAGAGCATCCCATGACACTGCGATTCGGAGTCCTAACTCTTCCCCAGCACAAAATGGGGCCCCACTGTAGAGAACATGAGCTTGGCACGCAACTTGGAAATCATTTTTCTCCCAGATATTCAGCCACCTGGCTCAGCTGTCCATTAAGTAGGTTGTTCTCCTCACTTACTTTTGGTGCCTGTCCAACTGGGGTTGTCTGGCTGACAGAGGGAGTGAAGGGGTCCGCGGTTGTGTATTGCACACGAAAGGAGTGGCTAGCCTTCGGCAGAGCAGGCACATCTCCCCACTCCACAGGGAAGCCACCCACTCACTCATAAAGAGTGCAGGTACAGTACACAAGTGTCCTGTCCCTGCGGCACACCTCCCTGAAAGCAGCTTTACTTGAAAGCTTTTACAAGGAAATGAAAAATTGTATAAAATTCCAAAGGAAGCAGAAAGTATTAGATTTTTCTTCAAAATGAAATAAAACTTCATAGCTTACTGATACCTCTTTGGCTAGTACTGCACCAGTGCTTTACCATGTTGGCTGATGCACATCCATCGCCGTTGTTACATCTGATAGGATCAAGAACACAAGCCTTTCTTTTGGGAAATGGGCTTTCGTTGTTAACTTGCCTTCTCCCTTTTGGCTTGGCTGTGAAATCGTGTCATAAAATTACACGCGCAAAAATAAAATTTCTTCTAAAATTTCATTTGCTGCCCAAAATAAGGAGTTCAGTGGTGTTGCTGATGAAATGGAAGGGGCTGGTAGCTGTGAAAATATACTGTGACTATTTTAAGCAGCTGGTGAAATGCAAGTGTTTACCAGGATGGACCATTTTGTAGTGCTCTAGTTTCTCCAGTTTGGCCCCAAAGACAATCAGAAATAGAACAAAATATTAAATTATAAATGTATTCTTAAGGTAAGTATAAAGAATAAAACTGGCAAGATGACATCTGGCACCTCCAAGGAGTACATCCTATCCCTTGTCTAATTCCAGTGATTTGCATGAAGCAAAGTTCCTCGTGCTGGGGATTGCACAACTTTTGTGGTGTTACATGCAATTACCTTTTACTGCCTAGACAAACTGTCAGAGCATTAACCTGAGGTTTTCCATGTAGTGTTCCAGATGCATGTCCCCCTTGAAAAGGCCCATAATTCAGCTTATTTATAGCTGAATAAAAAACAATGCCTCCAAATAGAAGTCAAAGTTCAGAGGGATTGGCTAGTACAGCATTTTAAAGCCTAGTTCTCAGCAGGTTATAGGGCTGGAGAGAGGCCATAATAGGATATTGAAATGTTTTTCTTTTTCAGACTTGGCAATAAATTCCTTGACATCCCGATATAATTTTATGAGCTGGTTGAGAATGTCGTATTGCATTAGCTCCTGACAAGCCTCCACGCAGGGAGGAGCACAAGTCTGCATCCGTTGTTCACCTACGTGCAATGCCGGCGATAAGCAGGTAGGTTTTTGACTCATCTGCTGGCGTGGAAGGAGATAATTGCAGCAACCTATGAAGTGCCTAGCGGTGCGTCATTTCAGTGCCACAGGAGGCTATCTCGCATCCTTTGAAAAGCCTGGTCTGAATCCTGAGTGCCAGGGCCAGTTCACACATGGAAACACAGGCATGGAAGCCAGAACCGAAGGAATGAATATGTGAGCAGGAGCTTGCTGTCCAGGCTACATCAGTTGTCCCACGTGTGGACTCATATCACATGACATTGCAGCCCATGGTGATGTATAAACAGATCCCCAGCAACATCTTACCTGTATGAACTGATTTTGCATCTGTTTGGTTAAAAAAGCATTAGCAGCCCAGCACCTATACCTTCCCTGAGTGTTTTATGTGCTGCTTCCCTTTACTTTCACGCAAAGTAAACAAGTAAATGGACTGAAGGGAATTTTCTATGTGGTAGTTAAATACATAACAAAAATGCACATATGACCTGTCATCTGTTTCTTTTTCCCAATGAACTGCAAAATCAACACAAATATGTTTATATGAACAGGCCAGAAAAACAGCTGGTCCATCAAATAAAAAGGGGCATGCTTGGCTCTGCTAGGCCAAGTGTTCAACTGGATCCCGTGTATTTATAAAGTGAGAAAGTAGAGCGTATTTGAAAATGCAGGTGTATAAATATTTCTGCCAGACCTGCTGGAGTATTTGAAGTCTCCCTCAAGCCGCTGCTCTGACTCACCACTTCCCAGCACGCGGGGAATGCTGCCTCGTGGGCAGCCGCAGTCCAGACGCTGGAGGCAACGCTGGCCATGGCCCTGGGGCCAGGGCTGCATCGCCCCACGGGGACTTTGCCCCAGGAGCACTGGAGGACACCTCTAGGTCTGACCTCACCCCCGCTGCAGCAGTCCGAAGGAGGGGGGGCCAAGTGAAGGCTGGGGTGGAAGCTCCATCCAGGGTGGAAGCAGTAGGTTGACTCTGCGGAGGTGCTTCAGGCAGATGTGGAGCTGAACGTTTGTTTCCTTGGCTTGCCATCCACGGAAGAAGGCTGCAGCTTAACTGCCAACATGGAAAAACCGTCTCAGTTCTTAAGTCTAAACTTCAAAGACGGTCATTATATTTAATGCTACAAACCCCCTAATAATCCCGCGCAGGGAGAGCAGAGCAACAACGTTGGCACGCTGACACGAACTGCAGACTCAGTGCAAATATTATATTAGACACTTCCCAGCTATGACTTCCTCTGGGGTGCTGTCACTGCTGCACATGGAAAAGTAAATCCTTCCCTAAGAAACCACATGCGCGCACGTATAGAGCCACACGCCCAGGCATACACCTGCACAGCCGTAACCCAACGGCTGCATAACGCAGCCTCCTCAGCAAAGATCCGTCTGTGGGAGAGTGATCCTGTGCTTTATCTAAGCTGCAGCCAGCCAACACAGGCTAATATGCTTATACAAAACAAGTTTTCCAATATTTCATCTCCTTTTCCATATGTAGCTAGTGTCCACAACTGAGTAAACCAAATTATTAGTAGCTTTTCCTCAATTATAGCCTTTTTTTTCTTGTTAAGAGAGTCTTCTACATGGAAAGTTTGACCAAGTAATGAAGAACCTTTTGAGCCAAAGGGACAGAAGTATAGTATCTGTGGTAGACTCTGAAATCACAGGAATGTTTAATAGTCTGAAGCTCCAAAACCAGCTGAGCAATGTCAGACGAGCAGAATCAGCCGTGTCTTCAAAGAACAAGAACAAAAGGCAATTTTTGTGCCTGGCTAAATTTTGCAACCAAGCTCATAGAGGAAGAAAGGGAACCCACAAATTGGTTGTAAAATGAATTCTATTCCACAGTTAACAAAAAATATTTTCAGCTACACAGCTGATGATGAACTTTCATGCCAGCACCAGAAGTGTTACATTTACCAAACTGGTACCAGTTTTACTTCAGGAGCCCCGTGAGCACTGCCTGCCTCTGCCAGTCTGGTGATCGCACTGTCTCAATCCTGTCACTAAAAGGCCAATCTTGACCTTTTTCAGTATTCTGAGCATCAGTTTAAGTATGCATGCAAATATGTCCTGGCTGAAGGCCTGAGAAGGAGCTTCAGCTCTGAAAAAAAAAAAAATAACGCTGACGACATGATATCTAGCTTTATGGAAACCTGTGGCCCAGCTCCTGCTTCCTTCAAAAGGAGCTGGGCTGTGCCTGCGGCATTTAGGCTACATGGTCTGTAAATTGCCTTAGAATGAACATTGATTTAGAAATTTGAGAATACTGTTTCTTTAGTTCATGGTGAAGGAGCTCCCTAGTGAGAACAGTGAGATATTTCAGCTGGGATAAAAAAAAGCAGGATTTTTTACCTTACTTGTCGTAAACATGAGCTGAAGAAATCACCCATGGGTGTTATACAACTAGAATTTCCTGCCTTAGAGTTTGTTTTCAATATATTATTAGAACTTTCTGATTTTGGTAAACTCTGTAGAAGAGCTCATCCAACTTCCACTGATTCTCAACAATGGCATAATAAAATCCTGAACTGGATCTGTTCCCACAAGTCCTGCCAGTTACGCCTCTCCCTCGCTCATCATGACGCTGATGAAAGCCACTAGATGTCACTGCTATATTGCACTAATAAAGTTAAAATAATATTTTTCTGGCAATAAATGTCCTGACTCATAAGGAAGTTGGGTTATAAAAGCCATGGATAGTTTGGATTCCTTCCAGTTAAAAAACAAAACAAAACATTCCCCCCCCCCTTTTTTTTTTTACTAAAAATATTGGATCCAAGTTCAAAACAGTCATTTAACAAATAACATTAACTTGTATTTTATTTTAAAAGGAAAAATACTTTGAAGTTAATACCAAGTAAAGAAACACGGTCTGTGGCTCTGTGAACTGAAATGATGGGAAAAAATTATATCTGAAAGTCTGCAGTGCTAAAGACAAGGCTTGACTAAATGCAGGGTTGGGGACATTCAGGAATACTCATATTCTCTTGCTCAACCAGAAAGCGAGGCAAAAGGCCAGTAAAATAATAGTAATGGCAGTAATAATATTGTATATTTATGTGGTGCCTTTCATCTCCCAGGTTTCCACGCTGCAGTGTCTAGCTGACTGCAGATACAATAATCACTTCACTCACCACCGAGCAGGAGCCACCCTTGGCAGGGCCGTGGCAGCTGTCAAACAGCACATTAGGAATCGCTGCTCCAATTCAAAAGATCATGTGGGTATTTCTGAGGCAGGTAAAGCGTATTTTAATGGGCCAGCTCTGCTTTTGCCCACATTGCTGGGGCTAATTAAAATTCTCTCATAAGGTTCTCTCTTCTGGAGGGGGTGTTTTGGCTTTGTTTTGTTTGTTTTAAGACTTTGATTGTTGAAAAATTGGCAGGTGAGCTCAACTTTTTAACCCTTCTTGGGAAGAAATTCAATGGTGTCTTAAGTGGCCACCTGATCATCCCTTACTATTACCTAACTGAATCCTTACGTTTTTCTTTTGATGTCACCTAGGCAAGTACCAGCCAGATCTGACTTACACTGCTGCAGGTAATGAACGTGCTGAACTCTTGATGGTGGAAGATGCAGAGAACGTCCTAAGTTCTAGTAAGAAAATGCTCAGCTGACAGAGGGCCTCCCTACTCTATCTAGGCAAGACCATATTTGAAGATGAAAAATGCAAGGCTATTTTGAGATGGGAGGGGAGAGGTATTTTCGCCCCATGTGAACCCTTTGCCTTTTGCCTACCAGTGAATGATCTGGACACCTTCATGCAATTTGGTAACCAGCATTTTGGTACAGATGTGAGAGCACTATTAGGAGGGCAGCCATTTGGGCCAGTGCAGGAGCCTGTCTCCACCCATTCTTGATTTTCTTTTATCACAATAGAATTACCTGAAGTTATTGGCATTTTACAAAGGAGCATTTTACAGTCTGAGGAACCTCAGTGCAGCTGCAGCCTGGAGTGGAGCCCCATGCCTCTGTCCGGGGGACATGAATGCCATGGGGGGGGCTCATGGGCCTTTTGCTCACAGTAAATGTAACTGCTCAGTGAGTCCTTGCCCAGAAAGCTGGAGAAGAACCATTCTGTACTACTGGGTACATGGGATCACTGAGGGAAAGCAATCAGGTTCCTTGTCACGACTTAGTAGTTTTAGCCTGTGTCTTCTGTATAACGTGGGTGGGCTATGGTGTAACACGTGTAAACTATGTTTTGGCTTTTGTCCACACAGGAGGAGCTAGTTAACTGACCTGGAACTAGCATCAAAGGTAGGTGAGATGGTTCTTGAAGTGGCTGAAGCTGGGCTGGACACAATGTCTGAGAAAAAGCCCACTGCATGGCAGCTTTGCAGAGAAAGTGCCTACTGTGTGCCTACTCTTCTCCAATGATGCCTCTCTTTTAATGTTAGGATATCGTAAGTGGATAAATCTATGGTTTGGAAAGCACTAACGGTGCTGTATCATTGTGGGCTTCTATTAAGTACCTGGTATCCAGCAAAAAACCTCATCCAAAGATACTCACCGACACGTACTGTAACTAAAACTGGAGGGAAAGCTAACCGGCTTCTCTCCTGATGGATAGTACTATGGAGTTTGTATGTTCTATGTCTAGGTAAACTCCCAGGCGGAGAAGGAATGAGATGGAGAAACAAGGCAAAGGCAAGAATAACTCACTTCCCTGGCTCAAGTTACCGACAAAGGCATGAAAGCCTCAGCCTGTAGTATAAATTATGACCTATCAACTCAACCAGAGTCATAATAAGAAGGGAGGAATCAGATGAGTAAGGCAATAGGGGAAAAGCAAATACTGTGAGTAATGGCAACAGGAGGTTACTTCCCTAGAAGTTGTCTAACCACATTAGATAGCACAGCTTAGTGACTGAGTCTGGGCCCAATGTCTAGAGAATAAATCAAATGGATTTTTTGTTGTTGATAAAACATTTTCTCCACAGCAGATGGATTTAATATTTCCTGGATCCATACTGTTCAAGACTTGGAGTGGGGAAGCTTTTCCAGGATTGCATTATTGATGGCTTCGTTTCCAAGGGATGCAAACTCAGAGAGTTCTCCTTAGGACCTGTTGCTATAAACTGTTAAGTGAGGATTTTTGTCTTGCTTTTCTTTGTTTCCTCCATCCATTTGTTGACTTAAGTGTTTGCTCCTGATCCACTTCGCTTCTCTTGGACCAGTTAATTCCTCCCACTCCTACTTGCCTCCCTCCCCTGCTCCTCCTTCACTGTCACTTCCACACCTCTCAGCTGTTCAGGCTGTGGGGACTAGCCTAGATTTTGCCAGGCTGACGGTGGTAGGTGTCAGTGTACCACTGAGCTCCCCCTCGCTCAGTGTGCCAGCTCCCCTCCTCTCCATCTAGCTCCCCAGTTACCCTTGGCCCAGAGCAGTATGAATGGTGGAGCATTCCCAAAGCGCAGTGCAAGGAAGCAGAACGACTCTGAAGTGCCAGGTTCTCTTGGCTGAATGGCAAAGCCGAGGTGTGTACCATCTCCTACAACACAGGTTGTTATTCTTTTAAAGTGATGCAACCTTCAAGGGTATTTTTCTGAACAGCACCTCCCAAAATAAGTCTCTTTAAACTAGGTTCTGTGCATAAATAAATGCAGCTGCTGCATAAATACATGCAGCTGCCCCCAGACCATGTACATTCATAGGTATCAAACGGTATGAAGTGGTACACTGCCAGTTCTTCAGTTGAATTGTGAGATCTGACCCGGGCTCTTGAATGAAAGAGGCGGAATGCATCTGGACTAACTCACCACCAAAATGCTTTTTCACATGTGAATTTTTGTTCTGCCATATCTTATCTTCCAGCTGTGTCAGATGGTACTGGATTTGCAACAAACTCAAGCCATATAAACCTTCCAGTTCTCTACATACGTTGTAGGGGAATCCCACTTCCACACTGTCAGGCTGTCAAGCTGGTCTGGCTGACCAGTTTACACTCCAACCAAATCTGAAATGCAGGACAAAGGAGGTTGTTTGGCAAGTGTAATGGAGATGTGAAACCTAGCAGTGCATAGATCTATTTGATTTCAGATAGACGAAATTTTAATTCCCAGGCAGCTGTGGGGCCTGGGACAACCCCTGGCTGGCTGTGTGCATGAGCTGCCCTGCTCTCCCAAAGAGAAGCGCACCATTCCCACTGCGGTGAGCTCTTATTTGGCAAGCAGAAATGGCAGGAGGACTGAGTGGCTGGGAAGAAAGGCCAGCTTTGAATGTGAAGAAAATACCTTTCCAAAAGGGTCTGTGAATGGCTGTAAATCCTTTAAAGCCCATCCTTACGTATGAAATATACTGACTACACGTAAATCAAGAGGGGAGCAGCCTCTTTATAGACCAAGTATCCCAACAGTTCCCATAGAACATATAGTGCCCCCCCCCTTTGCTGAGCCAAATTTTGGATTATATTTTTTCCATTAAACCCCCCCCAATATACAAGAACCAGGTTTTCCTACCATGCTTTTTGCTGCCTCTCAATTATATGAAGGGGGGGGGTGTGTCACTGCAATGTTTTTTTGAGTAACAGAAAAAGATAGCTGTTAGTGTTTTGTTTTGTCTTTAAAAGCACCTAATTCATTAAGAGTAGCTGAATTTAATTTCTTACTCATCCTGTAAATCCTTCTTTGTCTGTCTCTAGCCCGCTTCCTCTTACTTCAGCACCTTCTGCAATGTATATGTGGTACTCACAAGACAGTGTTATTCCACAATGACTAAGTTGTCCTGAAGTGTGTTATGGTTTAATAACAACAGGAATTAGGTTTGCTGCTACCAAAACCATTTTATTATGACACATCCAAAGACATAAAACCCTCTTGTGCAATAATAAGGGGAAAAAACTCTTTCCATCCACTTGTACAAAAGAAGCCTCAAGAGATTAGTACTATAATAAGAAGAAAACAAAGATGATTCAGCTTAGAAAAATGTACTTAATATGTCTAAAGAAAACTGCAAGTACTTAATCAGACAGAGAGATTTGGGAACCAGTATTATTGAACATGACCTGTGAGTTATAGGGAGACAGCAAATCAGATATTAAATAGATAATTATGTTTTTTGCTTAGATGACACTGGTGTTATGGGATTTGGGATATTGTGTTCAGTTGTGTGTCTCCTAGTTGGATGGAAGATATAAGTGAGTTGGTGGGGACTAAGTAGCCATGAAAATAATCAGGTGCGGGAGACAAAACCCCGTAGGTGAAATCATTAAAAAGAAAGCAAGTACTGAGAGTTTGACTAAATGATGGCACAAGGAAGGGTGAAGGAGTTCAAATATATGAAAGCCCTAAGTAGGATGAGGAACCACACAATGAAGCATGAGATGGGAACTGAAGGGTGAGAGGAAAGAAAATTTTAGATTTACTGGCAAGAGAGGACTGTAGAACCTCTTAAGACTCATAATGGCTACCCCATCCTTTCATTTTATTTAAAATAAATGCATGAAAGTACTAGGAAATACCAGACTAAACAATGTGAGTAACTTTGAGCAGGAATAGGAAGAAGGGCTAAGAAAGGAAAAATGAGCTCAGTCTGTTGCATACCTAATTTCAGGGCTGATTCAGTCCCATCTCACTAATGTACTTCGGGGTTACCTTGTCTGAACTTCAGTGGATCAAAAGGTTGGGTCAAGTTTAGCGAGGTTTATCTGAGTTCTCTTGCAGAAGTGTTGTGAACCTTTTAATTGGGGCAGATATGGGGTGGTTGCCTCTAGAAGGCTTCCTATTTACCCAAAAGTTCCAGGCAGAGGATGTAACTGTTCTCTCCTCATCAGTCCTTCCAGTCTTAGGCAACTAAGAGCTATACCCTCAGGGTTACTGCTGGTACTGAGTTAAGGTTATCTTAACCAGTTAACCAAGGTAAAACAGAAATGTACCCTCACAGATGTGAGCACAGTGTTTCTCCTGTTTTGGCACTGCACCCGCTCTGGCTTGATATCAGAGATGAAATGACAATCTAGAGTTACATATTATTGATAATAAAAAGTTAATGGAATCTTTTCAGACCTTACGGTGAAAGGTTCACTTTGGTTCACGTCTTCGTCTCTCCAGCCTATTTGCGCAGCTTTCCGTATTACACAGGGTATCAGATAAAAAATAAAAACGCTAATACTTGAGACGTTCTCTGGTTGGTTGTGACCTCTGTTTCACCTAAGTAGGAGCCACAGAGATATACAGTTGAGTTTTCAGAGCCTACGGAGCACGGGAACTGAGCCACAAGACCTGCAAGTCTCCCGCTCAGTGGCTTTTGTACAGGCCAACAGTGGAGCAGACGGGAAGTGAGAGTTCACTGAGAACCACCAAACCACCACCTCCTCATCCGTGCGCCTCGCCGCGGGATGCCAGCCTGAATTCCTGACATATTAGCATTTGAGCCACAGGCAACTGCCAATGGCTCTCTAGCTAAGCCAGGCCAAACAAAAAGTTCCGCTTGAATGTTAAAATTAGAAATAAGATATTACTCAGTTGGACATCACAATAATAGCAGTTGCTCACACTTGCTGGGAATCATTCTAACAGGTTTAGGACTAACTCGCTCCCCTCCTTTCTGGAGGCGGCAGGTACAGAACCCTATTTAGACCTGTCACAACTCTCTTCTCATGCAGTTGCCGTAGTATTGCACAGTGCAGCCTGTAACTATGAAAGAGCAATGCCTTGTTTTCTTGGGACTTTGTAAGAAACAAGAAGTAGTTTTGTTTTTACTTAAAAGCCTTTTAATAGTGCTTTGATGATGCACCGAATCTCTCAGGTAGTTGGGTCTATTAATTATATCTGTTTGGGGACAGGGCTGAAAAGAAAGGGGACAAGGAGCCTGGGCGAAACCAACCAGCAGAGGCTGGTGTCCTGTGGAGTTGTCTAGTGTAACACACAAACGACTTGGAGAAGAGTAAGTCCTGAAGTTTAATATTGTTCATAGCACAAAAAGGCTCTCTGTTCTGTAACGGTCATCAGCACAATGAAAAAGTTCTCTGTGAATGAAAATCACCTCTGTCCACACACGCAGGACTTTAAGGAAGAGGCAGACAGATGGGCAGGCACACACCCACAGTGGGCCTGTTGCCTTGTTCTGTTTTCTTGCTCTACCTGGTTTTCAGAGTTCTTTGTTTCTCTAGCATTGGTTACCACCTACCTAACATGACAGGTCTTTGATGTTGAAAGAATGAGACTCTGCAGTTTGAGGTAAAAAGCCAACCTTGAGGCTGAGACTAATGACTTTGTGTTGAAGATGGCCTTGGCTCAGTGGGAGAACAGTGACATGCGCTAAAAGCAAAATTTCTTCTTCCAGAGTTCAAGTCTTTTAGTTCAGGTTAATAAAAAAAAGGGTGGTGCATCCCAGCAGAGCTTGATTTCTCCATCACTGTGCAACAATGAGCAGTTAAAGCTACATTATCATCTGAACCTGTCTTGGCCAGGGCTCTCTGCAGCTGCAGATTTGAGAGCAACGTTAGAACTGGCTCTACCAGATACGACTGCAGTGGGAGTTTATGGGGTGGGGAGGGGTGATTGTTAACTTGAATTGCATACTTCTGGGTTATTTTTTCTTTTATTATTGGTAATGAAATGTTCTTTTCTTGCTAAACCTTAGGACTGCTCCAGTCAGCAGCATGGGTGTGTAGTGGGGACTGTGCTGCCTGCCCACCGTGATAATAGCTCTCTCATGCCATGGCTGGCATGCTTCTGGGCATGCATGATCATCAATTTTTTGCCATTGGGTGAGACTTCTACATCAAAGAGGTTTAGAAGCAGAACCTCCAATGTGTTTGAGGTTTGCCCATCACTGCATGATACTTCCCAAGAGCATATTTCCTCATTAAAAAGTAGCCAGACTTGTTCCTGACTGCGTTATGGTTAGTTTTGATTCAAGGCTGCCTCCAGAATCAATGGGAGTGTGCTCTTGGAAAGTACCGTACAGAGATGGGGAAACCTCAAACATTTTGGAGGTTCAGCTTGGAAACCTCTTTGGTTTGGAAGTCCACCAAAAGCATGTCATGAGATGGTTAGAAAGCTGGGTGGGGTTTACATCTGAGGATAGAGTGCAAAAGTGAGAATTGTTTAGCTTGGAAGAAGAAAGGGTTGGAGAGTATGTGAGTGAGGTGTTTAAGAAAGATACCATGAAAACTAATCCACTCCTCAAATTAACATTGCTCCCTAATATGAGAGCAAGGGGTCAGTTAGCAAAACTGAAACAGGAAAAATATTTTAGCATGGACCATTTAACTAGACCGTTTAGAAGTACTAATAGCCAAAGACTGTGGACAAGCAATTGGTACAAACAGCACAGTTTAGGAGAAGTGGCATTGATTTTGAGACTTCGCTGTGTGCCACTAAGCAGTTTTGTCTCCTCTATGTGCCTCCATCTCCTCTGTAAGTCTTACCTGTGAAGGTAATAAATAAATTAGACGGAAGAATCAGTCCTAATTGTGTGCTTTTTTAAGCAGTTCATTCAACAGGTCTTCGATCTTGGTGGTGCATTTTAGGCTTTTCCTCACCATCTGATCTAGCACAGGTATTAGTGTAGCTTTGATAAAAACAGTCAGGGCAGTTTGGGCCTTTAATGATGACATTGGGTGTCTGATAGGATTTTTGAAAGTGCCTGCCTGACAAAATCCTGTTAGGAATCCAGTATCCAGCTTCTTTTGAAAAGTCTACCAGATAGGTGTTTTCAACCCAAGACATACACAAAAAATTGTGGTCATCTTCTACTGTGACTCCCAGTAATACAACAGGTATACCAGTGCCACCTCCTCTTAAGGGTACCTTGTGGCGGTAGATAAGTCAATCTGTAGGATGCCTAGATAGCAAAAAAGAAATAAAGCTTAGAAAGATTGGATTCTGGACAAACTTAGGAAAGAAGTTTGGAGAGTGTTCTCCTGTGTTTGGAGAGTGGCTCTTCATCCAGACTAGTGGTGGCATGACAGTTTACTCAAGAACATTTCTGGGGAATGTGCCTTGCTGCTGAGTACATCACCTGTCAATTTATCTATGTCCCCCCCATTCTGTTCTCTTCAGAAAGCTCATGATGCACTTAAATCATAGGAAGGGATTGTATGATCAATTAAACATAAATTTAAAAAATTTAAACCACAGATGACAACATATAGTACAAATCCATAAAAGGAGCTGAAAATACAAATCAAACTGAACAGACTGGGGTTGAGGGGTTAGTTCCTGAAGCAGCAGTGCGAGATAAGCTGAATCAGAATACAAGCTACAAACCAGAGGTCATCTGTCTCCACTGGGGTGGCGAACAAAACAAAGCAGTGTAACCAGGCAGTTTTGTGATGCCTACAGCTGGGACTATTAATCATGGTGCAGATCTGTATTGACCTCTTCAGGGCTGGGGAGAAGGGAGGAGAGTTTTGTGCAAGTACGAGACTATCCTAAGGGTAAGAGGAAGGGGGTTATGAGAGGCTGTATTCTTAATCACCTCCATCTTCCAGCCTGGAGCTGCTTGTCAGTCTGTGACCCAGGTGAGGCAGGGCGTAGGTAGGCACCACCAGAATGGGGAGGACAGTGCCAGGCAGTAATCTGCTCTGCTGGCACTGCAAACTCCATTGTGCCTGCCCTGCTGAGCAGCCTTCAGTTGCTCATGAAGATAATATTGCTATCACCTGCAGATGCTTCTCTTAGAAACTATCAAGCCCCTATTAGACTTTGAGGACCTAGAGCTGTGCTTCAGAAATGCAGCTGACAGGGAAAATGCTGTGGCACTTGGCTTATCAGAAAAGAAAGCAGTAAGGACAGTTTTAAAGTCTCCAAGGGCTGGAATACCACAGCACGTGGGTAATGGGTACAGCGACGGATCCCTTCCCTGGAACAGGTATGAGTGTGATTTCCTGAGGCAGGGTTAATGTAAAGCCCCTGTGATGAATGTAACTCACCACTGGATGTCATTGTTTCTCTATAGGAAAGCATCAGGGACGCTTTTATTTGGCAGTAAAATTGTTTTTATTGTCTTTATTTTTTTTTTCCCTCCCCCAAATAAAGAGCCTCACATATGGGATATTCAGGTGTTTGGCACCTTTTCCACTTGGCTGCAGCAAGCTCAGGAACCAGATTACGCTTCTTGTTTTCCTAGGGTGGGGAAGGTTTACAGCTTTGTGATGAATACGGTCTATCCTCAAACTTAGAGCTATCAGGCCAGATCGTCAGCTGGTGTAAATTGTACTGCTCTGTTGAGTCAAAGCAGCAATGCCAATTTAAACAGGCTGAGGCTCTAGCCCGTTATGCCTGCTTCTTTCAAGTCCCACTCAACTACAGCAAATCCTTCCTGCTTCCTCATACATCCTCATGTCCCTGTGTCCCACCTCTTTCTTAGTGCTCTCTTACAGCAGACCTAATCTTTTGTTCCCCTTTCTATCTCAGTCCGCTGTTTGAAAATTTCATCATAATTTTGCTATCTTTCATTTTTTCACATTCTTTCTGCTTTTGTTTGTATTGTCTTTACGATGCCCCTTCCAGATACAAATCTTGAAAGACAGACTTAGAGAGAAGCGGTCAACTGGAAAAGGAAACAAGTCATATAAACTTAGCCCAGAATCTTGTCCAGCTTAACATCTACCTTGGCTTTTTGGTTGTCCTGCATTTGTTTCTCACCCTATCTCAGTGTTAATTTTCCATACCCACCCCTCCATTTTTTAAAAATCTCAAAATACTTGTTTGGGCAAGTATAACACTAACATGGAAATGAAACAAACAGCATGGGATTTTACTTTGTTAGTTCCTGACGTGGGCACAGAGGAGGTCTGGGAGTAGGTTAATTTTAATGTAATCAGCAGCTAATCTGCTAATAAGGCTACCATGCTTGCTGTCAGTTGCTGCCATTGCAGATGCTCTGTGCCATTCTCCAGTACAGAGGGTAGATTTGCATTCTGGAGGCGAAGGAACTGAATGGCGCTGTTGACAGAGCATTACAGAATGGGTTCCGTTTTCTTCTGTATGAGCTAGCATCCTTCTGCCAAAGTTCAGTATCAGTAAGGAGGCTCCCAGGCTTGATGGCTTACAGTGCTCTTACCATCTTTCAATTGCATTTCCTTACCTAGAATGAAAAGATAATTAAACCAGTTAATTATTCATGTAGCAACAAACAAGGAAAACATCTTTCAGCATGACATCGATAAAACAGAACAATTCTTTTTACTTTCTTTCCATCTACCTTATGTCCATCAGCTTGGGTAGAATATTATCTGAAGGATCTTGAAGATTGCTTTTGTGATCCCAGGTGTGAGGGCCTGCCGGTGAATGACAGTCTGATCAGTCAAATGAGCTGTCATATGGGTTTTAATAAATCTGCCTGCCCACCTTGCATATACACAGCGATAGATGTAATGCTGCTTTACATTGTGCATTATCTTTTGCAGAAAAGGTGTACCCCAAGGTCCAGGGTTGTATGCGTTGAAGTTAGTGATGAATGTGATTGCGCCCTTCTTTCTATACCAGATCAGTTGGTGGTTCTGCTAGTAAAAGCACTGAACTGGGGCTAGAGAAAGTAATTCAAACATCTTGTTTCACTCAGGGTTCTGGAAGAGATGAAGAGGAGACCATTGCTGCTTGAAAAGAAGGCATAGAAAATAGCAAAGCAGTTCCATAAGACAGTCTTAATCCAATTCATGATAGATTTTTGGTGTAAGTGAAGATAATTTGTAACTAAATAGAGAGATGATGGAGCTGTTTGTGGGCTACAAGGATTTAGGAGATCTGTGATGTAATGAAACCATGCAGCTTCAGAGTGTAAGAATAGAGCTTGCTCTGTTGGTAAATAGTTAAATTCCTAGTTTCCCTGCCAAAAAAAGAGGAAAAAAAAAAAAGAAAGAAAAAAGAAAAAGACTTGGCATCCCCCACAGAGAGTCTTTCGGGATTAGATAAACTGAAATCTTATTGAGTTTTAAGGTCAAAGTGTGTTATAATACCAAATGAATATGTAATAACACCACCTTCTTACCATTTAAATAGGTAGTTTGTAGGGGTTTGAGATACTACTCACTGGGTTAAAAACAAATTTAAGAATAGTCAAAACTTTTATTCCTGTTACCTAGTCATCAGGGCTGCAGCAGAGAGGGGTCTATTCTGCTCAGATTTCACAACGGTAATTCATTTTATATCTATTTTATATTTTTCATGTTTTATATGGAAAAATGGTGTCTCCGATAATGAGATGACTAGTGAACAAGGCACTCCCCAGTGCTGTTTGGTATATCTGATGGAGTAGTAACTTCTGAATGCTTGATGGCTCATGTAAAGGACTAAAGTCTCTACCTCAGAGTGCCTCTAAGAGGTCACCTTGTTTAACAAAAGAGCACTATGAGCAGGTGATGCTCTTGGTGTGATGTATTACATCCACCTGTATTGGACATCTGAAGAAAATTAATGGTGAGAACCTCTAGGATGTCTGACTGAGTACAGTAGGTTTGGGTTTATTGCTTATTTATCAAAACACCACAGGGAATATTTGAAATAGTTTTGCAGACCTGAAATCACTAGTGAAATATGTTCTAAAATAGATACAGGAGGGTCTGGATAAGATGAATCACATTTTCAGAAAAAGAAAATCTAAATAGATTCAGCAATATGAAGCCATCTAACTGAGGCTGTTCAATGAGGAATTAATTTAACTGAAAGCAGGACCTGTGTTATAAAGGTTTCTCTTGGTCTCTGACATGTTGTGATTTTCAGTTCTGATGCCAAAACTAGTTATTCTACACTGAGAGAGTTAATTTCCTTATTTATTTTGCCAATTGCTCTCTTTTCTCATCTGCATATATTATTTGGTTATTACGTCAGTATCTTTTGATGTAATGTGTTCAGGTCCTTGCTCATTAGGCTGTTTAGTGATCATAATGTAATAAATGGTAAGAGTGCTGAAGATGGAAGACAGAAGATATTAAAAATAAAATAGGACATAATCTGGTTTTCATCATGGAAGATGATTTGCATCTCAGCTCGACCACTGCTTAGGTTACACACTCAGAGATATCTGTATAAATATTCACACAAATTAATTTATTTATACAAATAACTCATCTAAAAACAGTAAGACAGCTTGTGTGGATATGGTTCAAAGTTATTACTTTTTTCCCTGCAGTTTCTGGTTTGTCAACAAACACCACCACTATCAACAAAAGTTGTTGTCTCTGTCCCAGATTGCTTTATGGGTCAGAGTCCTCGAGGAAGCAGTTTTTAAGGACACTAAGATGAAAAGAATGAAACTTCTATTTATTCACATTTGGTCTGAACATTATCACTGTTTGTTTTGACACCAGTTCAAAATTTTGTATCTGCAGTGATTCTTCCCCTGTTCCTAACCATGTTGGCATTGCAAATCATGCTTAGCATTATTGCTCAACAATTGGAATATTGGAAAACTGAAGTTCCTGCAGCATGTAACATACAGCTACCAGTATCATAGGTAATGGGTACACTGCTGAGGAGTTTCAGCAGAATTAAGTGCTTTAGATATTTAACTGCAGTGAAATAAATAAGGGTTAGGCTTCTTTCTAAATTGCAGCTATTGTGCCTGTACATTCAATTTGATGACTCACTGCTGTAATCCATCTGCCCAGGCTGGAACGTGGCAGCCGTTCTGCACTAACAACTCAACACAGTGGTTTATTTTTCTGAAGAGGAGATGTGAGGAATAATTTGTCCAATTGAAACTGCAAGGTGAGTCACAAAGGTGATGACAAGGATTAACTTCCTGCAGCTTGGTCTCATGACTGCAGAAACATTTTTTAGTGAGTCTTGCAGGAGACAACTTCACACAGAGCTGGAACACATCTGGATAGCTGTCCATCAGGAATGCCCTTTGAGTAAAGCTAGCAGCGTGGGCTTTTTCTCTCTGAGTATAAAGATGAGACTTTAAAGGCTTTTGTCTGCGGCTGTGAATGTTTTCAAATGACTGGCCAGGATTGAGAGCTCTCATCGATGACTTTGAAAGCAGGCTGGTGTTCATTTAAACACTATTTGTTTAGTGTTCCTTTCTGCTCCTCCAAAGTACAAAGCAGGAGTTCATTTCTTAAATACTTGTGGTCTTTCAATAGGAGCGTGATACCCAGCTCCTTTGGGTGCCTTGAAAAATGTCCCTTTACAGTCCTGCTGAAACTAGTTGAAAGTCCTGCTGTGCTAGTTGAAAGCGATTTGTCTCATTTCACATCCTGAATTCTCATGCAGCACAGCTACCCTTGCACTAGTAACCAGCTCCAGAAGCGACAGTCCTTACTGAGTGCTTTAAGAGAATGTCTGATGGCAGGAATATGCTGACAAAGGGAGTCTCTGGTTGTTTGGGTAACAAATTAAACTTCTGCTTGTTTCCCCAAATTGTAGCTGTGACCTGGATGTTTTGCAGCTGCTACACCATTAACTAGAAGTTCGTAGTATTGCCAACAAAAGATATGAAAGAAATAATTTTCAAGTGGTAGATTTGACTTATCTTCTTGTTCTAGGGGCTCTAAAGTGGATTTCAATCATGTTCAGTCACAGCCACCTCAAACTCAATTGCCCAAATTAAGCCTGTTCCCAACTGCCTAAAACTGTTCTTGTGTCAGGAGGTCCATGCAACACTTCTCAGAGCTCTGACCTAGAAAATTTGCCCTCTTGAGCTGCTCTTTTGATTTTTTTCCCAACATCTAAAAATCTAATTCCTTGAAGCAAGTATTCAGTAAAAGAATCAGTGACCGGCTCTCCTGCACAGTATGTATCACGAAAGGAGAGGCCAGAACAAACCAAGCAAGATATTAACTTTAGACAAAACTGAAAGCAGCCTAAAATATGTTAAAAAGTAAAAATCATTGTGCCACCCTCAGGGCTTAAATACAGATTTTGATAATGACCTTAAAGGGCAGTGATGGATTTCTCTTAGATGAAAAAGGAGTAGACATGCTATGTTCTCTCTGGCTTCTTTGGAAAAGCATTTAGGAGCTCTCATGCTATATAAAGAAATAGGAGAAGCAATTAGCACTGAAGCCAAACTGCAACTCTTAGTCTGAATAGCACTCCACACAAACAGACCTGCTGAACCCCATGGTTTTATTCAAGTAATGAAGTGTTGCTCAGTGTAATTGAGGATTGCCAGCATGGGACCCTGAAAGCATAATAACAGCTTTCATCATGTAGGATCTTCAAGCATGATGCAGGCTACAAATCAAGTTCTCTGTGCTCTCTCCTTTCAAAACAAAACCAGACACATTTTCTGCTCTTGTAGGCCTTGTCTCTCATTTAGAAAATGTACTTTTTTAGTTGGGCCAAAGAGGAACTGCTCTGCTGCCAGTAGTTAATATTGTAACACTAAGGAGGGTACTTTCCACAGTTTTTATCATCCTCTCAGCTTATTTATAGCTTCAGTGAAGGTTATCCTATTAGCTCTTGCTGCAGAGGCTGTCTTGCGGCCTTGGACACCCTGGAGCTGTTCTGCAGAGCCCACTGACAGCACAAAAAGTACAACTGTGACCATGAATGTGAAAACCAGCAGTGAAGTACTTTTTCGTGGATGAGGCCTGTTTTTCTTTCCCATGTGATTCTAGGCTACGATGCTACCCTGATTTGTCATTTTGGACCTCCTAGGTTACCTTGATGACAAATAAACTACAGGTGCTTTGAAGAGCCACCTGCTGTGTCAGGTGGGGTTGATGTAAATGTCTGAAGTACTCGCAAGTTTTATCCTTTTGTCAAATCTGTTACATACATGGCTGAATGTGCTATTGGTGTGTGTTGAGAAGCAACAGACCTGAATAGCATATATGAGAAATGATGCACAAAGCCTGTGAGTTTATATACTCCTTTTTGGGCCAAATACTTTACTGAGGGGGATTATTGTGAGTTTTAACTTCTGCAGCTGTTTCTCTGTGTTCATAAAAATTCAAAGTTCAGTCTCAAGTTACACCAGGGTAAACCAGATGTACTTCATGTTTCAGGTACTACCCATGGAAAATTACTCTCAGTTCACAGCAGCAAAAGCATTGTGCAACTGGGATGAATTTGTCTTTCAGTGTGGCTCCTTGTCCTTATCTCTCTGATTAACTAGTCCAAACCTCCTCTGACTATAAGACCTTCTATGACATTAATTCCTCCCAGTATTGCCAATTTTTACAGTTTAATCATAAATCTGCTGGAGCTGGATTTGTATTAAGATTAAACATGTCAGTTATCATGCTTTGCTCTTGACTGCCTGGGGGAAAGCCCTGTTTGGGTTGGATGCCTTTCCTGCTTCCTTCTTCTAGCAAAATAGATGGGTGCTGGGGAGAGGAGGTAATGCTCTGTCCTTTCCCTGGGGAACTATAGGAGTTGTGAGGTAGGGGAGGGGGATAAGAGTAAAGGAAACCAGTGTTATGGATGATAAAATATCCTTGCCCCTCTTTGAACAGGTTGTTCTGCTGTACATTCCTCTCAGCAGCAAAGCCAGGAGGGACAGTCTGGAGGAAAAGAGTTTCTTAGCTTCAAGGGGAATAGTGGCTCAAGGAGAACAGAAGCACAAAGGCAAAATATTGGTAAAAGATGGAAGATAATCATGCAACTATGAGTTTTGGGGACAGCTAGCGGTTTGGTCTCATCAGGCAGTGCCTCATGCCAAACCATAATCTTTACTTCGTTCCAGTGAGTTTCTGCGAGTCTGGGAGTGCTGCTAACTGACTATCAAAATAGAGAGGAAACTCGGAAGGAAGTTTAAATATCCAAGGGCCTACCCTATTTTTAAAATGCCTTTTGTTGTTTGGGCTCACACTGCTGGCCAGGCAGGAGCCACAGGGTGGCTTGTGCTGGTGGGGCAAGCAATCAGGGCAGCCCCAGACAGGAGCATCCCAGGCTGTTTCCATCACTCTGACACACGAGCGCATGGTTTGCGTGAAGGGGCATTGCGTTATTTTTGTTACTTCCCTGTTATTTTCCCGTTAAGTACGGTCAGGAACACGGAGTCCATTGGGGAGCATCCCCCCCTCCGCGTTCCAAGGGGAGCGACCTCTGTCCTGAGGGGAATCTTCCCCTCCGCTCACTCCGGGAACTGCTCCCAGCCACGGCCGCTTTACAACTGGGGACCAGCCGGACAAAACCACCGCAGGCAGAGCGCGCCCGGGCTCTACCAACGCCACGCCGCGGGGCAAGGGCTTAGCACGAACCACTGTGCGGGAAGGGACAGGAAAAGTCGCTGGTTCTGGCGAAGCAGCTGGCTCAAATAACCGGTCTGCTTAATCCCTCCGGCTCGCCATGGTATTTAAGCGTAAATGATAGCAAGGGCATTTCTGTAGTGCTGGCTCTCTGCTATCTTCTCCCCTCTCCCGGAGCTAATGGTATGTTCTAGCGCGGTGGCTACAGGTGCTGGTGCGGCGGCACGGAACGTTCTGGAGAGGGCGCGTGGCCCCGCGCGATCGCGATGGCGGGAGCGGCTGAGGCGGGCGGTGAGGGGGGCGCGGCGGCCGCCGTCTGGGGCACGCTCGCAGGCTCCGAGCTGGGGCTTTGGGTTTGTTTTTGGTGGTTTTTTGTTGTTTTTTTTTTTCTTCCCCTCTAGTGCTGTGTGAAGTGGGGTGCCCCCCACCCCTTCAGCAGGATCGAGGAGGGCTTTGCTTGAGGTTGTACGTTTCTTAAGCCCTTCTAACTCGGTCTGTGTGGCTTCTCCAGCAATACTATCAGGCTGTCGCTTTAAGCCATCAAATTTCAGGGGCTGAGTGTTAATTTCTAATTGAGGATGTTGCCGTTTGGCTGTAGGAGCGTTCCCAAGGCCAGCTTCCATGGGAGGGAAGCAGCTCCCCTTGCGCTGGTTCCAGCCAGGATTCGTCTGGAGTTAAGTGAATGCTCCAAGAGGTTCAGGCCTGATGTTTTGTTGATAATAAACAGTGACAGAAGTGGGTTCAGCTGTATCTGGTTGATGACCTGTTGTGGGTGGGTCAAAGGAAGGCATGCAGTGGTCACAGCTATATGCAAAACTATGAAAAGATACAAAATTACCTTGTTACCATAATGTAAAAAATTAATAATTCCCATTAGCGTATACCTATATATATATAATTCATATATACTTGAATACATTGTTTACAGTCTGGGATTATTTCTAATAAGGAAAGCATGAAAGTGATGCTTCTGATAATACTGGCAGGGACAAGGCATTAAGATTTGTTCTGAATTGATTAGTAAAGTAGGTTAAGTAGATTAGGTGTTTTTCATAATTAAACTTCGATTTCATGTGGCTTATTTTGTTATGAGTTTTTGCTTGTTTGTGGCGTTTTGGAGTTTTTGTTGCTTTATCTGTGGTTTAGCCTTTCAAGGTAGGCTTGTACAAAGAAGATGAACTTAAAAAGGTTTCTTTGGAAATCTGTAAAAATGTTTGTGTTATAAGCTCAGGTGCTTTTTGGAGCAGTAGAATAATGGACCTTTAAGAATTGTTCCACGTGTGTAAGAGTATGTATGTTAAGCCCACTACAGTAAGCAATATAATATTCAGCATATGTGTTGTGAATAGCACCAAAGTCCTCAGAGTCTTTGTCAGATTTCTGCTTCTTGCTATTCCTGGGGGTGGGCACCCTACCACAGTCCCAGAGTGGTAGGAGAGGTAAGCCGGTTCCCACCCCACCTGTACGTCCTCAAACTATCCTGAGGATGCAAGAATTTGGCCAAGAGATTCAGTTCAGTGTGAGATTACCAGGTGATTGCTGAGCACGGCAGTGTCCCCTGTGCCATTTTCAGAGACTGAAGCCACTTAAAGGATGGTCTGCACTTGAGCCTCTTTTAGAAAAAAAAAAACCAACAACCCTATACTTGAAGTTTATTGATTGCATTGGAGTTGGTTGGGAAAGATGGAATGTTGTAAGACTTAAATTTGGGTCTTGTGTTGACCCTGAGAACCTGTAGCATGTACAACCTCAGACTGCCCTGTGCATACCCATCATCAGCTCACGTATGCTCTAACAACACTGGAAACATTGTGGAGTGGCAGATTTTGATGTTTCTATTTATATTATCAACTGTCAAACAGGGAATAATAGAGTCCTCTGAAAACCTGGCATGCTGATAGTTTGCTCATGTCTTGTGCCACAAGAATATTTTCTGTGGCTTCTGGCAGGAAACTTATTACAGAGCGTGGAGTGCTGTGTGGTTTGATGGCTTTTCTGGGCACCTTCTTGCACTAAATAACTGTCTCTGTGGTTGCCTGGAATAGATGACTCAAATGGTCCTGCCCCTTCATAAGCTGGAGTACCAGGTGAAGTCCAGAGTTAAGGGCATCTGAGTGTACAGGAAAAATGCCTTGTTTAGGCAGGAGGAAATGTTGATTAAATATTTAGAAAAGATCATGTGAAGACTGTTCTTTGCTTATGGTCAGGTTACTGAATCAAGCCAGACCTTGCAATGTTGTATGCGCTGAATTTTGTTCAGATGTGGATATAAGTGGCCTTTTAGCAGGTGAAGAGGTGCTTCTACATGTTTTGGGTGGGTTTGATTTGTGGGTTGGGTTTTTTGTGTTTGTGTGGTTGTTTTTGTTCCAGATCCTTGGTTCTTGAGTTAGCGTATTTATAGGAAATACAGATGTTTCCTAAGACCCATCTTAGGTAGGGAATATAATTTCTAGGTCCCAAAAGTGGCTTGCCAGTTAGTCATCCTTGTGAGACAGGGTGCTGAAGGAGGTGACAGCAGAGTGTTTTCCGTGGCTATTGCCAGGATTTGAAGGTCCTAGATGGCCATGTCAAATGACCACAACACTTACTAAAAAATTAAAAAAAAACCAACAAAACATCTGTGGAGGTGGTTGACTAAATTTGTTTTTGCAGTGAAATACTTGCTTCTTGTGTTTTCATAACAACCCCTCCTCCCCAATTTTATTTATCTCTTGGTTTTGGAGGAGTAAATGTTCAGGTGCTAATGGCCTCTTCTTTTAAAAAAAAATTTAATTATACATGGAAATCATTAATAAAGAGTCTTGTTAGTCTTACTTGGTCATGTTTTACTGTTCTAGTGCTTGTGATGTCACTATTACCGTAGCTCTTCAGAGTGGCTTCTTCTCTAGGTCTGAAGTTCTGAAAGCAAGTTTGTTATCTCCCTTGTGCTTCAGGGTAGTGAGGAGCTGTTGGGTTGGCGGCTGGTGTCCCTCCATAATGGTGGAATGATTTGCCTCTCCAGTGTGATTAAAGTGGGAAACCAGTGTTATGGGGGAGCCGACTTCAATGGCAATGGTTCTAGCTGAAGACCAATGAAGTGCTTGGGGAAGCAGTTTGAGAATGTAGTATTTTTATGATAGTGTTACAGCATGACATTAATAAACAGTGTGAGCTTGACATACAGGAGTAGAAGGACGATTGATTTGTGATGCTGTTATGTATTACAAGTTTAAGGATGTGTCAAAATAGTGTTTTCTGGCAGGAAGAAACACAAAGATCTCCTGTAGTTCATGGTGTAACTAAAATGATAATGTTCATAGCAGAAAACTGTGAGGCAATAAACAGTTTTTGTAGGGCGTTAAATGAGGAAGCAAAGTTATGAACTCTAGCCCTAGGAATATGGCTCCTGCTGGAGAAGCACAATATAAATGAAAACTTCAAAGTAACTGAGTAGTTTCTGTTTTCAAATGTGTCTGAAAGTTCAGAGTTGCTGATGCCTTGGATTTTTCATTGAAAATATTTAAGGTGGCATGTTTTTAGGGAAGGAATAGTTGAAGGCAAGCAGCTGAGGGAGAGAGATATGATGAAGTGAATGGAAAAGAGATGTGACAATTGAACATGTTTAGGGGTTGGGGTTTTTTTGCTGTCACCCTGGAGCACAAAGCTTGCAACTTGAGTCTTTGTAAGCATACAAAAATCTTGTCCCTCTTATAAAAAAAACCAAACCAAACATATTGAAATAATTGTATATGCTGTGTGTAGTCCTAACAAATTTTGAGATGTAAATTTTTATGTGCATACGATTTTCTAGACTGCGAATTCTTTCTGATTATATCTGCCTAAGTGTGTATAATACCAGAAATTACTGTTCTTTATATGCAGTGAAGGTTGTGTTATCTTATACTTATTGATAGCAAATTAGCATTATTGTATGCAAATTTAGTATAGTTACCCAATTTATGGGTAATAACTTCTGCCTGAATAGACTCAATACAGATCATAGAAATTACACACACTTTCCCTTTTTATTTCTGTTTTTTCTCAGGCAGAAGTCATTTCCTGATTTATTTTATACCAGGCGCTATTTCCTTGTCATCATGTCAGTGTGATGTTGGGCTTACAGCAATCCTTTGTGTTCACCCTGTTTCCCGATGTTTGTATGTTCATAAAAGTCTTTATTGCTGTCTGCAATTGGCATGTTTTCAAGAAGGAAACCCTTAATGCTCTCTGGGCTTCTACTTAAGGAATGAGCAGATATAAGGCCTGCCTTAGTATTTCTTTTGCTTCTTGCCTTTGCTGACATGCTTTACACCTGAAACAATGCCCTGTCTGAACTTCAGGTGTTTCTGCCACTTTCAGTTCTCACCTCTTAATTTTTTTGCCTTCTTTATTTAGTCCAAGTAGCTTCTGGGATGTTAACAAAACCTGCTATTTTTTAAATTCTTTTCTGATATAATGTTTAATTTCCCCATCTTGGCAACTATTTCTGCCTTTTTGCCTTCATCCCTTCTATGAATTTGACACCTTTGTAATTCAATCTCCCCGTCAATGTCATGCTGTACTCGCGTCTGGAGCATGCCAATTACATTATGCTCCTGCCTTAGAACATGTGCTTCTAATTCACTGTATTGTCACATAACAACTCCAGGCGTTGCTACGGATCGTGTTTATGGTTCAATCCTTCCTTGTCTGCTGCAAGGAAGAGGAAATAGTAAGGTGTAGTTCATTCACCTTTCCTCTGTGACTGGTGTGGGATGCTTCGCAGTGGACTGAATGCGGTTGTATGACAAAATATTTTTTTTGCTGATGACCTTCACTGGGAAAAACAGTGTTGCAGCTGGGAGTCTTTAATAATGGGATCATACCTGCTACCTTGTTTGGGTGCAAAAACTTAATCCTGAGTTGAAGGTTGTATACTTTCAATGCTGACTTCTGCCATTACTTATAGCATTAGGTTCTACTGTTTGCACCAGTCAGCTGCTGCAAAACAGGTGGCTGTGCTGTATGGCTGCTGATGTAAGCTGCTTTCCGATAAGGGGAAGGAAAGTGCGAAAGATGAGGCTGCCTCTCCTGCCCTTGTTCTTAATGCAAGTTGTTCCACGTGTAGCAGGGTTAGCAAATCTAGGTTCTTAAGGATTTGTTTCCAATAGCTGGGATCCCAGGTATGTGAGAGTGAACTGTGAGCGGTATGTAATAAAGGCTGCAGTGTGAATTCATCTCTGTCATGAAAATAATCTCCCTCTTCTATCTGGCCATGTTTTCATGACTTGCAGGACAACCAGCTTCAAATAAACTTGATAGAGATGTAGTAATGAATGGCACAGGTTGCTGGGTGGAGTAAACAGAATTTGTGGTTGCTTAGACCTTGTTTCCCTAAGAAAACAAGCCTAAAATCAAATGTCTCCCAGTGTGGGAGGACATTTGAAAATTATCTGCATAAGGAATTTCCAGTTCCCCAATTGTGGCATTTTCCATGTCTCTCAACCACTTAAAAGCTCCTTCTGTAACCACCAGCTCTGTGGCTGTGGGATGCCAGCTGGTATTCCTGGCCAGCACTGCTGCTTTGGCTGACGTGGAGGTCCAGTTTCATTCACACAGCAGTATTACCCATCCTTGACAGCCCGTGGAATGATCCTGATTCTGGAAGCCTCTCTTGACTTTGGAGCTTTAGGCAATACGTCTGGAGAGCAGAGGCCAAATACATGTCACAACTGAGTCAGTGTGATTGCTAATGTCTTGAATAACAGCTTCCTTGAGGTCACTCCAGTTTCCATGACCTAAAAATTGAGAGTAATTCAGGGGGTGTGAGACCTGACCACAAAGGCCACAAAACATATTGGGTAAATACTAGAGAGCTGGTCAGTGTGTTCTTCATGAGTAATAGCACATAATAATACATATGGCACATTAATAGCACGCATTTCTGTAGCTTAAAATATCCATGAATGTGGCAGCTACCCAGGCTTTCTTCAGAGTTACAAGGTATTAAGGTTCTTCCATGAAATGCTGTCCCATTAAAGCTGATGGTAGTGTTGGATGTACCTTATAGGATGTATTTTTTTAATATAATTAGTACTTTCTCTCTTTGTCCTTCAGCAGTTGATTGCTTTCAGCCTGGGGACTCAGCCTGTTAGGCTTAAGAGACTTCCCAGGTTTTTGTGTAATAATATGGCTATGAGAAGGCATATTAGTTTTTGAGAGTGGATCTTTTCTTACTGCAGTGATAAATCTTAAGAGAGAGCAAACAATGCTGATCTTCATGCAACCAGATTAATATTTGGAAATAAGAAAATAATTGCTGGCATGCCTGTCTTTTTTGATCATGTACAGTGTTCAGCTTAGGTAATGACAGGCTTATCTCTGTATTTGAAAGCCAATGCCATGTTGCATTTACAGCTTAATACAAATAATCAGAATTCTTTTGTGCTTCAGTGAGTGAGTGTAATTGCTGGCAGATGTGTGCTAGGTTAGCATTCCCAAATTGCTCACCACTTATGGAGCTCCCCTGAACCCATGCCACAGCACGAGCCTCTGGTTTGCCAACAGGAGGGTGAAGGCTGCACCGCTGTAATACGAACAGGCAGCAGAGGCAAGACTTCTCCTCCCTAGAAAAGCCAACACTGCAATACCCCTAATGCCTCATAATGCTGGCAGGCAGCCTAGATGTTTCTTATGGAAAAATGCAGCTTTGACAATTTCTTCTATGACTTGACCATCCAGATGTTAGTCTGATTTACTCTTGATGCCATGCTGGTGTATTTTTGGTAGTTCAGTAAAGTTTACAGCCTGTCATTCTGTTGTACCACAAACCCTTTCGAGTTCTGTGATGTTGCATCTTACATTAAAGTGTGGCTGTAAGAAAATCCTGTAATTTTCATTTAAAACACTCACAGGAAGAAGTCTGATTCATTGGCTTGAGTAAAGACATTGCTTCCCCACCATGTACTTGATATAAGAGAAGACTGAAGAAATCTGTTTTCATGCACAAGATCTCTAGCATAAGTACTGTAAAAATACTTCATTTGAGTTGAATGCTGTCAGATCCCTGTGAATGTTTTGACAAAATTGGGTGCTATAATTTTTGCATGTCTAAAACTGTTCAAACATCTTTTCCCCATCCTTTGTTCCTTGTGAGCCTTCCAGCTCTTGACAAGAGCAGAATTGGGAGTGCCCGAGTACTAACACTGAAAAGGAGGACTAGGTTTATGGGGCTAAGGCAGCTTAACCATTTTCTGAACTGCCACAGTGCCACAGAGCAGCCTGTATCTCTGGACAAAAAAATAAAATAAAATAAAAAAAAAAAATCTCCAGAACTTTAATACTCAAGACTGTGACTTGAACCTGAGCTTGCAGGGAGCACAGGCAATAGAGGCAAAACCACATCACGAGTCTTCAGGCTGGGTTTGTACGAAGTCAATATATAACTAGCGCTGGCTCATTTCTAAGACAGTTGGTGAAAGTACTCTCAGGCAGGATGATTTCACAAGTGAAGCGGTGTTCTGTAACCAAGCTGTGGAAGCTCTCTGCTGCTTAGTTTGCAGCTTCCTTGGAAGTGGTCATGTCAAAGGTAGGCTGAGTCTCATTCCTTTAGAAACTTTCCCTGGGATGTATGTACAGAGAAATGATCACTATTTGAATTTTTCAGAGCAATGCCTTGAGCAAAAAATGTGCTGGGCTTCTGCAGTAAAAACAAGGTTAGCTGGATTGATAGTACAGAGTTTTAGGAGACAGGGTAATGGATATACACCTCAACCAAGGAAGGATCCGTATGTGTCAATCTTTATATATAAAATCTAAAAGCTGGAAGACTAGTAAGGAACTTGCTTAACATTTGTGTTAAAGATGAAAAGAGATAATGCTGAGCTTAGAGATAAATTGGATGTAGCTCTTGTCAGTATACCAGTGTATCAGACTGGCTCTGAAAGCTCAGCTTTTCTGTGAGGAATTGCTGGCGTGTAATATTGGCCCATGGTGATGCAGATAGCCCAAAGAAATACAGAAGGATTCTGTAATTTTTCATACAAAATGGAGGATTTTCTTTAGTATGAAGAGCAGCACACCTTCGTTCAGCTGCTGAAGCTGAACCCCTCAATGTTAAGTACAAGCCTGAAACAAATTTTTGAGGTTGAATTGTAAACTGCAGCTCTCTGGTTGAGACAGACACAATGTGAAATTTGCTGCTGTAAATAAAGTTCTTCCACACTTGTTTTCATAAGGATGATGTTGCACACAAAGCTTAACCTCAGCATCGGTTTGGAAAAAAAATAACTGCAGTGCTTAGCAGCTGGGAGGAACCTTAACTTATTTACAATTGATAGCTGTTTCCCAGCTTTGTTACATCACCTCCATCAGTGTTACAAGATTGAATGTATTTGCACAAAATTTCCTACATCAATCAAGAAACCCTTGTGTCACCATTAGCTCGTAAAGGTGTTCATTACAATGTAGCATAATTGGCAAGGTCACCATGGAACAAACATCTGTGATTCATAAGTTACAAATATGAAGTCTTTTGGAAAGTTGAAGTGCTCTACAGGTCACGGTTATTTTTCCTACCAGAGATGCCTTGCCTCACAGGATTCATTTATGTCGCTATATATTACTGAAGTGAATAAAGAAGTTGGTGTCCATTCAGCAGAGTAGAATGTTTGATATGGTTTTGGGGGGGTTGCTTCAAAAGAGGCAAATTGAAGAAGCACAAAATATAATATGAATACTTAATTTAAAATGAATGGGGGAGTGTTAAGTCGTGCTGGAAAGAATGCCTTTAATCAACTGACAGTTATAGAGAGCTGGGATTTATTTCTACTGTAGCAGTGCCTTGAAATCCCCCAGATGTGTTGCCATTGTGCAGGTGGTAGTATACAATGTACAGGATGAAACCAGTACTTGCCTGGAAGAGCCTACTGCCTAACTGGAAAAGAGCAGGAGAACAGAGGTCTTGGTATTAATGCTTGAAAAGTAGGAAGCTGATGCCTGGAGGTAAACAAATTAGCCAAAGTCAAACAGAAAGTTTGTAGTCTGCAAGAGAACTGGAAGCAGCTCTCCTACATCTCAGGCAAGGCTTTGGCCAAAAGCTCATTCTCCCTCTTGATAAATGCATTTTTATTGCTAGTAGAAAAAAAACTTAACTTGTCATTTACAGAAGATATATTTTAATTCTTTTTAGGAACTGAATAAACCAGAATTTAATATTGAGAGCACAGAAATTCATCCCATGCTCTTGAAAAAATTCCTTCAGCCCTCATAAATTCCGTTTCTGACTTCCTGTAAATCATTCTTTGAGTTGGTAGTCAGTAGGAATGGGGTGAGAAACGTACCACCACCTTCTTCATATTGTAAAAGAAACAGCTGCTACTGAGTTTCTACTTGGGGATTGTTTCACAGACACAAAGAAAACTGAAACTCTGCATCACTGACTGTGGTGAGCAGTTTAGCATCAGACAGGAAACTGGTTGTATATAATAATGCTGCTGCCTCCTCCAGCCTCCCCCTCTCTGCCAAACCAACCCCAAAACAAAAAGGAAGTTTTGTAAACTCTGGTGCTGTCCTTAACATTTCTTTGTAACCTTTACTGTGTGTTTGGACCTTAAGAATTCTTTAATATAGGTATGTGCTAATGTAGAACCATACAGATATTGAAGATTTTTATTTATTACTTGGTAGAGAATTCATTGAATGCTGCAAGATAATGTTGAAATTTCTGGGCTCCATCAAGAATAGGAGCTGAATGCAGAGTATGTACTGCAGATACCCATGGAGAAAGCTGGGACAGTGAGAATTCAGAGTATTGCGATGATGCCGGCCAGCTCCTTATATACCAGGATATCTAACCATCTGTTTAGAACTTCGTTCCTTTCCTTTTGAAATTCCAGGCACTAATTATCAAGCAGATCTGCTCATTTCTGCTGAAAATTCTGTATTAATGATTTGCTTTTATCTTGAAACCACCTTCTCACAAAGAAACATCACCTTTTGATCAGCTCAAGGGTGGTTTGGGAAATGCAAACAAAAACCCGTCCATATTAAAACTTGTGGAAACTTGAAACTTTTATGGGTGTAAGATCTGTTGAAAATTTGTGGCTGCTTCTACTTCATATCATATAAGTGAGATATTTTTTTTTAAGTAATGACTTCTATTTCTGATGGCTAATGCAAATAGCTATGTTGTAGTTTTGGCCAAGCTTGTCAGAGACCTCAGACTTACAAACACAGTCTGAAATTTAGATGTATATAAGAAGGTTCAAATACTTCTGTACAGTATTCCTAGAAAAACAGACCTAGCAAAGCCAGTATGAAATTTTAGTCTTAAATATAAGTGCTGCTGGTAGTGCTGCCTGTAATTAAGCTTGCCTCACATTTCCCATTATAAGACCCTGTTTTCAGTGGCATATAACTTTGCCAGATTTTAACTGTTTGGGCTGAAACTTTCCATGCTGCATGTCTGCCTCAGATGAATTGTTTGGAAAGCTTCAACAAAAAATGGTTTCACCATTTCTGGGAATGAAATTAAGAGAAAAATATTTTCTTTTACCCATGCAAATTTAATTCTGGCATTTCCTAAGTTTTGAGTGCTTGGGTCTGTAGCCTTAGTGTTTTTGTATATATGTATGTTTACATTTCTTTCAGAAAAGGAAAGTTTATAAAATAATGCCTACATGGATATATTTGGATAGCTAGAGAACTTACAACTCAACATGAAAGCTCTAAATGATTTACTTAAGTTGGAAACAATCTAAATATATTGATTTATTGTATATCCTTGGGCAAATTGCTTGAGGCTTAATTTCAACAGGCTTAACTTTTGTAAGGGACCGGACTATGGATTAGTTTTAAGATTGGTCTCTTAATCAACTTTTATTTAAATTCTTAGATACCAAGTATAGCTAATCCTCCACAATTTGCTGCCAGGCTGAATTAGGGTTTTTGGGGCATTTTGTTTTGTTAGAACAGACACCAATATCACACAAATCTATTTCACTATCAGGCTTGATCTTTCACTGTTTGAAATGAAGTTGTCTTCTGCATTGCCCTGTGGATCTCCAGATACTCAGACCATGTGTAAACCTAATTTTAGTTGGATCTCTGCTAGTTTCTACTAGCCAAAACTTGACTTGCTATTCCCAAAGTCTCTTGTTTCTTCAGAGAAAGAAGTTAAAGGAATATCCCAAAGCTTGGACTTAATAAAATGGGGAGGAAAGAGAAACTATAATAGGTGCTCAGAATGCTTTGGAAAAAGATTGTTTTTTCTAGATGCGTATAAAACAGAGGAGAGGTGAGATATCAGCCACCATATTTGCACGTACAATAGTGCAGTTTTGTCTTGCTGCCTGCAAACTCCTTAAACAAGGGATGAACTCTCTTGCTTTTGGAAAACAGCTTAGTTGTTGCTTCTGCTTGTTGTACTGGCTGGAATTAATTCTTTTGCTTGTGCTGCCCCTGCATTGAGCTGTTCCCTGTAGCTGTGTTCTTCAGTCCTAGCCTCTACTTAGTGTATCTGCTGGAAATAAGCCTGCAAGAGATTTTTTGGATTTAGGGGTTTTAGCAGTATAGCCAGTGCCTTGTGGTCCAGCTCTGACTTTACTGGGTGCTTTCTTATGTATAAGATCCCCATCAGAGCAGGCACTGTGCAAACATGTCAAGCAACATAGTTGCTGCCTAAAGTTCAAAATACCAGATTTGATGGGTGGGAGAGTGATGGAGAACTGCTTGGACAGGTCTTGAATTGGTCTGTGAGCCTTCAGTCAAAGGTAGAGTAGAAGTGGACACCTGCTGCTGCACATTAGAGGCCATCTCAGTTGAGTGGAAACATCACTTTATCTTTGCATGACTTTAAATTGTCTCTCTTTGGCCTGAGCTGGCGTAGGGATACACATGTTTAGCATGATGGGATCACATGTTGCTCCCTGTTGAATGACAGAAGAGGATGCGAGCCAGTAGAGAAGATACTTGGGAAACTACAAACCTGATAGTATTTGTCTTTGAGCTGACATCAGTGGGAGCAAGACAAGAGACCATACTAGATGGGAGCACAGGACCATATTCTGTTTCCATTGAGGCATCAGGTCTGCAGATGGATGGTGGGAAAATCACTGCTGCTTTGATCCTCTTTTCTGCTCACCTTCAACTGAACACTTGGCAAGCAGTCTCCATGAAATGGAGCACACTGGGCCACGTGTGTTGGTGGAGCTGCAGTGCAGCTGGAAACCTTGCCAGAGCCTCCAAGGCCCCGTTACATACTTGTAATTTCTCTTTTTTCATTCCAGATTTGTTTTTTCTCCTTTCACCCACATCCCTGTTGGTTACTCCTGACTGTAACTGAGAACCATTGTAGTCCTGCAACCAAAACTCTGCTTTCTGTTCCTGCACAGTCTTCCCTTGCTGGCAGAACTGAAGCGAAGGGAGGAAGCAATTACAGCTCTTCTCTAAATGCAGGTCAGGTCTGGGGAGAGAGAATCAAGCTGATACACAGGATTTGAGGGAAATGCTGTTGGTATCTATCCTCAAAGGAGGAAGCTATTGGGAAATACTGCTCATATCAAAAGCAGACCCATGCTTCAGAATTAGCCATGTGATGCCAGGGTCCTCAAACTGCTGTCCTGTAGGCAGGTTATTTAGATACATGGCTACTGGTGACGGAGATTTTAGGATGTATTCATGTTTCCTGGCTTTTACCATAGATGCTTATTTATTGGTTTTTTGCCATTGTTCACTTATCCAACATATTTCAGAGAATTGTGTCTTCCACCATAGCAAATTTTGTAGTTAGGGCTTGGTTGGATTCCTTCATGTTTTAAATCTAGGGTTTTGCTGGCTTACATTCAGGAAATGGCAAAAATCCCAGGAGTATTTTGTATCGTGGCTCCTAGGAACCACAGCAGACTTCTGGGACCATTTCCATTAGGCTCGACTATGGAAGAAGTGTCTTTGAAGTCCTTACAGTTTAGGGAGGGATGCAAAGGGTGAAGATAGCGAGACACAGAAGTGAAAAGCCTTATTCACTGCTATGACAATTGGTCACAGCAGGAATGGCACCCTCCCCGCCACCCTGCTTGTGGTATGGACTGGAAAGACCTAGCTGGTACACAGAGGGTGTTTTTAGGAAAGCATTGGGTGGGTAGTTGTTGAACTTAATGAATTTGAACAAAACCACAGTTGGTTTGTTCTTTTGGGAAGACAAAAAAATAGTTTGGAGAATGCAGATGTATGTGTGTATGGCTTCATCCTGCTGAGCAAGTGTGATGCTCAGGCTTCTGGGTGGTGGTTTGTAAGCTGTTCAGTTAGTACCACTGTCAGATGATCTAGTTATGTGTGGACACAGTTATTTTAGTGGTACCCTCAAGGTAACCTCTGTTTTTGTCGCATATTTGACTTTAATTACTGGATAGATTTTTTTTTTAAATGAAAAAAATTTCTGGTTGAAGTATTCATAAAGTAACTAAGATGAATTTGTTTGGGTTTTTTTTGAAGAGGAGAGTTGTTGGGGAATCACAGGTGTGTAAATGATATAATTTGTTGTGTTAACATTATTACTGCCAGAGGTTTTTAGTTGTGCTGCCCGGGAAATTCTCTTTGGGGAAAAAAACCCAACTGGTGCCAGCTTGATACATTTTTCTGAGTTACTGGCAAGAGGTGTGACAACACTGAAATAATTTTCTGTCTCTGTGCTGCAGGCCCAAGGCAAGACTTTCTTCCTTTCAGTTTCTTGTGTACCTAGCTCTAAGTAAATTTAACTCTAAATAAATGTAGTTTCATCAAAAGAATATGCATTTCTTTAAACTGCCTTAACTCCCTCAGGCTAATAACGACTGCCCTCAGACAGTATTGGTGCAGTCTTCTCTCTTCTGATGGTGGCCATTTTCTGTTAAAAGGAGGAGAAAAAAGAAGACTGCTACAACCTATCAAGGAGGGAATTACCAGAGGACTGTAAACTGCATTCCCACTTCAAAGGCTTCTGAGCTAACTTGGATTGGACTCCAGTCTTGAATGCTCTCCTGTGGAAGGGCTCTATCCAGCAGCTAACAAGCTTGGCCCCGTTATGTCTCTGAACTCGGTCCCTCAAAGATGGGAGTGGTGGTATATACCAAAGGGGAAGTTGTTTGCATAGCATTTCTCCTGAATGTTGTCTCCGTCTCACTCTCTTTCTAAACCACGTGTGCATTCTTTCAAATTAGATTTCAATGGATGTGGTATTTTTCTTTACTTCCTCTCCTGAAGGGGTGTTGACGTGCTATTGAACAGCTGCTTTGTTCTGCTGCGGAGATGGGCGCCCTTTCCGAGTGGCTGAAATAACTCCAGCCAGCCTACAATCTGCACCAGACTGTTGGGATTGCTCAGGACCTAGTTCAGAGAGGAGCAGAATGTCAGTGTGGCAGGTGATCTGGAAAGGTACTTTGTTGTGTACCTGGGGTTACACATCCAGCGTGTGTCTGTTACCGCCACTGGAACCCGTCATACGGCTTTTGTTCTCAAAATACTGAGACAGTTTGATACCTTTACTTATTGAAACTCAAAACACTTAACTAAAACCCTGTTGTACTGAATAAGAGCTTTAAGGTTTTTTCTTATTTTTTTCGATTTTAAGAAACCAGGCTTTCTTCAAGAATATTTCTTGGAGTGAGTATGACAGGAAAGTCATCTTCATATCAATTGCATGTACCAGCGGTCTGCATATGTTGTAGTTCTTGCTTTCCTTTCCCAGCTGCTCAGTGGGCTTTTTTTTTACATACTTTGTACATTCAGCACAAGAATGATCTTTCACTCTTTATTTCTATGGTCATCTAAGTCTGGAGTACTGCCATAATGTGAATGACATCCATAATTTTGACAGGCTTCCAATTAACATCCTGCTTCTGCAGTTGAATCTTTCTGGGAGTGTTTCTGTTGATCACACAACATCCTTTGGGAAAACTGGCTACCCAGAGCTTATTAATGGAGGTGATGACAATATTCTATCAAAGCAATGATCTAATACTAAATAAAGTGTTCCTTTATTAAAATTCCAAGTAGTGTCATGTTTTGAGTTTTATACTGTACTTAAGTGCTACTGCGATCTTTTTCATGAACACCATACCAAAAATATAACACAAGAAAGAAGGCACTGCAGAAGTTGTTGAAGATGGAAGTTGGGCATGATATGCTAATTTCCTGAGAGGATTCTCCTTCAGTATATGGAGAAGTAATGTCAACATTCATCTGTTTTCATTGTGAGGTTACTAAGTATTTTTGTTGCTTTATTCAGTTTACTACTTGTTAAACTGTTTTGGATTATGCTCCCAGAAGGCGGGGGGGAGCCCTGAATTAAAGTATGTGAAGTAAAAAACTACTGAGATCTAAACAAACAACAAAAAAAATAGGAATCAATAAAGAAGATTATTCTGCTTGTCTAACGTAAGATACAGCACAGTTCTTTCTGTTGGGAAAACCTTATGTTTTTATGTTTATAAGGGGTTTAGAGAAACTCTTCCTTGCTGCTTGCTGTTGTGAACTACTTCTGGTGTGAAGGGTACTGACAGTGGTTTTGAAAGGCTGCACTGGTGAGATCTGGGCTCCTTTGGTAGAAGTCCTGCTGGCTTTCCAAGGTCAGGATCTTTCTTTCCTGATGCCTTTAGCTTCTCCTCTCAGTGTCTCAAGGACTTACACTAGCTGGTCTCAGAAAACTGTTTTCTGAAGCAGTCACGCTCTGCTTCGTGTATCTAACTGCTTACAGACACTGCCAGAATTCCCGTGAGATTGACAATGTTTGCCAGGTGTTGGCTGATGTTGTGATGTAGACCAAACACATGACAATATTTATATTATCTGTCAAGTGGTTCACCATGTTTAATAACACCTGCTAAATGCTTTGGGATGTTGATTATGTGTTCACCAAGGACCTGAGGAGTTTTGCACTATATACCAGCTGGCCAGCCATGTTTGTGGTGTCCATGTGGTATACAGCTCACATACAGGCAGGTCTTGATGCTACTCTGGACTCTCTAAGATTACTCACATGGGGTTATACCAGTGGTGGGTTTGGTACAGAATCTCCATGAAGACTGTGGTCTGTGGGAAGTTTCTCTCTAGGTAGGGGATTTTTTACCTTTCAGTAAAGCTAAACAGCTGTTAATTAATCCCTGAACTGGAGTGTCACTTTGTTTTCTGAAGCGATTGACCGCCCTTTTAATTAAAGTATTGAACTCGACCTTGGGACCTGTAAAATTAGCTGCGTGTTTTCTACAACCTTGATTAAATTTCTTCAGCTCCTTATACCTCACTTCTTTTCCATATGCATGAGACTCTTAAGACATTCAGGACATAGTTTTTATGTGTTTGTACAGTGCCAAGCGTGGTGGAGTCCTGGTTGATGTTACGTTCTCTGGAAGCTATCCTTACTTCAAGTATTCAGCCTCCAAAACATGCGTCCTACTGTAAACTCTGGACTGTTCGTCTGGGCAGTGTGGAGAAGCACTGTGCACTGCTGATTGTGTGTAAATACCTTCTGTATTTACTTACAGAGCCTGTACAGCAATTTAAGACCTCATGACTCTCTTTATGTAAAGACATAGATAGTTACTACAATGTATAAGGATACTGATGGTGATTTTAGTCACACTGAGCTCAAAGGTAGAAGTTGTCACTCCAGGAAGGAGGAAAGGGGTGTGAGGCCTGCGTCAACTAGGAGAGTGGAAAAACCGTCTCTTTTTATAGTTATTATATAGTAAATGTCTGGCCACGTGCACTGTAGCTGTGGCAAAAATAATATATAATCCTTGTGCTTATCTTGCAGCTGAATAATAATGTGTGGTGTGAAATCTTCAGAGATCTTCATCTTTCTGAAGGCGCCGATTGGAGGAGGTTCATTAGACTTCAAGATACTCTAGTATACAGCAGGAGGTGCTCATAGGAAACAAGTTTCCATTAAATCTATGGAGAAATACGTAACTTGGAGAATGGCAATGTTGTTCTGAAATCTACCATTCTAGCTTTGTTCTGCTGTAAGAAATGGAGGTGTCCCATCAAGTGAATGCAAATTGCACGTGTCAGTCAATGAAAACTTGTTCTGAAGTTTTCTGTGAGCATCTACTGGGTATATGGTGTGGTCTTGAATCAATCTTTGTTACATAAGTGGGAAATACTATTTCATTCTTCCATGTTTCTTTTGTTGTATGTAAAGCTGTTTTCAGTATCATTACTTCATTCTTAAATTCTTGAAAAAGAGCAACAAGAGCAAAACAAGTGAACAGTAGCTTTCAGGATCGCTCTCCCCTTTCTTTAACGAAAGCTTCTGAAACTTACTTTGCAAACACTGGGGCCTGATTTTTCAACTTTCATAGACATGTATTTTTAGGCTAGTAATTTCTTGGGTATAAATCATTGCAAGTGCAATTTAGTAGATGCCTGAGGAATGGATTGGTTGTGGACTTCAGTTGTACAGATGATTAAAATTTACCTCAAACCTGTCCTACCATGCCATCATTTGGACAGCAGCCCACCTACCTCCTCACTGAGCAGCAGCTCTTCATAGGAAACAACGTGTGTCAGAATTGACCTCTGATCTTTCATTTCTTTTGCAGGTGAGAAGTAATGCTTTGATTGTAAAATACATTGCTTCAAGAGTAGCACAAAATGCTTCACAGTATTTAATTTGTTGTGGGAGAAAGTGAGAACAGCGATTATTGTGGTGCTAACTCTTGACTGCACTAATTTAATTTTTTGCAGTATTAGTATGAGTCTTGAACTGTTCCTGGGACTGTCTAATATTCTAGTCTGTAGGGAGGAAAAATGTATTGGTTGTGTCAGGGGCAGATGTATAATTAGGTTTAAAAATGGAGTATCCTCTCTCTCTGTAAACCTGCCTCTGATACCCTGTCCCAGTTTCTTGGATCCCGGTTCAGAGTGCATAACAAGGTCTTGCTCTGATGCACCCATTTAGTCCCATGAAGTGATTTATTTGGTTTATAAGCTATTTTCCTTAACTCCATAAAACTAGGGCTTGACTTGCAGAGTGTTGGTTTTACAGTTTTAGAGCTTGTGCAACATAAAAGAAATGATGTTTTTACCATGACATCCTCGTACATGAGCTGCAGTGCCTTACATAGCCCAACTGTAAGGTTCCTTCTGAAGGTAACAATCCCCAGCTCATACCTATGGAAGAATTAAAGAAAACATTTAGGCATTGCTGGGATCCATTGCATACAAGGAAAACTTTCAACTTTGCTAGTTTTATTTGGCTTTTGAAATGCAGGAGATAGAGGTAAAAACCAATGGCACTGGGCTGTTCCCCCCTCCCACAAGAGCTCTAGAAAACTCTGAAATGGCAGCAGCACATTGCAGCCCAGTGGTGCTTTTGCTTTGTACGAGTGCGCTGTGAACAATGCTGCCCTGCGCCTCAGCTGGCAGCTCTGCTCTGTGGGGTATTAATGGAAATTTTACCTGCTGCTTGTTGCTTTGTGATTATGCATGTCCTCTGGTGAAAGGAGAACAGGCAGGTTAATCTTTCTTACATAGTAGCAGGTATTTGTTTGCTTCCTACCTTCGTCTGACAAGTGAAAGGTTATAATTGTGAGCTGGAAAGTCAGTCTCTGATCTTCAGCTAAAAGCTGGTCATCAAAAATGCTTACATATGGGATCTGCAATGCTGTGTGCCTGCTGTTGGTAGAAATAAGAGGTGGAAAACTCACTCTGGAAAGTGTTAAACTTACCTCTAGTGCAATGATTTCAGTAGAAATCTGGGTATGTACTCCTGAATCAGTAATGGCATATAAGGTGGTGTAATAAAAGGTGCTTACCTCTCCCTACAAACTTTGCTTCTGCTGTTCCCTACAAAGATGCAGCAGCACTGCTAAGAGAATGCATCAGGCTTAACTAATTATTTATATTGTGTCAGATACCTGAGTGCAAAATGGCAGGTGTGTTCCCCAGGAAGCATCACATTGCAGTGGCAGATGAAACAGCTTTTAAAAAAGTAGAAATAGTGCCTGGAATTGATAGATAGAAGACAGTCATCTTGACAGACCTCTGGGGCTGCTAACCTGATGAATATGCTGAACTTTTTTTTTAATTGCCGATTTCTGAAAAGAATTCTAGGAATATATTACATTGGCTTACATTGTTGACATAAGAATTTTGTACATTATAGAGAAAAAAGCTTAAACTGCAAAACTGATGTTAAACTTTAGGTTTAGAAAAGGATTTTAATTTTTTTTTATTTTTAAAAAGAAAAATAATGAGCACTATAAAAATGCAAAGACTAAGAAAGAGCAATCTCGTAAGAGTAAGAAATCTCTGCTAGGAAATAATTTTCAACTTGAGATGTAATCTCCTTAAGTTAAGGCAGGCCTTTAACATAACATTGTGCAAAAGGTCTTTGCTTTCATGTTTACTTATAGGCGCTCCTTGTTGAAACTGCTGTGCTCGTTATTTCATCTCAGTCCAAGCAGCAGCTTACTTAGATCATGGAGTGTTTTCAGCCTCAATAATTCATCTTGCCTTCCTCAAGGTCCCACACTCTAGCCATCTCCTGGTTTGCAGAGTGCGATGGATGCTGCTGATGTGGCTGGTGATGAGGCTGGGTGCAGCTGCACAGGCTTCCAGAGCAAATGGGTGCTTCCCACCTGTTCGAAGGTTTTGCTTTCCTCCTGGTGGAAATCCCTCACGTCGCAACGCAATCCAACCCAGTGCACAACTGTCTGTGCAGCTGAGCGCTTTGTCTAATGTTTACATCTTCTTTATGATTCTCAGTAGCTTTATCTTGTGATTTTGAGAAAAACTGCAGTGCAAATGGAACCCTCTTTTAGGAGTCAGCAGTTTGTCTTAATGAAACTGTCTTTAACATATGTCAGACAAGATTTCTGCTACTTGAATATACATAGTGAAAACAAAACAGGTCGTTTGTTTTATCCCCTAAGTGCTTGAAGACTAATACAGTGTCTTTTAGTCTTTTTTTTTTTTTCTGAATAACTTCTGTTTTTCGTGTGTTTCTTTAGACATTCTGTTTCTGACATGTCTATTCATTTGTTCTCTTGTGTAGTCTTGAAGATTTATATTTTTGAGGAGTTTTCAAAACAGGATATAGTATTTGAGCTGAAATCCATCTGATACTACATACAATACCATGTCTCTCACACTGCCTTTTCATTTATATGTAAATTTTTTCTGCACTATGGTATTGCTGTTCAGATTCTTCGATTATAATTCCACTATTTGTCTCTGTTTGGTGTCAGACATGAGGTATTCCCAGTTTCTGATTTATGCAACTGATTATTCTTGACTCAGGTTTAATCTTTTTTTCCATATTGCGTTGAAGTCCTTCCTGCTTTCCCCCCTCCCCCCCCCCCCCAGCCACTTTTGTCTCTCCACTTTGCATGGTAATCCTCTCCACTGGCTTTGAGTTATTCAAGAAAATAGTAAATAAACCATAGTTAGGATGGGACCAAACAGAATGTGGCTCAGTGCAGGAAACAGCAATACCAACTTTGCCAGTTATATTTTCTTTTCTACCCAGCTTTTTTATCTGCTAAGCAGTGTCCAAGATTATTACATCAAGATACTCCTGCTCTTGTCCTTGTTGCTTAGGGCATGAACTACATCTGCTGCTTTTCCTCCATCTATGTAACCTGTCTGTATGCTTTTGAAGGAAATAGACTGCTCTGACATGATTTGCTCTTGAGAAACTAGTGTTGGCTATCAGTCATCTCTGTCTCTTGCTTAGAATGTTTGTATAATGATTTGTTCCAGCATTTTTCCATTTTTCACAACTGATGTGAAAAAGCAATTGCAGCAGCAGTCTGAAGTGTTCAGATGCTAAGTACCCTATGATGTGACACATCTGGGGCGGCTCAGCTGTAACAGTAGATCCATTTATGTTCCCTCTAACTCTTCTTTCCTAATGCTAATGTGAAATTCTACCTGTTTGTCTCTGATGCTGGCTTGTGCAACTCTACCACTACTACTTTCTCAAACTTGTCACTTGAGTTTTGTGGGCCATATATCTAATTAGCTAAACCATGTTCCAGACAACAAAGTCTCTGGCAAAATGCTGGGACTAATAGGAGGCATTTAGTGTTTAGCATGAAGTGAACAAAACTTACTGTGATTTTAGCTAGTGCAACTTTTGGCCTCTTGTCACTGTGTATTGGTTTTTTGTGTTTAAAAGCAAAAGTACAAATAGCAAACAAATTAGCTTGTTAATTAAAAATTGTTTTGTAGGATTAAATGTAAAATAGACTTTCTTTCAAGGCTCTAGCAGTTCCTGAAACCAGTCAGTGCTGTATTTCTCTGCAGTGGTTGAAATATGTCAGGCAGGTGTTTCAAAAGTCCTTATACTGCAGGGAAATATACTCTGATGTAATCTGCCTAATTTGACTCTTTGAATTACTTTCAAGAACACTTGCTGTTTGTAATGGAAATAGCTCACCAGCCACTTCAGAGAGGACTTTGTAATGTGAGCTGGTAAAACTCTGCAGGTGTAGTGGGTTTTTTATTTTATTTAACATCTTAGGTTTGTTTACTTTAATGTGTTACTGAAAAAGTGACATAAAAGTGGTTTAACAAGTCATTTTTCAAATGAAAAATGTTTTCTTATTAACAAAGTTAACATCCAGTATTCTGCAGTAGAACTACTGACTCCAGGAAACCACGTTTTGCCCAGGAGAGTATGTTTCCGGAGGCTGAAATTCCCCAGAGACTTTTGTTTGTAATTGTACCTACCTGAGGCGTTTTGGCATAAGCATCAATTAAAAAAATGGGAAATGGTGTTTTCCTTGCTAATTCTTGGCTACTGAATGGAGGTTACTGAAAGCGCTCTGTTTTACTGAAGCTCTGCTTTAATTTACCTTTCCCCCCCCAATGAAAGTTTATGAATTAAACTGGGTTTGCCTCAGAAAAAAGGTTCCAAGATGTCAGAGTTCATCAACTGAACTATGGGATTAAGCAGTTGTACTTGACCAAAGGTGGTACTTTTTGAGCAAATTGTGTTTTTGAGAAGTAGGAAACAATCTGTGATGCTTATTTGAAGATAATGTGCAATACACAATGCCATTGTAGCAGCACACAAACCCATTTAAGCTGGAAAAAAACAAATAAAAACTGATAATGACCAGCAAGTGCAGCCATCAGTTTCAGGTACTGCTTCATCACAGCAGTGAAAATCTGTTCCCAGTTTGGTTAGTGTATTAGTGAGCTTCATTGGCATGTACGCTGTTAAGTCTGTATTTCAGTAGATAAAAAGATTAACAAAACCACGTGTGCTGTTTCAAGGAGATGCTGTTTTACGTGATACGTAGTTGTGGGATTTGCAGGGATAGCAGACTTCAGTAGAATTTATTTTTTTTTTATTGGGCCCTTATTGTTTTTCATCACTTGTATTGCTTTGAAGCACTCAGAGTTTAAATATACAAATGCTAATACAATCTTGCAAACGCCTGCCTTTGCACCTGCCAGGGTTCAGAGCACTTCTTGCTGGTGTTGTCAGGCTCAGTAGTCAGTTTTAAACATCCATAAGGTGGTTATTTCAGAACTTAAAGCACTGCTCTTGTTTTTCAGTCAGGGCTACCATTTGCCCTTGCCAAGTCTGGAGTTTTAAATCAAAGCCATTTTTTAATTATCCAAGCACCAAAAAAAAAAAAAATATCTCTGAAAAATAAAGTTGACAGCTGTGAGGGTTTTTTTCCACATTCGTCTACCACAGAAACAGCTGAATGGATTTTATAAGACTTTCCAAAAATATCCCCCTCTGTGCTAAGGGCAGGGTTAGCTAAACAGCAGAAAAACTTAGCAAATCTACTACAACTCACTTTCTGTTTTGACAACTCTTGTCTCTTCCTCATTTACTCGTTGAGGTAATTTATGCAAGCATGTTTTGTTTGTACTGGTATTTCAGAGATGGTGGCTCTTTGTGTAAGTATCTGTGTTTACAAAAAAGGTTACTTGCAATTCATTATTTTCCAGTGCGGAGTGTGGTGTTAGTCAGAGGTCAAACCAGTGACTGAAGCAGTCACGACTTGTTGAACATTTTCTAGCTGAAGTTAAAACTTGGAGTGACCCAGAGACTGAAGCAAGTCTGACCAAAAAAATGTAAAGTGAACAATGGCAGTTGAAGAAAAGTCTTTGTCAAAAAAAAGTTAATTTCATTTTGTGAAGAAAAAAAATAATTTGCAAACATGATGCATTGGGAAGGAGGAATGGCTCATATTTCCTGAAGAATAGTTCTGCCAGGTCCCAGTGTGCCCAAATGAAAGGCATTTCTGTCCCATTAGTTTAATGGAGAGTTTACAGATGGGTTGCAATGAAAGTCACACTTGCTTTGTATTTTGGTGACATTGTGTGGTGTGTAACAACCGTTTTAATTTGACCATCGTCCCCTGAACCCTGCGTGCATGCCACAGGATTGCCATGGCAGTTCTAATTAGGCGGAATAAAGAGTTAACAGCGAGCAGTGCCCCCATTGCGTTCCCTTTGAGCGAGCCGTAATGGTTTTATGCTCTATAATATGATCACATAAGTGGGAAGCCATAATGAATTAGCTGGTGGTTGTTCCTGCAAGCATGCATTTTATTACAATAGGCACATCTGGGGAGCACCTCATGCTCTGCAGTATCCACCGAAAGGACCTGCATTCCAAACCATAGCTGATTTTGACTTGTAAGTCTGTTTTTATGAGGTGTATGTGTGTGCCTGCCCCAGGAGAGTGAATGCCATTTCCAAGCAGGCATTTGGATACCATATGCTTAGAAAACGCTGGATATCACTCAGTAAAATGAAGTTCCTCCTCTTGGTAAATGCTGCAGCTCTTAGTGAAAGGTTTATCTCTGTAACATACTTTGAGAAATGGTGAGCGATAGATGAAGAGCTTGAGTTGCTGTCTCAGATCTGGCCTGAAATTCAAGCTGTTCCAGTACATCCTGAAACTGAGGTTCATAGCTACCCACAGTGTTGCCTTTCCATGTGTTCAGTTGAAACCACCCTGTAATGCCAATGGAAATACTCCTCTGTGGTTCACGTGATGTGAATTTGGCCTCATGGCTTTGGTGACTGCATGCTTACAAATGGTGCTATTAGATTAAATTTGTAAAACTACTAAAACTGGCCTTCAGTTTAGATTCAGCTTGATTCGGGGCTGTGGTATCTCAGAGTGAAGGTCAAAATGTAGTTGCTGGGAACATACTGAGCTGGGGAGCAGGAGCTGCTGGGCAGTATTACTTTGACTTGGCAAAGTCTGTGGCAGATAACAGCTCCTGCCAGCCACCTCTGGAAAGACTCAACTGTTTTAAAGGGCATAAAGATAGCATGACAGAATCCGTGGCATGAAAGAACCAGATTGTGGATGTAAAACTGGCATCGTTAGGACCTGCAGTGTAGGATTTTGGTGCTTGTTTTCCTATGGCTGAGTTAATGTGTAAGACCGAGCAGGTGTGTGATGGGGTGGAGAGAGACACCTGTCCTAATGCTCAGAGCAGAAAGTGGTTCTGTGGGAGTTAATACCGCTCTGCTGGATTTGGGGTGTGGGAAAGGCCACGACATCCTCTAGCCTCATTCTTCTGTCCCTTCTCTGCAGCCGTATCCACCCCCTAACGTACAGGCAGCTCTGAAGCGACAGTGTTCTCAAGATGCACTGGCATAGCAGGAGGCTGCCTTTTGTGACCTGTGGTGGGGACAGATGCTTCCTGGGGGTGCACTGGCTCGAAGGCTACGGTCTCAGACAAGTCCCTTGGGCTGGGGACAAGGAAGCAGTGAGGTGGCAGCAGCCTGTGAGAGCGAGCATGGGGAGGATGTTGACCCCATGGGCTGGTCTGTTCCTGCACCTCTGTGGGATGCACAGGCCAATTCAGGCGCTTTTTCTTAAGAGCGAGCTCTAGGGATGTTTTCTTTTTCTTAGCTATGCCTAGGCTGGCTTATTGCAACTTACTGTGTTAAAGTACCTGCCTCAGCGATGCCAGCTCTCATGCAAACCTTCCGCTCCTTAGTATCACTGCTGATAAAGCAAGAAATGTGATCAAAGTCTTCACTTCCATTAAGACAGAAGGTATCTTGTTCTTTCATTTGCTGGGGAAAACGTGATGTGAGAGTACAGTAGTGTCTAGCAAGGAGAAAAAATGTCTTAATTATGCCGTGCTCGTTTGGGGCTGGCAGTAGCATAGCTGATGCACGGGTTGAATAGCTTACTGTGGTTACCAGACCTGTTGTGCAGGGCAGTTTGAACAGGTTTTGTGTGATAGCTCTGGTTTTGTAGCTGTTCTCACAACAGTGGAAAACAGTATCTTATAAAGAAGCAGTAAACCACATGGGCAAATGCAAATGTCTGTTTTTGTGTCAATATATGTTTTTTTCAGCCAAGAGGCAAGGAAAAATCCCTGCTGCAGTCCCACTCTGTGACATGAGGAAATACCAGCAGCTCCAGGGTTTTCTTGTTCCACCCGGAGGGAGGATCTCCTCTCCACGTCCACCTTGGTTGCCACTTCAAATTCAGGAGGAATGAATTCTTGAGATACTTGCAGTCTGTGTCTGTAGTATAATGCAGGGTGCTGGGGAGTCTTCTGGGTGTCAACATATACACTGAGAATTTCCATACAGTCAAGGAGCAAGGTGGGAAAAATAGAATTTATTCTTACAAAGAAAAAAAAATTAAGCACTATTAAATTTTTTTCTGGGTGATGACCAAAAGCCTGATGGGTTTGTGTCTTCCAGGTATTTGTGGGCAAAGTGCTAGTCAGAGAGCAACTTGGATTCAAAACCATCTCTGCCAAATTACTTTGGACAAAGTCCAAAGACTTTGATATATATATTTTTTTTAATTGGTTTTTCTACTGTTTTGTGGCTTGACAACATGTTGCCATTTTGAATGATTCTTGATTCTGAGTATGAAACTACCATTTTCTGAGCAGTGAGATGATGCGTAGTGACACTAGGGGACTTGTTGCTTTTGGCAGAAGGTTGAAGATTTGCTTGTTCAGTTATTTCAGATAATTTGTAAGATTTCATGGGAGGTGGCTTTCTGGTTCTCTTGTTCCAAGAGGTGACCTTCTTGGGCATCTCTGGCTTCCTGGTAGGCTTATCCAGGCTGCTGCTGTGTTTGTGCAGGTTGAGATCCTGTACACTAGAGCATATATTGGCCTCCTGCCCAATTACGACCTTTCCACACATGTCTCGTGCAACAGGAGATCCACGCTTTGTGTGCTAAAAAGCTTGCATACAGTGACTAACTTGGGCTTGTTCCTTGCTGATGCCCAGACCGCAGCATTCAGCTCGGCAGCTGGGTTGTGCCACCCAGGGATTGTGTGGCTTCTGGCCAGCGTCCTGGTGTTAGCACTGTACTTGCATCCATAGTCCCATTTTTTTAAGCATTTTTTGTTTTCACAGTCTGTTTGCTCTGGAAGGGATAGTCTGCGTGCGCAGGGGTTTTGTGTAGTTGTTCTATGAAACCGAAATAAGTGTAAAGATTGAGTAGCTTCTCTCGTCAGGATGGCTTGCCTCAGGTCTGACTTGAGGCTCAGCTGTGGACAGAACAGAGTTTTCTGCCCTGAAAACAAGGGGCTGGGACAGACACTGGTGTTTTTACTGGGATTTTCATTGCAGAAAAGGGAGTCAGGTGTACTCAGCATGAAGACCATGGCTGTTGCTAGTGGTGGGGTCTGAGCCTTGTTGTTTTCCATCAAGCGGTAGCTGTTGCTGAGCTCACTGTGAATCTTTTGCTGCTGAAGCAAGTAATCAGCCTAATTTTCCAGGGCTCTGGTGTAAAGACGATAGGTCCAGGTCAAGGCAGAGCAAGTGTTTTTGGCTTTCATAAGTTTCACAGTTTTCTCCCATTCTTTGAAGGCCCTATATTGAGAAATCACATGCCTGTGTGCCTCTGTTGTGCTTAAAATAAATTTTTTTTATCCCTCATGCTTGAGAACAAAAGCCAAGAAGCATCTTTGGGTTCAGCAAGCAAGACAAGTACAGGAAGTAGTTATTGTTTTTCTGAAACTTGTGACTGTAAAAGCAGTTTTTTGATGTTTTGAAACCTGATCTGAATTAAGTACTTCTGGTTGCCATTGCTGGGTGAGTTGCTCTTTCTTTTAGTTCCCATCTGCAAAATGGGG
>JAVJGJ010000061.1:46301743-46321840 GCA_035590215.1 Microhierax caerulescens
CAGGGACCGGTGTATGACAGGCTGCAGCTGTACCGCTATCCACTTTGAGGAAATTAGTCTTGTTTTCATCAATGTTGTTCTTGCTACTTATACTTCAAAAATGCCCAAATAAAGTTGGGGAAAGTATGAGGAGAGACCCCCAGCAGTTGCTCCCCATGCTTTTGCCCGTAGTTGTACAATCCCCTCCACTCTAATCTCCCACTGAACAGCCACACCGTCACGTTTCCCGAAGGCTGACAAATGTGACTTTTGGGAGAGCGGTGGGGAAGCGCGGTTTGAAGTGTGGATCCCCTGCTGGGAACTTTGCCACCAGCTTTGGGAGCCTTGATCTCCCGAGCTTCCCCCTGGGGGTCTCTGCTCCCCCAGCAAGCACACAGCAGGGTGAAGCAGCTCTCCAATTCCCGTAACGCTGCAGGAGCTAAAGCCACCTCCATCGAATTAATCTGGAATAAAACTAGCTAATATAACCTGAACACACACTCTGTTGAATTAATCTGAAATAAAACTAGCTAATATAACCTGAACATACATACTCTGTCGAATTAATCTGGAATAAACTAGCTGATGTAACCTGAACACACACACACTCTGTCAAATTAACCTGGAATAAAACTAGCTAATATAACCTGAACACACACACACTCTGTTGAATTAACCTGGAATAAAACTAGCTAATATAACCTGAACACACTCTGTCGAATTAATCTGGAATAAAACTAGCTGATGTAACCTGAACACACACACACACTCTGTCAAATTAACCTGGAATAAAACTAGCTAATATAACCTGAACACACTCTGTCAAATTAACCTGGAATAAAACTAGCTAATATAACCTGAACACACACACACTCTGTTGAATTAACCTGGAATAAAACTAGCTAATATAACCTGAACACACTCTGTCGAATTAATCTGGAATAAAACTAGCTGATGTAACCTGAACACACACACACACTCTGTCAAATTAACCTGGAATAAAACTAGCTAATATAACCTGAACACACTCTGTCAAATTAATCTGGAATAAAACTAGCTAATATAACCTGAACACACACACACTCTGTTGAATTAATCTGGAATAAAACTAGCTAATATAACCTGAACACACACATGAGCTCACCGGTGAGGCCTGTGTGAAGCACATCCTTTCTAAGGGGCAGTTTCACCCATCTTCACCTCCAAAACCCCAAAATTGGTTAATTGTAAATAGCCAAGTGTTGCTGGGAGCAGAACAGGGTGTAGAGTTTGGAGCTGGTCATCCAGGCCCTGTGCCTCAGGGTGTCGTAAAGAGATGGGATTATTCATGGCTGGAGGGTTTGTGGTGGTCTGGAAGTTAGAAATAGGGCCTAGTTGCTTCAGAGTTTTGATAACAGAATATGGAAAATGGCAAATCTGGTGTGAAAGGATGAATCGGCTTGGAAAGATTTTCCTCCTGCACTGCTAGTTTTTTAAAAAAAGCCCAACAAAACTGCTTGGGAATGACAGGGATGTCTGTGTCCCTGCCACGAAGCTGCCAGGGTCCCTCCATTCCATGCATGGTTGACCTGAACCCAAGGGCCTTTCCCGAGGCCTGCAGCAAAATATGTGCCCAAATGGTACATCTCCCTGTGCTGCGAAGCTTCCAGAACAAAACCTGTGGCAGGCACCGATCCGTACACGTGTGGATGAAGGGGCTGCCCATTCCCTGCAAAACAACGGGCCAGATCCTGCACTCGGGGCTGGGCAGCAGGAGCTGGCTTTGCTCCGTGCTTCCAGCCCGCGTAACCGAATCGGGATCAGCTCTCGGGGTGTAGTACTTACTCTCCCTCACCGTGTCGGACTGGTCTACTAACAACTAACACTTTGGAGGAAGGCATGAGGACCCCACACCGTGTAAATTTAGGGTTTGGGCACCGCAGACGGTGCTGGTGCCTGTGCGTGGAGGATCCTACCTGCCTGATAATAGATGTTTGTGGTGATCCACAGCCCGGATCGATGCACCTGGTGTTTGTTATTCTGCAAACTGCTGGCAAAAAAATCCGAAGCAATGGCACAAGGTTACTTTTGTCCCCCGTGCTGAAGGCTTGGAGGGCGTGTTTATTCGAAGCGGTTAAATCGAGTGGCAAGGCACTGATAGATTTTGCTGCAATGCAACATAAAATTCTGAAAGCTCTCGGGAACGGTGGCCAAGTAAGTGACCTCATAAATGGTGGATTCATTTGGCAGCTGATAATAAAGCACCCAGGAGTTACTTCAGCGTGCGCCTCGCGGAATAATGCTCAGCGGCGGCTATGACACACGATGTTCTGCACCCAGACCACTTCAAACTGGTCAGGGACTTGCCTGTTCTTTGCTTTTCGGTCCTCCTGAGGTTATCTGCTGCTATCTGCTCTTATCTACGGCTTTTTGTGCTACCCGTGACTGTAAAGGGGAATTGCAAGTTTGGAAAATCCTCTTTTACAGTTCGTGCAAGGCTGGGAAAGGTTGGCAGGCAGGAATGCAGATCCCCTCTGAGCATTTGAATATACAGAGCTTTCCAGAATCGTTCAGTCAAGGACATCGTATGGATATCGGATGGTTAACGTCGTTAAGGGAATCGTGGCGCACTGGTTTTGCTTTCCCATCTCTGCTGCAGCCTCGCTAACGGTCTGCACTGTTTCCTTCACATTCAGTACAGCTGCCTGAATCCTACTAGGTGTTGTACAACTATTGTTGGAGATCGGGGGACTTCAGGTGTGTGACAACACAGGTACAATTTAGGACAGACAGAAACTTTACTGAAACGTTATTTGCAAAGGTTCACAGCCGTGGCTTGCGGATGGAGAGCAGAGGCAGCTGTGAAAGCCAAGACAAGGTGGACTTCTGCCTGCAGGCACCTAAATAGGGCGCGTAAATAACACGAGCCTGTAAAGAAATGGAAAGGTGTGTGTGTGTTTATCCACGAGTATTTGGACTAGATGCCACTGTTGTTATTGCCAGAGCAAAGCCATCCCTCAAATGTTTGTAATACATCAGTGCTCCAAAGAAAGTTTAAAGATTGACCAGCTTTTTTTAGTACTTTTTGCACCATTCTGCTGATTTGTCTGAGAGTTACGTTTATTTTAGGCTTTTCTCAGAACATGTTGCAAAGAGCCATGTTCCAAGATCTGTGTAACTTGTAATAACTACAGTTTTCACAAGAACCAAAGGTTTTTGCACACGTGAGTGCAAGTCACAGTAACGCTGTATCTATATTGCAGTTCAGGTGAAATTGTGGTGGACAAGGCACCAATTAAAAGAAATAGTTTATTTTTTAGGTTTTGTCTTCAAATGAATTCAATATATTTTTCTTTACTAGCCCAGTCTCTGAGGAGAAGGCTCTGGGTACCTAGTTTTTTTTAAAGAAGTCAAGGAAAATTCTCAAGAGGAGAGAGGAGACTTATGTTCTACTTAGAATAAACAATCGGTATGTGACGTGTCCAGCTGCATTTCTGGAACTGCTGTAAAAGCAAAAGAAATCACGATAAAAATTGCTCATAGACTTTCCCCTCGTTTGCTTTATTTTGCCTGGGGACAGAGGGAAGGCAAAGCTTGCAGGAGGGGGGGTACCACATCATTCCAGCTGCTGCCTGGTGTGCAAAGGAAGGAGTGAAATGAGAAGCCATGGAGCCCCCTTTGGGGTGTTCTCATCATTCTGCATTTCTGGAGTAACCACTTGTACAGACAGGGACAGTTGCTAGAAGGTAGGAGACACCATAATTTCCAGCAGTGTCATTGCTTACAGCTCCCCTGAAAGGGAAAGTGTTGGGGACGGCAGCGAGCATGAAGGGAGAGTGACAAAGGTGCTGGTAACAGAAAATAGAAGGAACATTTGCCTTGAAGTAGGGAGATGTGCTTTAGCATCAATCTCCCTAAGAATAAGGCCACCCCTCTAACCTGAGTACACTGAAATGTGCTGTTTACCTATGACTAGCAAACGTTTAATGAAAACATTATTTACTTTCATTTTATGTTTTTTTAAACTTCATTGCATTTGGATTTTGGGGAATTGGTTTGCCCTAAACGTGTTTTTTTTGTTGTTTTGATTTTTTTCTTTTTTTTTTTCAATGGAAATTAATTTAAATTCTACAAAGCTGGGTTTATAAAGAAAAACCAGATAACTGAGGGGAGTAGATTCTGCGCATAAAGAGTTTTGGAATATTATTTAAGTGTTCCCTGACAGCCTATTCCTATTGGAAGAGAGCGGAGATTAGGACTAACTGCGTGACAGAAAGAGCGTGACTACAAGCTTTTTGTTTAAATTGTGAAATGGAGAAATGGAAGTTGGATTAGAGGTGGCTTCTGTAGCCAACCTGCGAAACCTAAAAATAAATAAATACTTTTGTCGCTGTGCTGTCTGTCTGTAAGACGGGGATACTGGAAAATACCCCCTGTTTTGTAGCAGAGCTGCGGGGAAAAACACACTGTAGCTTGTAAATGAATACTACAGCAAATGAAAGCATGTGAGTAGCTTAATTTTTAACAGCTTAGGAGAAAACAATTTTTATGCATATTTCACATATCTAGATTTGAGACAGCAGTGGATCAGGGGTTCTATAAGTATGAAATTATTGAATAATGCACATCGCAAGAATGTGTTTTATTAGCTAGGGTGACACAATGAAAACTACATTCTCTGCATTGTTGGGCGTTGTACCGATAGGCAAACTTAGCACCTCCTTGTAAAACCATTTACTACTTAGCGAGGCCAAATAGAATTTACACCTAAAGGGAGGCTTTGCATCGTGTACTTCTTACCATAAACCGAGTTGTCAAAACCCTAGGATAAAATTTCCACCCGGCACGGGCAGCTCAAGGTGAGGGATCTTTGCTCCTTGACTGCCATTCCATGATCTGAATTAAGTACTTCTGGTTGCCATTGCTGGGTGAGTTGCTCTTTCTTTTAGTTCCCATCTGCAAAATGGGGATTAATAATTTTCTACCACGTAGAAAAATCACGTTAAAAATGTACAAAGTCCAGATACTGAGGTAGTGGAAACCATATAAATATCTAAGATAAACACACTTTACAACAGGATTGGAAAATGCATTTTATTTCTAGCAATATTCTTTCTGTCCCTGTAAACAGGCCTGATAACTTGCAATATTTCAGTGTTGAGAAAACCATCAATGCAGATTAATAACATTGTAGATGTTTTATTTTTGTATGTGGGCAAGATAATATCATTAATATCTGTCTTCCTTTGGCTGGCTTCATGTGGATTTTGCACAGAGCACTACATTAAAAAGAGATTACCCTGCTATGACCCACTGAGTTTCCCTTTCCACCCAAAAAAGTACAGGAGAGTGCCAGTATGCTTTAGTTCAAATATAAATGGATGTGCTTCACCAGTGCTCTGGTATGCTTTGTAGTTTTTAACATAAAATTAGAATTCAGTGCAAAAGGTCTGCTTTGCTACAGTACCAGGACTGTGATAGCTATGATGGAGGAGAGCACTGGGGCTCATTCTCACTTCTGCTGAGACAGCGTGGACATGCCAGCCCTTTCCGAATGGGGTTCCTACACCACATTCTTAGAAAATAAGTCTGGTCCAAAGCCAGGGGCAGACCGTGGCAACCTTCCTGTGGGTTTCTAGGAGCTCTGGATCAGGTCCTTTCTGTAAAGAGGTCAGGGTGGCTTTTTTTCATATTTCTATAGCAACTTAAAAAACACAGCAACATAAACTTGGCTATATTAGCATTAAAACCCAGGGAGAGATGTCAGAACTGGAGGGTATGCATTTGAATTCTCAGTCACTGGGATACAGAGGAATTTACTTTGAGTTGAACTTTGTCCTGGTTTCTTAAATATTCATATGGAGAGGTCTCTGGGCAAACCTCCCCTCTAGCCTTTGCAGCAGATGAGGCTTTGCAGGGGAGAGGCAGAGGGAAATAAAAGTTGCCCTAGCTGAGGGAGGCTCCAGTGCCTCCCCTTTTCTCACCTGTAAGCAGTGAGTCAGTTCGCTTTGTTTTTACTGGTTGTACTGGTGAGAGATGCAGGATGAGTGGTGAGGACCGTAGCATCTTCCACAGCGGTGGCCATCAAGCCCGAGCTCAGCAGTGGCAGTGGGGAGCCAGGCGTGCTGCTTGGAGCTCTGCTGGCTGCGGCGCTTGCTGCGCTATCTGGAAGCTAATTCTTTTGTCTCCTCCTAGTAAAATTGCTCCCCAAATGGGCTATTTTGGTCTGGGGCTTCAGCTCTTGGCCTGTGCCAGCCTTCTTCTTAGATACATATTTAGATATCTTATTGTTTGAGCTGGAAACTTTTCAGAAAATATTTTGGGTTTAATTTTTTTTAAAAAATAAATAAGCCAGGTTATGAAATCAAAACTTTTGACAAAATATGTAACTTAATTGGTTCTATAAATACTTAAGTATTGCTACAGATACTTGCACAACTAAGCGTTTTGACGATTTCAAAATTGTTTTAGAAGGCATCTTAAAGAATTGTAGGTTTGAAAATTTTAGAGTATCAAGGAATTTGAAATTATTAGTAAGAAATTATTCTTATGATCTGAAATGAATTTTCTCCTGGTTATTATATAGCAAAGTATTTTGTCTTTTTTTTAAACTAATTTTTATGTATCAATGTTTAGGGTAGAAATTGTTTTGTCATCTTCATCTCTCGTGGGACAGGAGGTGTTTCCTGTTGGTTGTGGCCATCATAGCTGGGCAGGTGCTTTCAGTCCCCATGGGTGTGGGTTTAAACTCCCCTGGGCAAACAGCAGCAAGTGTCTGGTGCTTGAAGAGGAAAGTGCTGGTAAGTCCTGCTGAGGAAGCGTGTAGCCAGCTACTAGTGCTCACTTAAAAATGAAAAAACAAATATTAGTAAATCTAACTAAATGGCAGAGATTTTGAGTAAAACCATTCTTTTAGTATTATTATTTTCCCCAATCTTGGAAAGAATAGGGTTTTTTTTTACAATTTTCTGCAGTTAAAAACATCCTCTTAGCTTTTTCCTTTACTGAGCTCTTGCATTTGGCTTCATAGTTTGTGGATGCAATAAATTCTGCTCCCACTTAGGCCACGTGCATATCCAGTTGTCCATGTTTTATGAATCGGGTAAGAGCTGAGATACCTGGGTTAACTGCATCTCTAGCCTGGCAGGTTCTGAAAATATATTGAAGTGGGAAAAATGTGGATTTTGGGCCTTTCCTCCAAGGAAAGGTCTGCATTGACAGAGCTTTGTCTTGTGTGGAGCGGAGCCCATGGCATGGGGGCAAAGAGAGCTGAGTGTGCCCTAGTTCATAGCACAAGGAATATGAGGTCTGTATCTCTAAAATTAAAGTTCTTGGGAAGAAACCCCCTTTGTTTTCTAGAAACAAGTGCAGCTGGCCTTCTCCGTGGTGGGTGATTGAGGCTTGTGTTGGTGGGGCTGGTGATGGTTTTGCTTTAAAGCCATCAGTCTGGGACTTGGAGAAGATACTTCATGCACTTTGAGGTGTTTACAGAAGGCAGTCGCAGGAGGAAATCCTTGTCAAAAATTTGTTGTTGAGGTGTACCTGCCTCTGATGGGTAATGCAGTAGTTGTTTAAACACGTAGTGTCACAGCAGGGTGGGTTGTGTAGTATAGAGTGTCCAGTGTAATGTATACTCAGCATGTGGACTCCTGCGTGCTGAGCTGAGTGGCAGTGGCCCGTCAAGAGGAACTGGCTGAAGCCCAAGCCTGGGATACCAGAGTTATGGGGTGCGCAGTATTCAGATTCAGATGTGACTTTAGACTTGAGCCTCTATCTAGAAAAATTAACTGTTAAGAGTATGCCCATGAAGTCCCTTGGGGTTCTTCCAGCTGTCAGTGCTAACCATGAGGGGTTCCTAACGCTGCAATCGGGTTTGAATTCCTTCTTCTAATACCATAGAGTACCAAGTGGTGAGGGGTGGGCTTCTGCAGTATGAGAAACACTGCTGTAGTTCTGAGGAAAATAGAAGAAAAGCAGTAATTTTCAATCAATGCAGTTGAAAGCATCTATTTTGCTACACTGTGACTCTCAGAACCTTGATCAGGTTTCTCTGCTTGAGGACCAGTGTGATTATTAAATGACTCAGCGCAGCCTGATGTTGTGTTGACGTGTTGTGTCACTCACACCTGTTGTCATCACTTCCTCTCTATCGCATTTCAGAAGAGGATGCTAATAAAAGCCAACCCAGATTTCTTTGCACATGGGTGATGTGAGTTTCCCAGTTTTCACAGGAAATGTGTTTATCCTTGTTGGTGTTGCATTTGTTTGGACATCTGTTGGGAACATCTCTCAGGGTTTAACTGGCCATCTTCTTTCAGCTGGAAGAAAACAAATGACAAGTGACAGATTTCCTTCGATTATTCTCTTTGCTTCCATGTTAAGAGACCTTGTTATTTGCTACTTAGATGGAAATCTGCTGGAAGGCTTGTCATAAATGTAGACTAGTATTTGTAGAAAGCCTGTATTTTCATTCGGAGGCATTGATTTTCCTGCAGGCATTCATTAAGTTGTATTTCATGTGTAGCTCAGTGGATGGCCTGGTTTTCAGACTGGATGGACATCAGAAACTGTCCTTAATTTCAAGCAGACTTCAAATGAATTTCTGGGGTCCACACTTGGAGTGTGCCCAAAACTATTGCAGTTTGGAGGTGGAAACATGCCCAGGACACTTTCCCACATTATATAAGACCTGTTCAGAGCTCGTATTTGCCATGTTTGTTCATGGATCATTTATTCTCAATGAATTATCTGCAATACTGTGAAATAGTTAGTTACCATAGCTAAGGAAATTAAAAACTCAACTGAAATAACATAGTTACAGAAATAGTCTGCCTCTCTTTCTTAGAAACTAGGTGGGTTTATCCAGGGAATAATGTGTGGAAGTCACAGGTTACTAGAGTAATTTTGATGGCTGAACTCTGGTCAAGCAGAATTGTTTGCTAGGAAACATTAAGTAAGCCTCCTGGTAGAGAGTGTAGATATCAGACTGTTACCAAATTCAGCAGCAGCTGTGCAGCTGGTAGCAGCAGTGCAGGAAGATACATCAAACAGGGGAGGTAGGTTTTGCAGGCAGGAGATGTGTGTTTTCCCTTGTATTACTGTGAATATCCAAGACTTTTTGATGATAGAGATGTTTCACCTGGTGGGGAGAGTGCCTTAAGGGCTCCTCCAAATGTATTGTCATTTGCATTTTTAAATTTTCCTGCAATAATTTGAGGGGATTGTGAACAATAGCCAAGTGGGTAGCAGTGATGTAAGGCTGGAGATGATGGTGAATTGACTGATGGCAGATCAGAATAACATCATCTGTTCAAGCAGCTTGGGCAGAAAAGGCAGAGGGCTGAGGATCTGCTATGAAGTGTTTGAGAAGCATACTAAATCAGAGGATTTGAATTTAAAATACTAGGATACAGCAGAAAATGATGGGTTAAATATGTTTTGAAAATCATTCTCCAAAATCCATATTTTGTGTCAATTTGCAGATTTTTTTTTTAATTTTTTTTTTTACACAAGACATTGTGCTACATTTCTGTCTCTTCTATATGGAGAACAATCACACAAGTCTGCACCTTTCTGGGAAGCTGAATTAGGCTCCAGACATGCAGTAATGAGTTCCAGTTTGGAAAGAATCCGCTCCGTAGTTCTCAGAAATCAGTATACGTGAAAAACCCCCAAAAGATTCAATGAATTTCACATTTAGGAAGAACATACCACATCTCTGCTGCACTACTCCAGTTCCGTTGATGTTAACTGATTTGTCTTGGCAAGTAAGTGGGGAGAATATGAGAAGGTAGCAAATTGCAAGATTATATGAAAAGCCTATGATTTCACTTTACCAGATAGGTTCTCCTTGTTTCATTTTCTATTATATTACAATAATTAGTCAATAGTCTGATTGCTGTATTTGGGGATTAATGTCACAGACAATTCATCACAAGTAGAACATATGTTCTCTTGGATGTACCATATTTCCTTGCTTATAATTACACTGTCATTGTGCACACTAGTCAGAGGAAAAACTCTTCCTCATTAATATATGGTTGAACGTAATTGTACCAGATGTAGATTACTGTGGGTTTTTTCCATCTGGGATAAATCAATACAGATACCAGTTCAGCTCTTAAAGACAATGGACAGATTGTATGAGGGTATTTTGTACCTGTTAAGGTTGTGTATATCCCTGGTGTTGTTAGTTCATCTAATCTCATTGGTTTTCTCTAGACAGATGGGTTTTCTGTCACTCTTAATATTTTTGCAGTGGATATGGATGAGCCTATTTTAACACTTCAGCAAGGAAAAGTCACAAGCCCTAGAATTGTGCACAGAAATTACAATTCTGATCTGTAAAGTACAGCTCTAGAGATCTGCAAAAAAAAGGTGAAACCCTTTTGTCAGGCCTCTTGGAACTTACAGCTCTTACTGTGATGTATTTGCCAGCATAATCTCAAAAGATCTCAGTATACAGAGCCCTGAAACTATTATACCTGTCCCTTAACTCTAAGCACACAATACTTAATTGGGGCTCTCAATTCTTCAGAACACCTCATAGCCTGATGTTCAGCTCTTTTCTGGGATTTTCTGATTTTGAGGCAGTTTGTATGGGCAAAATCTGTACACTTTTGATGTAACTGTTGGTAGAAGTCAACCTATATAACAGGTTTGTGGCTGTACAAATCTGGTCCAGTTTTCCAGGAACTGAAATGGCTTAGTCCCACGGAAGACAGCAGAAACAGCACAGCTTCACTGATGTCCTTAATGACAATGCTTTTTGAATTGATACACCCTTAATTTGAAAAAGTCTCCTGGTTCATGTTCTCCTGGGACATGCATCCATTTCAGGCAGTTGTATCCTATGTAACAGCAAGGTGTGGATTTGTGGGATAAGTTTTTCTTTAGTAAAATCAGATTATATTTAAACAATTATTTTTTTTATTATATTTAAACAATTATATGTAAACAATGCATGGTGCCCTTTGGGATAAGAGCAAGGAGAAATCAATATAATATCTGTATAATGATTCTTTTCTTATATATAAACTATCAGTTTAGCACAAAACTGCTAAGGCTTATCCTCACCAAGGTATTTTGTAGGTTGAAAAGCTGTACTACAGTGTAAAGCTAGGGATCCATTGGAGCAATAAAAGAAACCCTTCCCTGCTACAGGACTTCTCTAAAATGAGTTGAAAAACCCTTAAAGCACTGGGTAATTGGGCTTACCTCCCTTTCTGGATCTGTTCCTGGAGAATTAAGGGTGTATCAGCTGCAGGAGAGCTCTCCCTGGCACTGGTGGGAGTACATGTGTGAAATGTGGATTTGTGCTTTTGCTTGTGTTACTAAACAAAAAACTAACATAAAGCCCCACAGATGGGGTTCTGTACAGCAGCCTCACATGAATCACCTTTGTCAAGAGCATCTTCCTATCAGTAATTCTGTGTAATACACAGAAAACTGCAGATCTGCGTGGCAGTGAATGATGGGCTGCTGCTGCTTGTTGGGAAGTGCATTTATTTTTCATAGAATATTAAGAAAAAATAATAGGTTGATAGACTGGACACTTAACTGAAGTTTGATATTGAAGTTGAGTGTCTCTTTGAGAAGATTCTGTGCTTTTAGCTGGATTCTCCTGTATTTCATTGCAGTTCTCCCAGTGTTGAGTGGCCTTTCTTGGCTAGTAATGAGCTTTAAGATGTGCCCCACATTTGAGTGAATCTGATTTTTTTTGAGATGTTTGGCCCCACTGCCAAATCCTCATAACCTCCTACCAGCCCTGTGTGGAATAAGCAGTTTTTTTCTGTTTGATGCCAGTTAAGACTGTTTTGGTAGGGCTGTAGCTTGAGTGGTAGCTGTGGAGTGGGTTTCCTGTGGAGGTACAGCTGTAAGCAGTGTTGTAGTGGGAGTTAGCTTGTTGTAGCCTTCAAGGAACTGCAAGCTGGGAATCAGAGAAAGTACCAATGTTATTCTGGACCTTGATTTTTAATTTCATCTGTCACTGGTAGTTGTAATTCACAAACCAATTATTTCACAAGCAGGATGAGGGAAGAGCTGGAAGTGGAGACCCATGTTTCACACTTGCACTTCAGTAATAGACATTGTGTGGTGAGTAGCCTGACAGGTACAGGGACTGGAGAAGCTTACTGTGTGCCTAGACCAAAGGGGAAGCCAGTAAGAAAAATGTGACCTGTGATCATGTTTTTGAGCTGCTGCTGGGGTGAAGCAACACACTGCCTTGTACATAGCTTAAGGTTAGAGCACTATTCCACTCCAAATTATTTCTGCTGTATGTCATCTTAATATTTGTATCAGAGAAGGACCCAAGGGTGAGATACTTGTATTTTATACATCAGATGATTTCCACTGCAAAAGTTAGAGGATGAATCAGTGGGTTGGCATGGCGTTTGAAATACTGAAAGCTCAATTGATGGTAAACGTATTGAACTATTTTTGTGTCAACCCATATAAATAAATTCAAGGTCCATAGCAAGTGGATGTAGTAGAGCTGTGGATGCTGGACTGAGGAGCAATATGTCTTGTAGATTATGTGGAAGTTTTCAGAAGTCAGTTCTGTGCTGGTGTTGGGAGGATTTGCAGTTGAGTCGTGCTTGGAAACCTGCAGTAATCATTACTTGGGGCTTGAATAGCAGTGGGCTAGGTCATAAAATTGTGGAAAAGCAGGAGTTTATTCCTTTTGTGTGTGAGGGTCCCTTTGTTCTGGCAATTTTAAAATTCAGTTTCTAAGGTAAATTTTGAGTTCGAGTAAGGTAATTACAAGCATCACATCCTGCTCAGTTCACTCATAAAACCCACTACCATTCACTGCAAATTCTGAGATTCTTGAAATTAGTTGAAGCTCTGGGTATAAGTCACGAGGAAAAAGTGTCATAGAGAAGTGATGCCAAGGAAGAGGTCAGGGAGACCCTATTAAGCCAGAAACGTAACCACATGGCCTGGTTTTAGTACTTGAGTAGTCCTGTTGTTTTACTTAAGCACAGATGATCCCAGTGGCCTTGGCAGAACCACTGGTGTGCTTTGAGCAGGAGGCATATTGGAAGTGTCTTGCAAGGTGGGGCTACATTAGAAATCCTGTCCCACCAAAAAACCCCCCCCAAAATCACACAAACCTGCTCCCCCACAACCCCAAAGCTGTGTGTGCAGCACCATGGACACAGGGAGCAAGAACTGGATTTGCTGATCTGAAAGCAAAATCTGTAATTATTGCTTCCTTTGTCAGGAGACAAACGCTCCAGACCAAAATCTGTAACTGTTTATTGTAGCAAGCTTCAGAAGAAGATATAGAGCGTTCTCCTTTAGTTTACCACATGCCTGATTTATGCTTTCTGCCTGTTTCCATTATCCCTCCTAAATGTGCAGTGCCCTGAAGTCATTGGTTGGGTGGCCTAACATAATTCACTGCTCCCTAATGCTTGAAATTTCTTCCCTTGCTCTGTGCTGGTAGGTATGTTGAAATAATAGATTATATAGGAATGATGAAAATAATAATATTTAGCTTTATACCTATTAAGTTTCAAATCATACTGCTCTATTGTACTGCTTGCTAGTGTGATAATTCAAAATGGAGTTAAATACTGATGGTAGAAGAGTCTGTAGCCTCCTTGCTGAAGGCTCTGCCAGCCTTCACTGGGATTTGTACAATGCCTTCCCATGGTCTTGGTCTCATTTCAATGCCACTGTGGAAATTGATTTTAATTACATTTACTTTCAATAACATGATTTCAGAAGGGGATGTAAACGAAATAGAAAAGCCAAAAGAGAGAAGCAAATTAATTTGATGTACTCTGGGGACAAGAGGAGTGATTTATCAGTGGCATGTGGGAAGAGCAGGTTAGCGACCTGGCTTAGCCAGAGGAAGTTGGCACAGAGGAAATGGGGGGACACTGTCTGCTTAGACCATCGTGGATGAACTGGGAAGGTTAAACACACTGTCCATCAAAGCTCTGTATTATAGTGAAGTCAGAGAATTTCCTTTCATGGATCTTTTCAGCACTACAGATAGGCCTTTCACTTGCAATACCTTTCTCTTTCACTTATCCAAATGAACAGTGAGTAACAAGTATGAGTAAGGTAGAACTCATAGCAGTAATGTTTCTTGTTATGTTTTCATAACAAAAAACATCAACTTAGGCTACATCTGTGGGTTGTATTTTATGTGCTCATGGTTTATTTACTTTGGTACCTGTCCTTACCTCTGTAAATTCAGAGTTCTGCAAATCCAGTTGACCAGAGTGAACTGTTTTCAGACTTGAGCACTTCTCTGGGGCCTCTGTCAGAGAAGTGCGATCCCCATTTTGTAGTTCAGATTTGACCTAAACCATGTGGATTGTACCACATAGCCACTTAGAAATGTCTATGGACCGGCCTGGAACTCTTATCCTGGGTTGGTTCCTCAGCAGGTGTGAGCTGGTACAGCTTTATTGCTGTGCAAGGCTGCAGCACCAGGTTACTTGAAATCTTTTAAAACAATGGCAAAATTCCTACTGTGCTGACTGTAGTTATGAGTGTATTGTGATGGTGCATTGCATGGTGTGTGGGCCCTGACTGTACAGCCTACAGTCCCTGACAGGGGTCTTCTCTGTACATAACATGACCAAGTTTTCACCCCTTGTGGGAATCTGGTTCTGATATATATGTTGACTTACCTTGTGTTAATGAGATAAGAAAAAATTTTGCTACTGACATTATGGAAACCAGATCTGGACTTGGTGCAGGGAAGCTGTGCAAGTGTGTTGAGGGTGCCTTGATAGATACTGTCTTTGTAGAAGACCAAATACTATTAACATTTTGGCTGTAGTGCTTTTAAACGCAAAATGATTATAGTCTTCTCATCATAAATTTGCTAACAAGCCCTGTGGGTTCACTCATTCTGTTTTGCATTGCCTTTCCTACATCAGCTTTTAATGCTCTGCACTGAGCTCCCATAGCAAGCTCCCCTGAACACCTCAGGGTTTACTCATGCTCTGGATGTGGATGTATTTTGTCTGCACTAAAAGTTAAGCACTGAATGAATGGAGATCTCTGCAGTTTGCCTGGGAAATACCGGAGGATGTGTTTTTCCCCATTTTCCATAGCAGTTTTTTACTTGTGGTTTAATTTCTAAAAGTAGGAGAGGAGTTGTCTGAGGACAGGGGAAGTTGCTTTTTCTCAATTCTCCTAGACAAGGACCACGCGTCTTTCCATCCTGAAGATTTGGGAACTGGGTGGTTCCTGCTTTCCCACACACATGGGGCTGGAGATGTGCTGGCAAATCTGGCTCAAGACAGATGCCCTGGTTGAGCCTCAGCTCTGCTGGACTGGTCCAGCAAGGCTCTGCCCCAAAGCCAGTGGGCTGGGGCTGGGACTCATGCTGGCACTGGGTCAGTTCCAACCCACTGGCCTTGCAGCTGCTCTGCCTGTAAGGGAAATGCTCGTGGTTGTGTCCATTCACAGCTGAAACCCTCTCATTGATGCAGCTGATACTGCTGAAGGATGAGCTGTGGAACAAAAAGAAAGATAGTGTGTGATTAAGCAGGTGCTTCGCTGCATGGTAGGCAGTTCTGGTGGGGCTACCACCTAATGTGCTCAGAGACTTACCTAGACATCCAAATCGCCTTTCTTCAAGAAGGCCAAATGCTCTTCCAGTTATTGTTCTGGGAAGCTCATGTCACCTGGTGTATAATTGATTTTGTTTGGACTTTCAGGGACAGACATAAGTGTCGTTATCTGCTTCCAAGGAAGAGCTTTAGAAAAAGGCTGTGGGGGTGGGGGGTAACTGAATTGATAATTGGAAAAATGAAAAATGTTTAAAATACTTGGTGGGGGAGAAACCCAGACAATGAACCAACTCTCAGTGAATAGTCATTCCACTCTGCTTCTGGCCAGTCTCGGGTGCTTCTCTTCCAGAAGGTCTGAGTATGAATGAATCATGACAGGATCCTGGGAACTCTGCAGCCACACTTGTTATTCTGTGCATGGCATCAGGCACCACCTGCAGATGGAGAGAGTGGAAAACTTTGCAGTTTCTGAACCTCACCTCGTTATACCACAGCGTACAATTAGACCTGTATAGGCAGTTCATAGCTCCCAGGAGAGGGAATAAACCAGCAGTGTCGTAGAATTCACAACATGACTTGATGTTGGTACTGAAGTTGTCTTGGAAAACTAATATACTGACTGGGTTTATAAGAGGTCATAGCCAGAAGAAAAGGCTTATAGGAGAGGGGTGGGGTGGGGGGGAAGATGAACCCTAGTAAACTGGGTTTTTTTTAAAAATAATCAGAGCAAAACAGCAGCAATATGAAATTGGAGTCAGTTTTGCCATTTCTGGCATCTCTTTATCTTCCTGTGGACAAAGCATCTGAATCTGCCCAAGGATCTTCTTTTTTAGCATTGACTATGAAATTCTTAGGGTAAAGCTCCCTAAATATAATCAAAAAGGTTTTAGAGGTTGAGTTCTTTTTCCAGAAAAGCTGGAGTAAATCCCTTTGATAAAGAGAATTTGGCCATGAGCAGAGAGAAAATGTGCTTTATAGGTGACAACATGAGCATAACGATTGGGATTCCAGCCTTCTGCTCTTCTAATTCATAATTTTTTGTGAAAAAAACCTAAGAAGGTTTGTGTATCTATTGTGCCAATCTGTTTGCTCTGAATTTGAGTGGATGTAAATGAATTGAAACATAGTCATATTTATCGTCTGTTCAAGTGGATTTGAGATGTTTGGCTATCTTATGATCAAATATATGGCACTTCTCTGAATTATATTGGAGCAAGACTCAACAGCTTTGCTGGTCTGATGTGCATGGTGACTTACAAGTGGGCATTGTTAATAAATGGACATTTAGAAGCATGTGAAAGCCTCAAGAAAAACACATCTCCATTTCAGCCTTTCCTCTAGTCTAACTAGAAATTCTAAATAAAACCTTGGAGACTATCTTCTTAATCTAGGTGGTAAAAGGTCTTAGTGCTTTAATGTATAACCAGAAATGTTGCTAAAGCTTATAACAATCTGCTCCTGTTTTAGAATTCAGAAATGGGACTGCCTGCTGGATTAAATTGTGTAGATAATTGTATGAAATTTGAGACATAATGGTTCTTTATTTTAAAAGATCATCAGCTGTTGAGCTCACTGAAGTGTATTAATATATCAATAGATATAAACTCTGTGGGTTTTGCAGTAGTTGTGTTATGTAGTAGAGAATATTTAATTAAAATATCATAATCATTCTGGAATTTGAGCTATGGGCTCTGTCACCTGGTGAGTATATGCCTGTTGCAGGTGAAGTTCTTCCTCATCTTCATCTTCCTGGCTGGCCTCCTCACCAGGTGAAGGTCTCAGCTCTTGGTTTCTCTATTGTTCTTAGCTACTGTAACAAGTGATAGGGCAAGAGGAAACCTGCTCGAGTTTTGTCAGGGGAGGTTTAGGTTGGATATTAGGAAAAATTTCTTCTGAAAGGGTTGTCAAGAGTTGGAACAGGCTCCCCAGGGAAGTAGTTGAGTCACTGTCCCTGGAGGTGTTTAGGACATGTAGATGTGGTGCTTAGTGACATGGTTTAGTGGTGGACTTGGCAGTGCTGAGTTAACTGTTGTACTCAATGATCTTAAAGGTCTTTTTCAACCTAAATGACTCTGATTCTACTGTGTCACTCCTCTGTTTCTGTCAAGGCCCTCTCCAGGCCCTTCACTTCTCTCTTGTGGGTCTGCATAATAATTTCTCCATTAAAGACTATTGTTCTGCAATATCATTGTTCTTAGTCCTGTCTACTTTGCTGTCACACATCAACTTAATTGAATTTTTCTTCACTCTGTTTTCCTTTCAACATGCTGAGAATCACAAAAAACTTGAATCAACTTAATCTTGAACAATTTCTGTAAAATTGTAATTTCCACTATCACAAATTTAGTCCTGCTGGCCAAAAATGGAAAAGCAGGGCTGTCATATTGAGAAAAGCGTTAGTATTCGATACTTTGCATTTCCTTAGAAAATATCAGGAACCACCAAAATTTGCAAAACAAACCTTGCCAGTGTGATTGTGTCAGGTAGATCAGATTTCAGGATGAGATGTGGTGGTTTTTATAGGATTAAGGGTCTGGTCTCTCAAAACATTGGATGAGATCTAGGTGACATCATGGTATATAGGAATCAATGACCTTGAAGGTCTTTTAAAACCTAAATGATTCTATGATAGGGTAAGGTTTTTATGAAGTAGTCAAGAAGTTGTTACCTATCGGTATCTGCCCAACTGATGTGTGGGGCATACGCTGCTAAGATGTTAATTCCTCTGTGTTTGATGAAATAGTATTGTATGCATATGTAAATGTATGTGAAGGCATTAAATTTTTCCTTCAAGGCATAATGAAGGCAGATGAGGAGGAAAGATAAATGTTTATCATACCATGGAGCTAAAATTTGGCAAAGAATTTCTGCGAAGCAAAGCCCTTGGGCATGTGTTTTAAGTCTGGCCATTTCTGATGGCACTAAACAGCTGTTCATTGTTTGTGGAATAGCATCCTGAAAGCCCAGTTTTTGCTTAGAGAAAGGGGTTTGCTTGTATATCTTGTGTGCTTTTCAGCAAGAACTTATTAAAAATTGGTCCTGGATGTTCAGTGAGGGAGCAGCCATGTGAGAGGCAAGCCCAGTCAGTGGTGGGAGTCCTGAGCCAGTGGGTTCCTATGCCTCTGTCTAGACCAAAGAGGTTTGGAAATTTTCAGATTAGCTTTGTATAAGTGTCTGAACTTCTGGATGCTTCTCCTAGCCAGATCAGACCTCTAAAGAGCTTGAATCTTGTCCATTGCTAACTTCCATATGCATTACATTAAAAACTCTTAAATTGAAACATTTCTTATTTTAAAAATAGAATAATAAACCAGTAAATCAGAAGGAAAAGCATGCTGAAAAAAACCATAGAAAACAGATGAAAAGCAAAAGGGAAGACTGAACTTTGTAAAAAATACCATACATGCCAGATCCTTCAAATATGATTTCCTGCATATTGCACTTCAGAAAGCATGATATTACAACATGCTTTCATATGCAGGGGCCAAAAAGCCTTGTTTGATCTTGTGAGTTGAATGGATGTCATTTGACCTATCCATGATCTGATCCTAGACCTAGGACACGTCCGATGATTTTTCCACTCGATGAGTGTCTGCACCACTCCCGTGTCTCTTCCCCACCCTGTTTTTGAGCAGATAGTGCTGACATGCTTCCTGTTATGGGCTGCTGGGTACCGCTCCGGAGCATCCTGGCACCCAAGTGCCTGTGGGTTGGGCAGAGGACTTCAAAAGCAGTTTCTGGCACAGGGAAGAAATATTTTGAAGGGAGTTGGGTGCTTCCCAAAGCAACCTGCTCCAAGCAAGTAGAAAGAAAGCTTACATTATCTATGTAAAAGACCTGGATCCTTTAAGGAGCCTGCCAGAGGTTTATGAAATACTGTGATGCTGCTGAGAAATCTTGACAAATGCAGTGACTGCTGATGAAAATAAAAAGCATAAACGTGGTGCAGAGGTAATAGCTCAGAGCTGTGTCTGCTTTTAATTGCTCAGAACCTAGAGCATACTTGATGTGTATTTTGCAAATGGTGAAATGTACTTGTTTTGTTACTAGTTGAAGCCAATTGAGTGTGGTGGAAGCTACAGAAGAGAAAAAGGAGGGAAACTTTTAAAAATAACATTTGCTCAGTATAAAGAAGTCACAGCCATTACAAATGCATCATCTGGAATTAATGTTTCTTATAATTTCTGTCTACATTATGAGAGGTTGTATAATTAGAAGGACAGTGAACTCTGGAAAAAAAGATGAGGTAAAAAGCAGATACACATTGCAGTCAGTACAGAAGTAGCACCTCGCAGAGTCCTTGAACACATGATTATAGAATCACAGAACCATTTAGGTTGGGAAAGACCTTTGAGATCATCAAGTCCACTTGTTAACCCAGGACTGCCAAGCTTATCACTAAACCATTTTCCCTAAGCACCACATCTACGTGGTTTTTAAACATTGTCAGGGATGGCGATTCCACCACCTCCCTGGGAAGCCTGTTCCAGGGCTTTTCTGCGAAAACCCTTTCAGCAAAATTTTTCCTAATACCCAACCTAAACCTCTCCTGATGTAACCTGAGGCCATTTCCTCTTGTCCTATCGCTTGTTAC
>JAVJGJ010000061.1:46322622-46347707 GCA_035590215.1 Microhierax caerulescens
TGTGCTGCACGTGCCATCTGATGGCGCTTGGGATGATCTGCTCCATCACCTTCCCCGGCACCGAGGTCGGGCTGACATGGTTCCTCCTGGATCCTCCTTCTTGTAGACGGGCAGCACGCTGTCTCCCCCCAGTCTGCCGGGACTGTTGGTAAAGGATGGAGAGCGGCTTGGCGAGCTCCTCTGCCGGCTCCCTCTGTGCCCCCGCGTGGATCCCACCCGGCCCCACAGACTCGCGCGTGTCCAAGCGGAGCAGCAGGTCACTGGCCGTTTCCTCCTGGCCTGTGGGGGCTTCATTCTGCTCCTGGTCCCTGTCCGCCAGCTCCGGGGCCGGGTACCGAGGGAAGCTGCTCTTACTGTTAAAGACTGAGGCAAAGGGATTGCTGAGTGCCTCAGCCTTTGTGGCAACGTTCCTTGCCGTATCCAGTAGAGGGTACAGATTGTTCTTGGCCCTCCTTTTGTTTCTAATGTATTTGTAAGAAACATTTTTTGTTATCTTTTGCGGCAGTGGGCAGCCTGAGTTCTAGCTGGGCTCTGGCCCCCCTAATCTTCACCCTGCAGAGCCTTGTGACACCCTTGCAGCCCTCCCGAGCTGCCTGCCCCTTCTTCCAAAGGTCATAAACTCCTTTTTTCCCTCAGCTCCAGCCAAAGCTTCCTGTAACAAAAGTGGTGAATAACTACATTATTTTCTTACCAATGACTGTCCAGATACATAATTTGCAGTTAAAAACTGGTTGGTTTTCTGGAGGTTTCTGCTTAAGAGTTCTTTTCCCATAATAAATAAAGGCAAGGTGGCTGCTCATGACTGTGGTTTAGTAGTGTCAGAAAATACCCTTTGCTGGACATCATTAATGCAGAAGCTCAGAAAAAAAGCAGAGCTGTTTTTCTCCTCTTAGGAACCCGTTTGGCAGTCTTACTGAAATGTGCACTTGGTGCCTGTGTTGCATGACCTGGTATCTGTCCTGCTTGTGGGAACTGTGGGGCAGGGACAGGCCACCTTACATCTGCCTCTACTTATAAGTAGGTGGCAGGAGAGTCTGAACTTGCAGTGCTGTTGGCTCAAGAGATTGCTTTTTGGTTAGGTTTGGTTTTTTTTTTTTAAAAAAAAACTCTAAATGCACTTGTTAATTTTTCTGCTGTAAATTAATCTGGATAAATCATTTAGGAAAAATTGCTGTGTAAGTAAAATTGTATAAACAGCAATGTGCTTTCCTTGGTCTCCCTATTTTGAGTACAAGATCAGGAGAGCAGGTGGCTAAATGGGGGCATGTGTGAGACCAAGGAGATTAATAATGTTCTCTAATAAAGTGCAATAAGCAGAAGGCCAGCAGCGGCTCTACCACTTCAGAGTAACAAGGAGTTTTATGAAGGTGAGAGACCCTGTGGCGGACTATCGCACCAGGTGTACCCACTATTCATCTTGCTGTTACCCTGTAGTATTTGTAAATACAGAGCAGCCGGTGGGAAAACAGCTTGTGGCTCTTCGTATGCCAAGGAAAAGCATAAAAAGAGAAAAGGTAAGCAGCCATTTGTCGTGTAGTGGGTGTGGGCCCCCATTCTAGCAGGGCACGTGACAGTAGACAGGGAAATTTCAGATGCTTAAAACTGAACGGTAGTTGGAGATGAGTACTGGGGGAGGTTCTGCTTTCTCTGGTAGTAGTCACAAAGCTCAACACACAAGGGCTTTACTGTGGTACTGTGTACCCAGTGGCGTGGCTGCCCCCAGTCACCGAGTTGTGCAGTAGTTGGCTTCTCCCTTTGGTGTTGAACTGCAGCTCTCGGTTGCTTCTGCTTCAGCTGGGTCCTACAACAGGCTGCTTTTTGGGATGCTCGGTCTTCCTCAACCTTGCCTGGGGGTATCTGCCTTCATCCTTGTGTATCTGTATAACAGATAACAACAGCTCTACCGCATGATGAGCTTGGTATTAGCAGGCATCAGGATTGGAAATCCTTTTGTGCCTCCTTTCCACTAGCAAAGATCTAGTGGTTTCTGGTTCTTTGGTTTGGAAAGCATCTAGTCAGTATAGTTCAGCGCTGCGATCTTTGCCATATTTCAGTGTGCTCAGACGAGAGATGATGTACATCATTGTGTACATACATCTAGTTTATTTTTGCTAATTGGCAAGTGTTCAGAGCAAGAGCATGGTGAGGAGCTGTGAGATACTGCCGACAGGTGGGATTACAGCGGGAAAGGTGGATGCTCAGGGTTGTGCCTCATGCCTTTTTTGGGTGCTGGTGTCCTGCTTTTGACTTTTTTATTGCTGGTGTGGATGTGGAAATAATATAACAAGTAACCATGCTTACCTCTCTACTACTTTTAAATTCATGTGCACACACACACACGCCCCTCCCCCCCATATGTTCCTTATATATTTGTATCATAAACGTAGTGGTCATTAGTGTTGTGTAGTGAGATGTCAACTCGGGATATTTGTTTAGTTTTACCATGGGTTAAATAATAACTGCTAGATCATATTGCTGGTCACTCTGAAAAAAGTATTTGTGGGAAAACTAAAGCTTGCTTCCCTTTGTAACCAGTATTACCAAAATGATCTAAAAATTACCTGTACCTGGAGAAGCTTTACTGAAATTTTTTTTGCCACTGAACTTCAATATATGAATGTTCACAATCTCCAACAGTGTGTGCGCACTTGTCTGCTGTTTCCTACTAGATTGACAGCTCTCACACAGTGTTGTCTCCTTACATGGATGACCAAAACCACCCAGTGCACAGCATCCACAAAAATAACGCTTCCTGAGTATGCTTTCAAAATTCAGGACTGTTGTTGTAAACTAGGTTTCTCAATATTCAGGAAAAATCGTTTCTACCTTGACAATAATAAGAGCAAACCGCAGCGGGCAGTTTGCTTTTGAAGCCTTAGGTTTCCTGCACAACATTTACCCTTTGCTGACCTTGCTTGTCAACACTCGTAATTTGTGTCTCTGCTAGGAATCCTCTTCCAGTATCTGCTGTATTAAATCCACCTTCTTAGGCTTGTGGTGCTTTCAAATAGTACAGCTATGGCTCCCCTCCTTTAAATTATATTTCCCCTTTGTTACTTATGAAAACCTGTTGCATTCTACTGCTCCATTCATTGACTAAAGTACCTTTAAAATATGTCAGACCCTCCAACACTTTCTGTTTTTCTTTCCAGTCTTCCTGTTTTAACACAGGGTAACCAAAACTGGCAGAAATCTGAGCAGAATGTTCAGAGAAAATTTGTATTTTTAAATCCTTATATATAGTCAATAAAAAAATGACATTTCTTCCCTTGTTTGAGAACAACTGAGATGAGAAATTTCTTGTCCTGTTTATTTCATCAAGTTTCATTAAAAACATGGGCCATCACTTCGTCTTGGATCTTGGACTATGAATGAAATAAATGCTGAGCAGTGCCAGGTCACCTCATTCTGGCCGGGATACCTGACACGTAACTGGATGCTGTCGTGGCATAACCCAGCAGCGCTTGCTGGGCCAGGGAAGCAGCAGCACTGGCACCATGACCCAGGCTTGCGTGCTGCTCGTGCCAAGGGGCTGCGCTGCCTTCTCAACTGGGAGTGAAGGTGCAAATGAACCCAGATCACGTTGCTTTGCAGTTAGTCATCATTTTTGTACTTTGAAAAACATTTGATACATTGGAGTAGTTGTGTTCTTGTGACTTTTAAAAGATGTTTTAGGACACATTAAATAATAACTTTGAAATAACTTAAAAATTGAAGTCTTATTTTTCAGTTGACATAGATCGTGAATGTATAATTTTACTTGAAAAATCACAGAAGACTGATTTAAACATCATGAAGGTGACTTAAAATTTTGGTAGTAGGTTTTTCAGTGCAATATTTGTTCCCTTTGCAGTGAAAAAACCCACTTTTTTTCTCTGTTATATCCATCACGAAAGTTTAGTTGTTTCAGGTAAGAATAACTTTAAATTCTCTCACTGACTTGTGCAATAATTTTTAGTCTATCAGTTCTTGGGAGTTGCTTTCCCTTGTTATAGAAAATGCGTGACTGGTTGAATCTGTTAGTTTTGTTTATTACTGAGAACATAAATCTCAATCAAATTTGTGACACAAACACTGTTGCAAATGCAGAATTCCCTTTTCATGAACACCCTGCAGATGTTCCTGTTTTTTTTAATCCCCTTAAATATTCCTGCCCACAAAATACTGTGCACAAATTGAGAGACAGATTTACGCACTGTTGTTTGAATGAGTCAGCTGAGGTTCTGTGGAAATGGTTCCTCCTAAACTTGTCTGTGGCTGCAGCAAAAGGACAGCTGTAAGCGTGAGGACTGTTCTGTCTGCCCCCGTTCTGCGTCAGAGGATATTATTTCACGGTGAAAAAGGGAATGAAGAGTAGCACTGGCTAGATAACAAGTGTTGAAAGAGAAGCTGTGTTGTTCATCTTAATAGCGTGATCTGCATATCTCAGTTGGGCAGAAAATCCCCCCCACCCCCATTTATTTTATCATTTGAAGGAAACCAGGCTTTTTCAGGTCAAGGGGAGGTGTCGTCGTATCTCGTCCTGGTGCTGTTTCCTTGCAATATTAAAAAACACCCATCAACATCCATGACTGCAAGGTGAGCTGTTGTTATCAGGAAATTATATAGCAGAGCCAGCTGGCATCACTGCCCACCCCACCAGGGGCTGCTGGATTTGGGGTACACCAAGGAGAGCAGAACCTGTTCTGGAGGTGTGGCAGGGATGGCTTGTGCTATGGTTTTATATCGTTACCAGACAGATAATGCAGTCCTGTCAACACTCCACCACTGTCCGGTGCTGCTGTTTGCAATGACAGTACTGAAATCCATGCTTTCACTTTGGAACATGTATCCTTCTTATCACACTATCTAATTTTTTTTTCTCATTTGTCAGAAATTCAGAATTTCCTCAAAAATGCCAAAAAAAAAAAATTATCATCCATCCCCTGGATATTGGGCAGGCATTGCTTAGAAAGAAGCCTGTGGACCGGGTTTCTTGCTCTGACTAAGCTGTGTTTGAACCATGACTGGGGAGGTGAAACATGTTACTTAGAGCTATTTTTATGACAGCTTCATCTTAGGACTAGTCCAGCTTCTGAAGCAAGTTGAATTGCTCTAGTTCTGTGCTAGCTCTGCTTGAACCGGAGACTTTCTGGTATGCAAAGACACATCCCTTTAAATTAGAGACTGTGTCTCCATGCTGTGGGCTAGCAGAGCTGGTGTATTCAAGGTGTGCCAGAGGATGTGTAGGTAGTACAGCCCTCACACTGTTGCATTTGTCATCCCTTAGTAGCTGCAAAACACAAGTCCACAGTCAACACCATGAGATCCTGTGGTTCCTCATTAAATTGTTCCCTCAGCTCGGTCCATTCACACGATTTACAATGGTCAAGGGAGGCTCATCCCTGTGCACGAAGTAACGTGCCTGGGCCACCTCAGGACTTCCATAAAGGAGTGAGGTTTTCTCCTTTTCCTAGGCTGTTTGCTTCATACAGCAGCTTCATGTAGGAAGGTAGCTGGGACAGTTAATTCTTGGAACTGTTCCTACAAAGGCAGATGGCTGTTCCTGAGGATGACACCACAGGTAATGAAAAGTAATCTTCTCTCTTGCCCTGTGCCCTCAGCTTTGGTCACAGCTCATCTTTTACTTGCTGAATGTCTTGAGAACAGGCCTGCTCCTGCCTCTAGAGCCAACCAACCGAGTGTCCACCTATGTCTTTTAGGTTAGCCTGCATTGCTTTCTAGTAAAAAAAGCCCCCAAATGAACCCCAAAACAGCAAACCCGTACCTGTTCTGCCATGACACAACAAGTGTTCTTACAGAAGCTCAGCCTGACTTCTAGAGTGTCCTTAAAACTTTTTTTTTTCTTCATTTAGTGGTCTAAAATGGGTGTTCAAAGGACACAGCAATGGCTGGGAAAACCGAGCTTATTTAGACAGCGGGAATGTCTTTCCCGTTCTAACAGTGAAAGGTCTCAGATAAGGCTGAAAGCCTTCATGTTAATTAGACAGGAGTTTTCTTAATTTGTTAGTCTCATTTAAAACTTGTAAATCCAAGAAGCAACAGATGGCTGAGGAAAAATGAGAACAGATTAAGACCTGCATCTCTCTGTAGTGCCAGGTGCTATGGAAAATACTTCTGAACACAAAACTTAAGCACTTTGTTTGAGCTGTCTGACTCTATCCAGTGTCTGTGCTGGAAAGCACAAGAGCACATACATCAACTCTAAATGGATGTGTAATCCCACAACTATTCCCTGCTCTGCAAAGCTCTTAAGCGTGTACTTCAGTCTCAAAGAAATCAGCGGGTTTGAAACACATGTTCAAAGTTAAAGGCACATGTTGAAGTGCTTGTTAAATTGCTGTCCTGTGCATCTGTAACAATGTGCATTTTATTCCTGCTTAACCTTTTAGCTTTATATACAAAGCTAGACAGCAAGAAGAAATAATGTTTGAAAGTGTGATGTCATATGTTCTGTCTCTAGCTATCCTGAGATCAGTGCGGACTGTCCCCTAAAACAAGTACTGCTTGTTTGCTTGCGCTGCTTTAGTAATTCATCAGTTTGTGTAGCTTTTATTATTGCTTCATGAATTATGCCTTTGCAGAAATTTAAGGTCCAGTTCAGAAAGATAAACAACAGTTAGGGTCGGTTAGGAAGCCCATGAATTGTTCAGAACAGTTTCTGGGACTTGCCAGATTCCCCAAATTTAAAAAATATGGAGAAGGAATTTGAAAACTTATTGCTTCTGTAATAGCAGTTCCTAATGATGCAGTTATTTTTTAACAGGTTCTCACATGCTACTGAAGGCAGTAAGAGGAGGAAAAACAGTCTGTTTTTTTGTTAGTGGGAAGAATGCCTCAAAGAATAAATGTAAATATGAGGATAACATATTACAGATGGCCAGCATCAGCAAATAGTAGATGATGATCTCCACTGCCTGAAAAACTAAGAATAAAAACATGCACAAAAGGGACAAAGTCAGTACTTTATTGTATAAACAGAAGCCCTCTGACACATTTCTATTCCACGGCTAGAAGCTTTTGAATAAAATTTTTGAAAAAACAAAGTGTTATGGGGAACATAGGCTAATTTGAGTGGAGAAGTATATTGGGAATTTTTCTTCACCCTCCTTTTAGTGAAGTGCTTCCCTCAGTGAGTCACTCTGCCTCAGGTAGGAGACACAGGGTCTGGCTGTGCCGCACATTGTGTGATGCTGTGAATGGTAAAGTGCTGCCACTGATGCTTCTAGGTGCTCTGTGCTAATTTGCTTTCATAGAAATTAACATGTGAAGCACTTGGGCTCTTTATTAATGTTAGTGATTATTTGAAATAGTTGAGCTTTAGTTGTGGGAGGATATATATTGCAATAACTGACAGTGTAGTTACCGTGATGTAAATATAATGATGGAAAAGTGCAAAATTTAGTTTCTTCAGATAAATGTGACACCTGTTAGCTGCAGAGCAATTCTTGCTGTTAGAATGATAGCTGCAGTACATAGGACCATACTAAAGCCATAGTTGCTAATACCATCACAGTCCTGGCAGAGCAGTTATCCCACCACATGACAGATGCTCATCACAGCTGCAACTTCACAGCTCTTCAGCCCCATCTTCATCAGAGCAGGATGGGCTGGGAGTGCCTGTGTGTAACAGCTATTCAGTTTGCTCTGTTTGTAAATGGAATGCTGCCTGCAGTGTTTGATAAGAGATTTGAAACTTTGGTGTCTGGAGTTGGTCCCTAAATCAAGGGGTATGAGTGTGCTTATCAAGGTGAATTCAGTACCATCACAGTTTGTTAATGACTGTTAAATTCTGTAGGTTCTGCATGTTAAATACTATTGAACTTATGCAGGATGTGTGTGTCTTGAGTGTTGTAGAGGAACTTTTCTGAAGGGAAGAAAAGGGGGAAAATACGGACCTTTAGGGATAAAAAAATCCAACCAACCAAATAGACAACCCCATTCTGTTTGTTTTTTGTGATGGGTCTCAAACTTGAATAATGGGAACATTAAAAGTGTGTGGCTGTATCATTTAGTTGTTTGGATTGATGGTTACAGACTAGTTTGTTGTGAGAAGCAGGCTAGCTGTTCTCTGTAGTGACCGAGCCCTCTAGCCAGAATATATAGTGAGAAAATCCAGACTTCTGCGCGACCAAGCAGTGTTTCATATTTTGTCTTTTCCGCATGCTCCGGCACACCCTAGCTTGAGGTGGGGCTGGAAGCGAAACTTCTGGAATATGTGAGGAAGACCATTCTTGTGGTATTGCCATCCCAGCCAAACCCAGGAAGCATTAGAAAACTTGCCAAAGAAAAAAAATAATCAGACTGCTAGGGAGAGTTTGCCAGCCTGGTTTCCAAGCCAAGGGGATCTGGAAAAGCATCTGAATGTTTCAGAGGTTATCCAAACCAGACCAGTAGACTTTCACTCACTATTCAGTGTATGTGTACAGCCCTCTGAGCTGTGCTCTCGTTGAGGAGGTTCCTATATTTGGTTGCTCATTAGCAGCTCTGACCCACCAACCATAATATCTTATTTCCCCATAACTGAAGGAGCCTACTGTCCTGCTGTCCAGCCAACCTCAAACCGCAAATTAAAAAAGTGTTATTCTTGAAAAGAGCTAATGGGGGGGGGGGACGGGGGGACGCACAGAACCCCCAAAAAGCCATTCTAGAAGTTTTCCTAGGAGTGTCTCTGCCTGTTGTCCTCTCCAAATGTCATTTAAAGGCAAGCAGCTCCTGTCCTTTCTTCAGCCATAACTCCATCCACCACCGGCTGGTGGAAGGGTAGTTCAATCCTGTTTCTCCCATGGAAATCCCATTCTCTCTTTGCTTTCCAGAATACCCATTTCATTCTGATTTGCTGCCTCTCCATGTAGGGACATGCCTTTTGGGTCTTCACAGCTCAGCTCTGTTGGTAGCATGTCCTGAGCTCTGTTATTGCTGCGTTCATTCAGGTGGGATACTGCACTGTGTTCCTCAGCAGTGCTTTCCCACTGAAGGTCATTTGCAAAGACTAGTTGCTCTGTCATCATCGCACCTGGAAAGGACGTGTGTTGTTACAAGCCACTATCATTGAGAAGAAAATTAGTCAAAACTGTGCTAAAGTGTGCATTTAGAGAGTAATTTGAATTTTGACCTAAATAGTCTTTTGAGACAGTCTTGGCCAAATTGCATGTGTCAGTTTTACAGACCCAGGGTGGTCATAAAGACAAGAACATTAATGGATTCTTCCTGTCAAATTAGTTTATGGCCAAAGGTTTTCTTAATAACCAGGGATGATAGTATTAATCTAAACAAACCTATCCACCCTGGACTGCTCCTGACAAAGTGAATCATGGCAGCGTGCTGGCAGAGGATCTGTGTGTTGTCTTCAGGACAGATCCCATGTCCCCTGACCGAAGAAAAGGTGAGCTTATAAATTACCAAACTGGTGTTTCTGTATCATCTGACCTTGCAAAGATAGGAGCTAAATAACTCAAGACATGAAGTGTAGCTGGGACGAAGAGTTGGAAACATCTGTAAAACCAAAGCAGTGGAAGTAATTATTGTGAACCCACTTTTCCTTATGAGTCTGCAATGTAAAGAAAACAACCGACCTGATCCAGGAACTCTTGATAGATCAGTTTTTTTTTGCTTATACTGGAAGCACCTGGTAGCACATGACCTGTCCTATTTAAAGAGTTTCAATGCTTGAGATATATCAGGAAAAAAAGTGGTAAAAAAATACTTCTCTTTCTAGAGAGTTTTAGTTATGTTTTGTAAGTCAAATAAGTAAAGTAATACTCAGCACAAGGTATAATTCAGTTGCAGTGAAACCCAACAGAATTTTGTGTTAGGAGATGTGACAAGAAAACATCCAGCAGGACAACTTGTCATCCAGAGTGTTTATGGCAGAAGGTCTCCTTCTGCAGCAGAACTGTTTTCAAGATAATTAACTTGGCAAGTTGAATCAGCAAACCTTCTGATTATGTATCAGCTATTTGTTACCATCAAATCTGAAGGATAATTTCTAGTTACTTGTTTAATCTTTGTGGCCTGTGTCATAAGATACGTGGAGCTTTGTCAACAGAGGGAAGTTCATGCCATGCTTCAGAACATGCCTAACTACTTCCCTTATTGCTGCCAAGTCGCATGCTGGCTGTACAGCCAGCAAGGAGGGGTACAGAGAGTTGTGTGAGGATGTGGCTGATGGATGGAGAGGGGAGCGCATGTGTAGTACAGCTGCAGCCACTAAGAAGGTACTTCCATAGCTACAACTTTGCATTTTGCTTTTCAATTTCTGCTACTTTGCAAAAGGGCCAGCAATTTAGCTTTTCTGTCTCACTTGTCCCTCCTACTCATAGTGTCTATTCTGAAAAATCATTCTTAAAACCTTGAAAAAGTGAAATGCTCAGGTTTGATTTGAATAAAATATTGACTATGTTAGGTAAATATTCTTTTAAGATTTTGCTAGGAAGTGCAAGGAGAATTAGTTTATTTTTTATCTCTGCCTTCTTTAGCTTGACTACAAAAGTCTGTTTTTAGTGTATGAAAAAAACTAGGTGGTTCCTGTCAATGGTAGATGCAGATTTGCAAAATGTAAGGTTCAGTAGTTACAGTGAAGTGAACACGATGGAGTAGGAATTATCCCTGTTTTTCTTTAGACAGCTGTGTCCTCTGCTGAGAGCTTTGAGTTTGCTAGAATGAAGGTTTTCCTAGTAAGGGACTTTCTCCTTTTTTTCCATTTTTTACTGTGGCCCTACCTGGAATAGTAAGTGTTTGGCTCTTTTGCTGAAAGGCTTTTGCCTTCACTCTAGAAACAATCTATTAGGGCATTTTTACCTTTTGCTAGACCCACTGAGGGATGAAAAAAACCCTCTGCAAGAAGTCATCTTACAAAAGGCCATTTCACGCTTTTGTTTGTATTTCTGTTTTCAACTTGAACATGATAGGAAAAAGAACATTTGTTTGCAGCAGCTTTTTAGGAGAAAGAGCTGCATATGCAAAACTTTTCCAAAAGAAAGAGTGTAAGAATAACGGTAAAACTTATTTACCTTTTGTTTTGATTTTTTTATTTTTTTTATTATTATTATTATTATTATTTTTAGTGAAAGGAAAAAGGAAGTGTACCTGCATTGCTTAATGAGTCTGGTGGGAGATAGATGTAAAGGCACTGGAAAAAGGGGAAATGGAGAAGATAATTCTGAGTATCTGTTATGTCAAAGAAATAAGTGTATGTAGCTGTTAAAGCGCACTTGGTTCATGATACTAGACATCAGTTGCATCAGTGTAAGTGCAGAGTAATGTTCCTGAAGTCCAAAGAATCCCAGCAAGCAAAAAGCTGGGCTGAGGTCAAATTGCGGACAGCGGAGTTGCCTTCAGTGCCTGTGCAAAGTTAGGCTGGTGATGGCTTGAAAAAGGTTCTGGTGCTGCAGTCAGTGTATGTGCTGCGTATCTCTGAGCTCCATGTGAGTGAAGTGCTTAACTGGAGTTTCCTGCTGTCTACAGTGCTGCATCCTTTTAAAAGGCACGGGAGGAGTGGTTGGTTGCTCTGGCCGGGTAACCTTTAGCAGTCCGTGTTCATTAACAGGCTAGGGCAGAGCTCTGTGTTCGTTACGGAGTGTCTCTTGCTGCATTCCCCTGCTTGTGGGGGAAAAAAAATACATCTTTAAATCTCAGTGGGAAATAAATTGTCTTCTAGCTTAAGTGGAGGTATGCCAGCAGATGATGTGACCCTATGCTGTTACAAGGCATTGTAGGAAGCCATGAGATCTCCTGTCCAGTAGGAATTTTTTTAAATCTTGCTGAAATTTTAAAGCAGAGGGAATATGCCTATTTGTTCCTCCTTTCACAGTCCATATTGGGTTATTCTCTGGTAGTCCCAACACAGGCTAATAAGATTATTATTGTTATTATTATTTTTAAGAGTGCATGTTTTGGGGTTACTGCCAGTCATTATAAGGAGACACTGTGTGGTGGTTTGGTTTGGATACAAAATACCAGGTACGAGGATACTTGCTGCTCAGTTGAGTAAAACCGCTGTAATGCTGTCAGCTGGAGTTATTTAAAACCTATTGCAATGTAATAGGATTATCAAATAGCCTAATTTTATCTATGTTTATTAATTAGTAATCATTGTTAAATAATTATAATTAATAATATTAATTATTAATATGTAGTAATTTTTTTCCCTCTTGAACAACAATCTGGGAGAACTGTGTTGTTATTGGAAAAATACTCAGTATATGCATACAGACCGCCGCAGGAACTCTTGCCTGTTAGGATTATCACATGTGCTGTCACTGTGGGTACGTTGGGTGTCTGTAAACAAATAACCAGAATCAGTTGTACAGATACACTGGGCTAGTATTGCAACACAATTAAAACAAGGAAAAAAGGCACGTGTCTGTGGGATGGGACTCGATTCTCCACACAGACCTGACTTTGCTGAAAGCCAGCAGGCGTTGGGGATTTCAGTGGGAGCGCGGCTGAACCGTGCTGAGTGTATGTGAAACCTCCACCTGCAATTAGTACAGTAGCCATGAAAGCTTAGCTTGATGGGCTCGCAGGAGTGCTTAGATTTGCTGCATAGGAAAGGTGACGCTATCAGAACCTAGAACAATACTAATATTTAAGGGCCATGCAGCACATACTGTTTCCTCTTTATTAATTGAAGCTGTATTTTGGCACCATTGAAAGCCACCGAGATATTCCTGGTTTTTAAGGGAATTTGGAACCGCATTTGGTGTTCCAAGAAGCTCAATAGGGGTTTGGTTGACTTAAATATGAGAAGTGGAGGTAGTCTGCAGACTTGACTTGAAGTTTTGTCTGTTTGTGATGGAAAGACGGAGAGAAAGCATTATGGCTTTATTTCCATTTAATTTTTTGTTGTGGTCCATGCATGTTCCATGAGCCTTGGGTTTGGAATAGAGCATGTATGAATTCTTCAGGAGAAGACTTTGTTATCCTGATAAAAATGTGCATTTCAGAAACAAAACACATCTGTGTGGTAGCACGGCAAGTTCAAAGCCAGTTGAAGTTTATGGGAAGCAGCTGCAGGTTGTCTTTGCTAATTAGGAACAGAACATACTCGAGGATTTGACACAACAGGTTTACACGGTGTGATTAGGTAAAGAAAGTTAATGTCTGCTTTTAATAACAACAGCAAGTAGCAGAGGCGGCAAAGTATTTTTAATGACATCATTTGCCCAGCTGTTTTACACATGTGTAATGTGGAACGTCATTCCAGTTCTGTAACACTTCATCCTTGCTCTTCCACACCTTTGGGATAAGGGATAAAGTTACCTGTCTGGAAGGGAGCAGCCTGGGAAACATTTGTATTTGCAGTTAGTTATCAGCATTGGCCATGTTAAAACATTGGTGAAAGCATACTGCATTAGGTACGTATTTTTTTCAATGTTCTAATTATTTCACTATGAATTCGGCACTTACGCACAGATCCCTGTGCTCTTGGCCAAGCTTACATCTAGGAATGAAACATTTGCAGCAGCTGCAAAAATGTTTTTACTTTTTTAAGGCTTTATAATGTTTATAGCCATGAATAATGATGGGTATATAAATCACTCATTAATTTGTAGTTAGATGCTTCCCCTTACGGTGTGTGAGATGATGATGGCACGGAAAGGATACGCTAGGTGGTTATGCTGTGTTTGCATGCAGGCACACGTGTTGACTATGTCTGTAGGGTCTGTTTCAACTCCTGTTCAATTCAGTGGGATTTCCACTGAGTGTGCTTTGATCCAGGCTCCTTTTCTCCCTGTCATTGGTAAGGGTGGTACAGCTCTGGAGAACTACCCTTCAGGTGGTGCTTGTGCTCCTGGTTTTGAAAGAAGGCCTGGCTTTGTGAAGATGCTGTGGCAAAGTAAGGGTGGGTTCATGACTGCGTCCAAAGCATTACTGGAACAAATTTAATTGATTTGTGTGCTAGAAAAGAATGATATAAGAATTAAGTCCCTTAGGTTGCATATTTCTCTTTCATAAACCTGAGAGTTTCTTAGCTCAGTGGGAAACAAGGGGAAATTTTATTTCAAAATAACTTTGGAGTTTGCCATCTCTTTGGGTCAATGTGTCTTGTGCTCCTCAGCCCAGTAAGCAGTTCAAAAATGCTCTGTCTTGCTGGTTTGCGCTGTTTATCATTTGGGTCCACTCTCAAATAGCTGTAAAATGTTTGAAAAAATTAGTTTTCATATCTAACGTTCCTTGTGACGTATGGACTTTGAATATTAGTACATTGACAGATTGTGCATGGCATGCTTTGGGAGCGTAACTGAGCTGTAACATTTCGTTACAGTGTGAATTAGCCTTCAGTTTGCAAGAAATAATGAAAATGCTAACTTTGATTCAAAATTGTATTGTGTCTGGAGAGCAGTAAGATACTGACTAATACTTAAATACGAAATGAAACAGGTTCATGAGAGATTATGGTATGGGTTGGAGAAAGAGATGCTATTCATTGTAACATAACAGTAAAAATCATCTTGTTTTTCTTTATTACGGTGTAGGGTTAAGGTAGATGGTCAGAACCTTGGGGGCCAAAGGAATGTCTGGGAAAGATGTCATCTTTCTTTTAAGATGATACTTAATATAGAATTTGCTGAAAGCTTAGGTAATTGGTAAGTGCACAGATAAGTCTAATGCTGCTCCTTTCAGCCAGCAGTTCCATTTCATCACAGCTTCCGATGTTCTGTTGTGTTAGTGGGTTTGTATGTACATTTTTATTTAGTTGTGTGTGCAGTCATGGTCGACTTTTGGCATCGTTGCAAAAACCCATGGGTATTTTTTAAAATCAGAGGGTTTTCAGAATGGTTCAAATGAGATATAAAACTCCTGCAGGGTTGGAAAGTCTGAAAATTTAATTTGCTTCTGAAAAATTAAATTTTACTTTATACTGGGGGAAAAATATGAAAAGATTCACGTGGTTAGTAGAAGTCTTAAATAAGCAAAGACAAAGTACACTTTTAGACCAGGCATATATATTCAAAGAGAACAGGAACACATATTGGTTTTGTAGTGAAAAATGGACTTTGTATACCTTGAGTTATGTGTTAACAAAGTTAATGTTTATAATTCTTCCTTTTAAGTTTCTTTATGAAATATGTAAGTGATATGATTAAAAAAAAAAAAAAAAAAAGAGAAAGCAGTGACAATTTGCACCAGTGGGAGAGCTGCCACACAGAACTGGTAGAAGACTGCATGTGCTGTATTTTAGAAGTGGGGAAGTCTGGCCAGCTGACAGCAGAGTCAAGGTTGCACAGTCTGATTCCCGCCTGCTCTTGAATTGTAATGTGACCTTCATGTGATGATGTCAGGCCAGAAGCCAAACATTCAGGTAATATTTTGAGGGTTTACTCAGCACTGAAATCCTTTGTATTTAACACTTCTGTGACACGAGTATGGTGGGATGATGCAGGTAATCTGTCTTACTAGCCCCTAACATCACCTACAAGCACAACCATGTGTAGAAGGCTCTTCACGTGAGCTTCACACATCTGTTTCCTTTTCTAAACAAAATTAATCCCAAGGTAAGCTCTATTCTTGGAAGAGATGGGGATTTCCCATTTAATTTATCTGTGATTAGAACTACTGATAACTTGCTGAAAAATTGCTAAGCCATTTCTCAATAACTTGGATGATTCAAAGCAAGACGGAACCTTTTTCTAAAAACATCCTTACCTGAATGAAAAAGATGTGGCTGACATGGGAATCACACATAAAATTCTGTGTGCTGTGTTGTGCGGTTGGTTAGCTAGGTGATCATAAGGTTTCCTTTTTGGCTTTGAAGTCTATTAATGCTTCCTGTAGCCTGAAAATATTGCAGTTTAATGAATCTGAGTAAACAAAAGCAGGTGAAAAATTCAGCTATGTGAGGCTAATGTGTCTGTGTTGGTGTAGCCCAGGAGAGGAGAGGTTAACGTGCACGAGGGGGTTTTCTGCAGCGGGTGCATGGATCATGGATCCGTCGGGATGGAGAAGGATCAGGGCTGCTTGGAATGTAGCACGGTGCAGTTTGCAGAGTGCGGCTGGCTGCCAAGCCATTTAACAGTTGGCTGTTTTTGTTGTAAAGGCAGCTTGAAAAGTTAAAACCTTCTGATTTTTTAAAATCAGCTGGAGAACATTATAGTCACGCAGAACTGAAGGCAGACAACTCGTTAAAATTAGCATTGGCCATAATTAAAAACATGCTGGGGGAAAAAAACCATGAGAAGAAACAGACTCTTGGAAAGCTCCTGACATTTCTAGATGTCTAAATGGAAATGTAGATTGCTAATTGATTTAAATAATTGCTAGGTTACTACATGCCTCACCCGCTGCAGTAGATACCAAAGCCGTCCTGCATGTGGTGGAGCTGGGTAATCGGGTCTTGCAAGCCTTGGAAGAAATAAAGGAGCTGGAGAGAGGTGAGCAGGCTCCCCTGTGCCGTGCTGGGAGAGACCTGTTCCTCCTTTCCAAATTCTGTTTCTAGCCTTTCATTTCTCTCTGTGACAACTTCACTTCTCTTGCTAGCTAGTAATCAGCATCGCTTAGGAATTTGCTGGGTGATTCACGTCATCCTCTAGGACTCTCCTAGAGGTTGTGTGCTACCTCTGAGTGCAGGTTTGGTCCATGCCAGTATGCAGGTTCATTCCCGGGCCACATTTAAGACTACAAGCATATACAGGAGAAAGAAGATTTTCAGGGGAGGGAAGCTCAGAATCGAGTTCAGCCTTTATGTGAGTGCAGATGATGACCGCCGGTGATGCTGACAGGCTTGAGGCCAACTTTGGGAAGGGGAGGGGGATTGGAAACTGGGCATTCTAGGTCTGTCCCAGCTTATATTGTCATGGGATGGGTGTAGTGTGACCATTCCAGCCTGCTTCCCATTGCTCTGTTGCTCTCTGCAACACTAGAGTTATTATTTGTCAACAAAATGTCATGAGTTTCCACTCGATCTGCTGCTCTCACCCCAGACTGTGAGGGTTGATAAAACTAGGTGTAAGGGTGAGGTGTAGCCTGAGTCTTTAGCAGTGCATGTGCTTGCCAGGGCTGTGGGATCTGAAGGCAGTGAAATTCAGGAATACAGGTTGCATCTGTTACAAATGGTAATGCAGATGCCAGATGTGCTCCTTGACTTGCCACCATGCATCTGTCTGCTCCCTGCTCCAGATTCCTGAGAGTGGTGTAGCTGTAGGTAACAGTCAAATTAACATCATCATCAGGTGCATTTGGAACATCATTGCTAAAATAATGGGGCTAGCAGCATTTATACCTACATGAGAAATTTCTCTGCTGGGTAGTGTAGTGTTTCTTTTCTATTTGTCCTGGAAAATATGCTCATTTTTTACAAAAATTTTATCTTCAGAAGCTCCCATAGTAACTTTTCCTCAAAATAAGCATAATTATGGCTTGAACGGTACCTCACACTGTCTTGCATGCTGGCTTCAGATGAACAAGCAGCCTGAGTGAATCCCCTCGCTGTTGTACTGTTAGGCCTGATTTTGTAGTGCTGCTAATTTTACATCCACCCTGCCCCATTCAGAAGTAATTTTTATTTCATAGCTATTGCATATGGTTAGGAAGTGTCCCTTTCCACACATCATAATTCATTTTTCTGTTGGCCTCTATTGTGTAACACAAAATAAGTGTGAAAAATCCTCTTCCCATTTAGCATCAAGAAGCCCCATTTCATGTTCTCATACAGAGTCTCACGGTTTGTATGTGTTGTTACAAAGATAAGAAATCCCGCTTCATAACCTTATGTAAGACCTACTGGCTTCAGTTACACATTGTAACTCAATGACCGCCCTATTAAAATCATAATGCAATTTATATTGGCTTTCACTGCACATTGTAACATGATGATAGGCCCTTTTCATGTGATGTCTTTTGGCTTTTTTAACAAATTGAAATGTCACAGCCCACCTTTTTATATTCTAATGTAATGAACTCTTTCCACAGCTCCGTCTGACGCTTATTGGCTTCTCTGAGAGATCCTATTCCTAATTTAATGAGTCCCTCTTCACATCATAATGTAATCCGTGCCAGCTTTTACAGCATATCCTCACACACACTAGTGCCAAATCCTATTGTGTCATAAAGCTAAGTGGCTTCTAATGGACATCACACCTCTGTAACCCTGTCATGTGCTGTAATGTTCCCCTCTGCTTCTCTAACAGGTTTCAGAAGCCCTGTGGCTCTGAAGACCTCCTGCTTCGGACGTGAGCTGGGCCAGGGTGCACTCAGCAGACCGCTGCAGTGTGTGCTGAGCAGCCCAGGCTCTCGTGCATGCAAAGTGTGTATTATAGGCATGTTTTAAAAGCTATTTTAGAGATACGTTACCTGCCAGGTTTGAATGACTTCCTTGGCTATCATACAAATAATAGGCTGAAGGTCCTTTTCTCTGTGTGTTTTAAGCACATGCAGGGTTTATCCTGCACAAACTTTCAATAAGGTGTTTATTTGCTTCCTTAACAAACTATAATTTTAGGGCTAAGATTGTTTTTTTTTTTCCATTCCCCAAATCTATTTTTGGCTTTTATATTGTCTAGGGGAAGGTTTTCCATTGTGGAAGACAACAAAATTCCTTTTTCAGTTTGTATTACTTGCAATCAGAGCACTTCTTCTGAAGGCAGAAGAGACAGTGACGCCGTGTTCTGCTGTCCTGGTGCTCAGTGCTGCTGGCAGCAGTGCCTGCGGTCCAGAGGTTGCTTTGGGAGTAAGTACAGTATTTCACTGACTTCTCTTGAAGCCTTTAAAATGTTCTTCAGAAGAACAGGATACACAAATATTTGCTGCTGCAAGCTGGAACATTAAATAGCATTGGTTTCAAGGTACGCAGGTAAATCTGCTGATGTAGGGCCTAATACTGGTTCCCATTAAAGTGTCTCTCAATAGGTTTCACAAATCTTAACTATTATCAATATTGTAAAGCAGACGCTAACAATCAGATATATTTTCCCAAACTTCAAATGTCTACATCTTGTCTAGTGCCGTTAGCCTAGATTTGTAGGTAGAAGGGAAAAATGACGATATGAAAACTCCTTCTAGCTGAGGTGAATGGCTGTGTGAAAATGTTTTATTACCACTGATGGAAAATGGGATCCGATGCCTAGTTAAACGGAGAATCCCAGTGTTGCTAAGATGACTATAAAAATATCATGGCCAGGTACTGTAAATTACATGTTTGGGATTTTTTTTCTTTATATCTATCATATCCTCTGCTGTTCTAAAGTTTTCATCAACTTGTAATGACTCAGCTTTTCGCCTTTTCATATGTTTCCCACACCACCACTTCTTTTTCCCCACCTGATATGCATCCAAGATGATGCTGACTGTTATTGAATGCTGTTTGCCAACATTCGGTAGGATCTTCCTTCTCCAGGTCACTGGGAAGAGCTGGTGAAGTGCAGCTGAGCAGGTTAAACACATGAGTGTGTGCAGTGCTGAGAAAGCAGGTGCACTGGGTGACCGCTGAAGGATTAGTGATTTTGACACACACCTGATCATTTCTGAATCCTCTTAATGAGCTGTGCGTTCCCTCTCTGATTCTCTGTGGTGCCGTAAAAAAGTAATCCTTGGCCAGGGTTTCAGGGTAACCTGGAATGTGGTCCTTCTAAGTAAGCTATCATTGTAACTCTTTATAAATCATGTTTTTTGTTTATTTCATTATAGGTTATAGATCTGAAAGCAATAATTTTGTAACTGAGGTCCTTTTAAAACTGTTATGGGATTTAATTCCCTGTAAAAAGGCAAGTGATGAACTTTTGCTTTGTACAGGACAACCTATTCTAATTGCTGTTCAACCTTTGGTAAAAGAAAAACTTCTATGCCAAAAATTCTAACAGAAATATGAGCTTCTGATAGCATTTCTGCTGCTCTTCTCCAGGTTTGAGACTGGGATAGCTCATGTGTCTGTCCTCTTCTGTGGGCTGGGTTCATCAGCTAGATCATATTGACATTGGCTCATGATGACTTGATCTTACCAGGAGATATATTTTGTTTAAGTGGGAGGGAAGATCATGGTACATGATGGAATACAAAATGAGATCCATGGATGTGGTGGGGTCAGAGAACTTAAGCTCCTGCAAAGCCAAGCTTTGCTATTTCATCAATGCATAAACTCAGCATAGCTGAGGTTGTTGGGGGGGCTGGACTAGGGGTCCCCAGAGGTCCAGGCTGGGTCATCTATAGAGCATGTGGCTCTCAAGTGTGTCCTGTGAGATCCTGAATTAGTGCTGAGGATGGAGACCCCACAGCCATTCCAGGCAGGCTTCCCCGTGTTTGACCATCTTGCAATAAACCCCAAGATTTTTCTTGTAGTGGACGTCCCGTGTTTCTGTTTGTGCCTACTGCCTCTTGTTCTGTAACCGGGCACGGCCGGGGAGAGCCTGGCTCGCTCTTCACTCCCCTGCTGTGGTTTAACCTCAGCCGGCAGCTAAGTACCATGCAGCTGTTCACGCGCTCCCCCCGACCCTGGTGGGATGGGGAGGAGAGTCAGACAAAGGTAAAACCCATGAGTTGAGGTAAGAACAGTTAATAACTGAAGTAAAGTAAAATATCATAATAGTAATAGTAATAATAATAGTAATGAAAAGGGAGATAACAAAAAGAGAAAGGAATAAAACCCAAGACAGACAAGAGATGACCTGCTGACTGATTCCGAGACAGTCCCCAAGCACTGAACGGCACTTCCCAGCCCATTCTCCCCCGTTTATGTACTAAGTGTGATGTTCTATGGTATGGAACATCCCTTTGGCTAGTTCAGCTCAGCTGTCCTGGTTCTGCTCCTTCCTGGCTTCTTGTAGACCTGCTCACTGGCAGAGCGTGGGAAACTGAGAAGTCCTTGACTTAGGGTAAGCACTGCTTCGCAACAGTGAAACATCGGTGTGTTACCAACAGCATTCTGGTACTACACCCAAACACAGCACTGCGCCAGCTACTAGGGAGAAAACTAACTGTATCCCAGCTGAAACTAGGACGTGCCCTATCAGATGGTGATCATACACCCTGGTATGACCTCCTGAGCCTCCTCTGCTCCAGGCTGGACAGTCCCAGCTTGCTCAGGCTCTTCATGCAGGACAGATGCACCATTCCCTTCATCATCTCTGTGGCCCTTTGCTGGACTTGGGATTTACCGACAGCCCTTATGTACCACACACCAGTGTTGGAAAGACCGTTGTGTTCCCCTGATGTTAGCTTTGAATAAATGCTCCTGCGATCGCTGGATGTAAAGCATTGGCATCGTTAATTTCTCAGTGGAATATATATATTCTATGTGATAACTTGTATGGCCGGGGTCGGTGCAGTAGCATTATACAAACATGTCAGTGTAGGTGATTGGTGAAGCGTTACGTGGACAGAGCTATAATATGAAAGGGGATGTCACTGCGAAGTACCGCTGTTCCTGTCAAATGTGCTGGTAACACAGTGATCAATTGGAAAGCATTATCGTTTTGACATCTAGAGGTTTAGAGACAGCTGTAACCTTACAGGCTTATAAAGGTGATCAAGGTCACTTTGTCTTTATTAAATGCGCCTCACACATTCAATATTTGCACTATCTCCTTATCTATGGGAGTTATATATTAGCAGTTACTGGGCACAGATCGACTTGCTAGTTCTGTAAAAATGTATGCACTCTATGAAAACAAGGACAGATAATTTGAATAAAGAGATGTAGACTCTGAAGTCATAGTTACGCTGATTATTTTATAGACACTGGTATTGGAGCTAAAACCAGTAAAAACAAAAAATAGAAGAAGTGTCATGGTAGAATATTTTTTTGGGAAGTGAATAGTGCCTCCTTGGGCGTGCTGGTGAATGGTACTGTTACAACAATCCCACGGCATGTCCTGTCCACCAGCTGGGGAGGCCTGGATGTGACAGCTTTGGTGCCTGGCCTTAGGATGCACGGGGTAGCTGCTGCTGGGAAATGGAAGATACTCCTGTCCAGCTTTTCTGTTTTCATAGACAGTCAGTATTTTGGCTCAATCTGAGCTAGCTTGCCTGAAACAATTAAGAGTAACACTCACTTGGAAGTGAAGTGATTATTTAATATTTTTTAACTATTTTTGAGTCACATTAGATGTCCTTCACGGTTTTTGGGCAAGTATGCAAACATGTTGATGCAAATCTGCGCTGGGATTAAACTGTTCAGCTGGTTGGTTTGTGAGGCTGCAGCACTTGTGAAGTGCAAACTCAATTCGCAGCGTGTGGTCAGGGAACAAGCGAACTGGGGGCTGCAGCAAACCCAGCTCCCTGCTCCCTCCAGGGACTCATGCTCCCAGCTGCCGCCCCCCCTTTCAGGTTGTGTTACAGGTGGCGGGCAGGGCAGGGCGCTGAGTGACTCCAGTCACACCTGCACTGGTGGACTGTGGACAAGATAACTGGATCCAGTGTCCTCATACGGGAGCAGAGGCAGGTCCAAAATCTTTTCTGCTTATTATGGATAGATCTAGAACGTGCTGGTCTTAAAAGCAGGCACTGCAGGATTTGATGATTTTATTCCTAAGCCCCAATCTTACCAGTTACTTCATTTTACAAGTTGGAGAACTCTGTGCTTGGTTGGTAAGTCTAGACAATTTATTTACTAAACTCTTCTGGCTGCTTGGAAACTGAGCTGGTTTATTCAGTCCTGCTACGACACTGTTTTGGCAATGTGTGGATCCCTTAGGTACCATAAGCGGGATGAGTAAATGCCATCCTGTTCCGGCAGCACGGGCGCTGGCTGCTGCTGCAGAGCCATCCAGGGACCCCTGTGCGCAGCATCGCCCTTCGGAGCAGATGGGAAACGGTCCCCAAGGGCAGAGAGCCGTGGGGACAGCGGAGAGCAAAGATCTCAACCCACCAGAGCAGTTCTGTGTAAGTGGTAAGGAGAGCGAGATATTTCATTGATCTGCTGGATTTCAGGTCAAACATGCACATTGAGCTTTGCCCGTGCTGGAGGATCTTGCTCAATTTATACGCGTGCTACCCGAGGCTCACCGAAGGCCAATGCTGTTTCCTTGCTGCTTCCTCCACCCTGCCAACCTGTCTCCCTTGGGGATCCTTTCTACAAGAAGAAAGTGTTTTGCAAAAGCCAGAATGATCTCCCCTGCTGACAGTACAGTACGTGAGCTCACCCACCTCACAAAAATGAAGCAGAGCCGAAGCAAGAGCACAATAAATAACATCATGGTTCTTTTCAAGTGTAGCAGATGATGAAGAAGGTGCCCCATTCCTGCTGCTCATCTTGCAAAGTGAATTTTATCTCCCAGTCCTGCCCAGAGGAGGGAAAAGTAAAGACATCTTTGAAATTCCCTGTACGTTTGTTCATGAGACCAGCTCTTTTCCCTGCTGAAGGAATCAGAATTCGTACTTCCTCGCTGTGTGTGCCAGAAAAGCCACCTGCTTGTGTGCAGCCCGGTGACTCCCTTGCATAAACATCTGACGTGCTCTGCTGAGGTGTGCTGTGCTGACAGGCCATGGTCCTCACGCCTGCTGCTGGGGTGGCCGTGGGGTGCTCTGCTCTCCTGTCCCCATCAACTCCTCCCTGCAGCACAGGACGAGGCAGGAAAGGGCACGCCAGGGGCAGTGGTCCAGCAGAGGACTGGTGCTCAGCAAATTCTGCCTAAACCTTTTAGAAAATATAATGGTGGAAATAAAATATTAGAATTAGCTGCTGGGTGGTGTGTTGCTGTCTGGGTATCTCATTGTTAAAATGGAGATTTCTGGGGCATTTAGAGATTGTTGTAATCATGTTTTTTTATGGGTCATGATTTGCCTAGAGCTGGTAGATTAGCAAAATACAGGATGGTGGCTTGATGAGGTTGTCATCTTTACACAGTTTGCATTGCATTTGTGTATAATTTCTTAGAATGTTATGCTTCTTGCCTTTATTTAGTATATCAGGATTTGTTAGGAGTGTGATCTTGGAAGCAACGGGTAATGATACAGAGGTCAGTGTTTGGATCTCCTACATTGAAAGGGCATTGTGTAGCCTATGCAAGGTAGAGAAGGACTGCTGTTTCAAGTTTCAGCATGGTAGGAGGTTTGATATAAAAACAGGTGAATTAAACTTCAAAAGCTTCCAATCAGATAAAATGAGGAACATATTAAGTGAAGCAGACTGGCACTGTTTATTAGAAAATGGCCTATGAAGGAAAATTGGCTAAACTTTAAAGAGGTGCTGGAGTTGGCTCGGGGGGAGTGAATATGTCTTTACATAAAACTAAACATAAAACTTTAGAACCAATGTGGATGAGTGATAAGTTGTTAAAGTTAATTGCGAGTGAAAATAGAGCTCTAAAGTATTCAGGGAGTACTAGAGTATGGGGTTGTTGGAGGGATTTATAAGGACAAAGCTGCTATACAAACGGAGGATTGGAAGGGCAAAATGGAAAGTCAGTTGTTAAGACCATTAAGCTAAAGAGTAGTGTGGTGAAGTGAACCAGAGGGACTGCGCTCAGGATACTTTTTGTTCAAACAAAAAAGCCCAAATGCCCCCCAAGGGTTTAGTTCCATTTAATTCTATACCATTAAATGGTGCAACTCTTCAAATGAGTTGTAAAGCACCTGTATTTGATTACCTATGGTGCCTGTTATTACTAGTAATTAATATCAGTTATTTTATCATAATATATAAGTACCACAAAGTAATGGGTATGATTACTACGTAGCTATAGCACACAATATATAATGTCTACTGAGATAAGGTTAATATAGTGCATATAGTATGGTATCTATATGATATTTACATACCTTATGAACAGGCTTATGCATGAAATATATCCTGTAGGAGATTGTTACAGATTCATCTCATCATGTAATAATATAAATCATGTAATACACGGTTATGATGTCGTTATTATGTACAAATAACATTAATGGCCACAGGTGCTGCCCGCTGATACCTGCAGGCTGCTTAAAACCACCCGTGGGGAGACAGTTTCAGTCGTGCTGTGAGCTTCGCTGCTGCTCACTCGGTTTGCAGCCCGTGCAGAAGGTGCAGTTAGCTAACACCGTGTTCCTGGTGTCATTGCACGCCTTGTGGATGTAGACAGCAGCGGTGGGTGCCTGGTCCTGCTTGGTGCTGAGCGGGTTTGGAGCACCCTCCCCAGGAGAGGGACGCGGGCTGGTACTCTGTAGGGTTG
>JAVJGJ010000061.1:46347807-46358362 GCA_035590215.1 Microhierax caerulescens
CGAGGGTTATACACTCGTTGATGTGTATATATGTGTGTGTATATACATCTATATACAGGGAACCCTGCGCTGTGCCCAGGGAACCCTTCTGTGTCCTGGTGGCTTCAACAGTGAAAATTTACTCTAATTTTCTTTATCAGATTTTTGAAATGTGTTGCTAGTGTCTGACCTTAGGGGTTTGAGCGGTGTGAACCGGCTTGTGTTGGCTGAACGGGCCTCGTGGGAGTGCTGGCAATAACCGTGGGTTATCGGTGAACTGCAGCTGTGGGTTATCGGTTATCGGTGAACTGAGCCTTCGGCACGGGGCGCTGCTGTGGGTCGGGTGTGACTGGAGGCGCATCAAAGAAAAGCAGGTTTTTGAGATCCAGAAGCGGGAGGATAATTTTGTGGAGCACCAGAAGGATGGAGGTCATGGAATGAGCCATCTTCACATCTCGACTCGCAGCTTCTTTCTTCTCAGAGTCACTAGAATATGGAATCACTGACTTTGCAGAGCAGTTAATAATTTTTAAGCTGTTGCCATGGGATACCACACTTTGCCTATATGCTGCAGATACACAGATCTGCAAAATGCAGATCTGGCTGAGATTAAAAGGTGCTTTGGCTAAGTTTCTGTGGTGTTGCAAAGATGAAGAAAATTAAACAGACATCTTAAGGGAGGTTCCAGGAGGAGGAAGATGCTAAATCAACAGAAAGAAAATATGTCTTTAATATAATTTAAAAAAAATAAATATAGATGGAAATGAACTAGAACGTCATATTATTTCATTGCGTTTTTCCTACCATTAAGTGATACATTAAATGATACTTTGTTAGCCTTTACTGCCTCTGCAGACTCAGAATCATGAATCCTTTCTGATGTGACTCAGTTACAGTAGATATTGTACAAATAAGCAATGAGAGATACTCAGCCATACAGAGTTTCAGTGATGGAGGTTTTGTGCTCTAAACCACATAAGAGTTCTTAAAAAACCCAGTCTTTTCATGAGACATAAAGGAGATGAAACAGAGGTGCCAGTATCATTCATCTTCACCATCCAACTTTGTCCTTCATCAGGAGCTTTGGCCAAGCTTATGTTCTCAGCTGTACAGTAACTGATTAGAAAAGTGTCTGGTTGGTATCCTCAGATGGAAGAGATGTTGATAAATGACAGGGAAAATACCCTTTAAAAACTGTTAAAAATAGGGAACAGTGGTCATCATCCATCTATTCAGATGCTGAAAGCTGTTGTGGTTTGTGCTGTACATACTGGTATTTGGCACTTTGTCCTGTTTCTTGCAGTTAGACAGTAGCAAGAACTGACATCCTTCATTTTATTCAGAAACGTGTTTTCAGGCTTCCAGGCTTTTAAACAGCATAATTTAAATACTGTCATTATGGCTTTTAGTCTAGAAGGGAGCAGGAGAATGTTTCTGAGAGCTCAAACCTGCTTTAAATCATAGGAGTAGTAATGCCCAGGCAAATATCATTACAGCTAGCTAAACAGTGATGAAAACAGATCCTGGCTTTTTTTGCACCTTTTTGGAACATGGTGGTAAATCTGGAATAAATTCACCATCAGTTATTCTGATTTACACCAGTTCAGCTGAGCAGAATCTGACATGTTTAATAGATCCTTGGGTTTGAAGAGCACGAGTAGTCTCAGGGGCTAATCCCATTTTCTATAGAAATGAAGCCACAGCCTTGTAGATGTTACTGCACCGTTCCAGAAAGATACCGTGAAATACTTTGCAATCTCACTTCGCATTTTACTAGTGCAGTTACTACATCATGGGCTCTTACAGTTCCCTGGCAAGAAACTCTTGGGCACGTGGCAGTTGCAAGCAGCCTCTGGCGTAGCAAATACCCCCTGTTCTGTTGAAAGCATCTGTGCTGGAGTTTGCCCCAGTGTTTATTGTAAAGATAGCTGGGCAAAGGGCAGTGACTGGGGACGCTACTGGTGGCAGGTATTACTCAGATCCCTGTGAACCCTCAGAACTAAATAAAGTTCAGTACAGCTTTTAAGCTGTGGTTTTGGCCAGGTCCTACTCTTTCTGTGTCAGTCAGTTCCTTTGTTTGGACCACGGTTGATTGAAACGTTATTTTTGTGTGTGGATCCGTTGAGGTTTTGTTTTTTGTTTTTTTTTATCCTTTGGTTAGAAATAATTTGGAGGGAGGTGATTTAAACAAGGACTGATGTGTCCTGGCTGGGCTTCCTGCGGCTGAGAAACACATTCTTCTCTACTGAACGACAGGCTTTCTGTCTGCTCGCTCTTTGTGGCCGACAAGGATATTGAACATCTTGGAACATGTAAAGCATTTGCTTCTCTCCTTAGGGACACCTAGTATATTTTATGACAGAGGCCTTTACCAGCTTTGGCTGTCTGAGTGCACAGACCCTGTTTCTTCCAAGTATTTCAGGAATTTTACTGGGATAAGAAAGAGAAGTCCAGCATCTCCTTAAGACTAAGCAAATGAGTGAATTTAATTATAAAAGTACGCAGGCTTATTCATTTTAAGTCCCTTGCACTTTTGTTGGTGCAGGTTTTCCCGCCTTTTTATGGAGGGTGGAGAATCTGGGGAGAATTTTTGGAAAAATGCTGTGCTACGTAAGAGAAGACAACCTGTTACGATAAGGAAATGCTTCCAGTGTAGGCAGTGCGCCTGTGGTTGAAGATGTGGCCTTAGAGTGAGGATCCCGGATTCACGATCTTCTTTGCACCACTGCTTGCACGCGTTGCTTTGGGAGAACTTCTGAGCCTCTGAGACAGAACCCTGCGCTCCTCCCTACAAACCGCTCTACTCCGTAAGCAACTCGCGTTGTAATTTATTCAATTGAGGTTACGCTGTTACAGGAGTTTAACCACTCTTCAGGCACTGTGAGGGCTTCATAGATGTTGGAAAGGTGTTTGAAATCTTCAATGCTTAAATTATAAGTCTTCCCACATCGAAAACTCTACTGGGTCAATTTTTAGGAAATTGGTGCAGAGACAAGGGCTCACTACCTAACCTAGGCAAAGCAACGAAGCCATGTGTGCGTGAAGCTGTACGAGTCAGTTGCACTTGCTGTGAAAAGCTTGCAGGCGTTTCCTTACAGAGCAGGTCAGCTTTAAGTACATGGCGAGCCGAGAGCGTGCAGCAAGCAGCAGGTACGCCGTGGCGTGCATTGCACAGGGCTGGGCTGCGGGGAGATGGGGCCTGATCCACCCAAACATAAGGAGCCAAGCAGCGATCCTGATGAGGTGAAAAACCCTGGTGAGCACAGAATGGAAATGAAAAATGAGCCAAGAACTCACCCTCTGTTTTAATAACCCTTTTAATCATTAACAAAGATAAAAAGATACACTGAAATGGAAAAGGCAACTGTCTCCCTCAGAAGCATGTGTTGCCCCTTAAACTATTTTTCAAAACTTTTAGCAGCATAAAATGGGAGTAAACTGTTCTCTCGACACATGGGACTTCACGTTGGGACCACTGCTGGTTTCCCTGATGTATGAGGCAGTCGATACACACGTTTGAGGGAGCAAAGCTACTGGAAAGGATTGAGCTGGTCGTTAACAACTAGCTTGTGCTGAACAAATGTAATAGCTGTCTTCAGTGTAATTAATGACTCATTTAGCACATAAAGGGAATTGAATAGATATTATGTTCTTGGCTCTTAGCAAACAGTTGATTTTCTGCCATATGAAAATCTATTAAAAAAGCTGGATGTATAGCAAGCAGATAGAAATTCCATGGCATGGATTCTCTCTTGGCTGCCGTGCAGGGAAGAGAGGAATTGCTGAAGCGGAGACCTCCGAGCATGAAATCCTGTAAAGCGGTTTACTAGAGACATTACTGCTGGGGTCCAATCTGCATCTTTTATATATGAATGTTTTTGCAGGCCAGTTTTTGATACTAAACTAGGCTTCGTAAAATCAACCTTGCAGAGTGTGTGATGGAAGTGTTGCCACATTTAAAAATCCCAATGAAAGACAGTGAACGGCCACATCGTAGATGTCTCCGACAGTTTTTTTTGGTTTTTTTTTTTTTTTGCAAGCCAGCCGTTCCGGCACTGAGTTTGCCTGTGAAACTGTTAAAGTGACTTTCAAATGGAAACAGTCACGAATATGCCAAGAGTGTCACTGACGTAAAAGAATATAAAAGAGTGACCCAGTGTTAGCAGAAATAAGGAAGGATGTTCTTTGTTTCCCTTAGGAACCTCAAAAAACGTTGATAAACATGAATAAAGATAATATGTAAAGAAATGGAGGTAATGCATTTAATCAGGGTAACAGCTGGGAAAAATAACTTCAGGTGTTTTTTCTCTGATCGAAAAGCCTCAGAACTGTATGTAAGTTGAGAAGAATTGCTTTGATTTCCATTTTGCTGACCAGTTCAGGCTATCAAGAGGACCTGTTGTCAGCGTCTGGAGCAGAGGGAGGGTGTTGGAAGGGAAGAGGGAACAAAGTTGTTAGAACCTGTAAAAAAGAGACAGAAAGGAGTAAATTATTATTTAAATTGGTTATGTGTCATCTCATTCTCATTCTTGGCTCGCTAGAACTGCAGCTGCCTTTTGGGGATAGCTGCCCTTTGCTTCCTCCTGCTTGTCATGTCAAAAAGCATGTGGCATAAAAATCGGTGGGAATTGAGTGGAATTAATACTTACCGTGAATATCCAAACACATATGAATAGTATTACCATCGTGTAATTTCTACTTCAGAGATTCTTTCAAAATCATTTAAATGGGAAGGTGAAATGAAATGCAACTTTGGAGGATTTTTCAGTGTGTAGCTTTGTCCACGTGGGCATTCAGGAGGTCTTCTGACAGCGAACGTTTAACACAACCCGACTCCAAGCGCATATCCAGCTTGAAAGTGCACGTCAGCTTTGCTTGGCCAACTGGTTTGGCCCGTGTGGGCTCGGGTGTCCGGACCTGACCTCTTTGCTCCTTCTTGGGTCAGCTGGGACATTTTGCATTGCAGGCACAGCGAGGTGGTGCTGGCTGGGGGGGTGCAGGGTTCCCTTGGCTTTGTGGTAGGTTTTGCGCTGGCTGTTCCACGGCGCTGCCGTGCCCCAGTTAAAGCAGGTCTGGTGTGAGTGGTGGAGCAGGACCTACGGTGTCCGTCCCTGGAGCGTTCACCTGGCTGTTGGCAGCAGGTACAGTCAGCCGGGGGAAAGGGGAGAGGTGATCACACTGGGTGGTTTTATTTCAGAGGGTACAGGATAACAGTACTTTGAAAAATTAAGTTTTTAACTGCTGTAGCAGCCATTTCATTCTCACATTCCACCCCACAGAAATCTGCCGTTATCTTTGAAAGCCTGGACTGAGGGCAGAGATGTGTCTAGATTACATTTTATTATTGCTATCTGAAGGAACCACTGGGCAGTTTCAAGAATAGTAAAAACGTTGCATTAAAGCATTGCTAGATTGATGTAGGGAAGGGATACTGCACATAAAACAGCACCCCAAACTCCTGATATTTACAGCCAGTATAACCAGACTTTCCCATCTGCTGAAGAGGTGGGCTTAGGAAAACACAAACCAAATCCCACCTGCAGTAAATCATGGTGCAGCTTGCGAGGGGCTGGCCCCTGGGGGTTTAGTGATGCAGCTTTAGCCCAGCTGCTGCTGTTTAGCTAAGGGGGCACCTGGTTAAGCCAGGAGGAAAGAATCTCAAGGCAAAGAACTGACCACACTGTAGGTGAGGTGTCCCAAACTTCGTGCAGGTTGTGAGGATGGGTGAAGATGTAAGTACTACTTATGCAGTCACCAGGATGGATAAGGGAACTGCTCCTTTGACTGCAGTAAACTTGACTGAAGAATGGGCACTGGGGAACTGAAAATACTATGGAATCAACAGTAATAATAAAAAAAATCAAATTAGTTATATATAATGTGCATATTTACGAGGTGTATTTGTCTTCTAGTTTTCTGCTGTGTAGTGTTTGCTGAGACAGCTGTGCACAGCAGCCGGGATGCTGTGACGTGGCAAAGTGCTGGAGCCTGGCTTTGAGGATTACAGAAGTGAATTGTTTCAGACCCCCCCTTTGACGCTTGCCTATTTGCTCGGCTTTGATTTCTGCGCTTGCAAAACTCACCCAAGGAATTGTTGTGTAAGCCGTGGCTGTGGGTGTCTTCCAGCGCAGTCACCCAGCCCGGAGCGAATGCAGTGACAGAAGAGGACACGTCACACCCGAGCGATCGACACTAGCTCTGCAGCGTCACTCTAAGATCAGTTCAGACCTTAGCATAGTGCAATATTACCGTAAATAAATTCTGAATAAGTCAGCTGAATATATATATGTTTTTATGGCGTTTTTACTTCTTTTTCTACAACTTGGAAGGCTGGAATGATTCTTGACTGTTTTCATTACTGACAGTTTCAGTGGATAATTCTTGATCGGTAGGTAGCTGGTTAGCAGACACTGTTAACGAGCCATTTAAATGTGTAGTGTTTTACTAAAAGCAAAATGATTTAGAAATTTCGAATGTGGTTTCCTTTTGGAGTGGTTTTTCTCCTGCTAATTTTTTTTTTTCTTCAAATGAGCAAATAGTGACTTCTTTTTTTTTTTTTTATGCCAGACGCTGCTTAATTTTAAAAACTAGCACGTGAAACACAAGTTTGATTGTATTTTGGTGACTGATGAGACTTTGACTGGCAAGGGCTTTCAGCAGTGCCTGAACTATACAGGATTTATCTCGATGCTCTTAATACATTAATATTTCTTTTCCAGATCTTTGAATCAACCACTCCCCTGCTATTCATTCTTTCTGGTTGCTGGAGACATGGAGTGCTACATCAGGCCCTGATTTGTAAGATCAGGTCTGGTGATTTTCAGTAATTCAGGATCTTCTTACTTTAAAGTCAAATGAGAAGGGATAACCTATCATTCTGTGGTATTTGTCTTCCTCTTTCTTTCATAAAGCCGAGGGATAAGGACTGGGGAGCCTGCCGGTTGGGGTGGCATCCCAGAGCTTCCCACACAGCTTAAGTTTCTTGTTATGTAACAGGAAATTCTAAAATATGGTAAAAATTCACTTTCTAACATTTTGGCATATAAATGAAAATCGCTGTGCTTCCAATTCAGGCAGTATGGTCTCACATATGTTTTTTGTCTCATATTGAAAGAATTTGTGCTAATTTGGCTCTATACTTACTCCACCCATAGTTTGCATATTGTCTTCATCTTTACAGTAGGGTTTGTCGATGAAGTAGAAAGACAAATTTAAGTTTCAGAAGCAAAGACATCTTAGAGGTTCAGCGTATTGCAGGTCAGCTGGAGTTTTATTTTGGGGTTACAGGGTTCTGGGTCCCATGTGGAGCGAGGGGTGGGTGGGTACGTTAGAGACCAGGCTTTTGGCTGGGTCTGTTGTTTACCTGCTGCCAGGCAAGTCAACTTCTCATTTCTCTGCTTCTCTTTTTATTGTTCATACAGATCTGTATCAGGCATTTCTAGACGTTTTTGTCTTTTTTTTTTTTTTTTTTTTTTACTCTACAGCTGGGATGGAGAGGCCTGCTTTCGGTCTGAGCACAGAAGTGCCAGAGAAAGGGTGGATTTGAAGGTGTGGATCAAGTTATCTGAGGCTTTTTTTGGTTTGCTTTTTTTGGGGTGTTTTTTTTTTCCAACTGGAAAACCTTCTCTCTTTTTGTGCAGTTTTCTCTGCTATGTTTCAGCTGATGTGCAACACAACTCATAGGGCTGAATGACTTCCCCAAATTCATCAAGCCCAGTCCCTTGCTGTTGGAGGCAAGCATGCAACAGCATTCTCTTCCTAAATTCACCAGACTTTGCCTTAGAAAAAAATTTATTTTTTCATATCTGCTGTTTCTATTCTAACACCACAACAGCTTTGTAAATACAGAACAACACTTAGCAATTAAGCTTGATTTTAACCTAGCCTGTATTTGTTTTATCCAGTTATCTGTAATTCAGGACAGCTCTGCCACACCTGATGAGCTAGTGGGACTGTGATGACAGTGTTTATGATGGTTGGTGCAAGAGTTTTAACATCCACAATGTGACTGCTGTGGATGATAAACTCTAGTTGGCTTTTGTCATGAAATGATAAGTCATCTCGGCAGATTTTTGCCCTCTGGTTGTCCCTGTTCAAGCTCTGGCTATTGTCGCAGAAGATTTGTTGCTGGTCTACAGAACCGGGATATCCGCAGGAGAGATTTCTGGAGGACGAACAAGCCTGCCTGTCAGGAGGAGCAGTGCCGTGGCCTCTGGGTCCTCTCCCAGATCTCCCTCCTGCAGGAGGAGGACTCTCAGTCCCAGGATCTATACACACGCTGTGGGAGCGATGGTGCTCCCCTGCCTCTTACCGGGGCCGTGCAGGCTGCCTGCTGTGTCTCACTGCTGTTCTCCCCGCCACATTCGTTCCTGATCGAATCCTGCTCCTTTCCTCCAGCCCTCCCTTCCTGGCATTGCCATCCCCGTTCCCACCCTAGTCATGAGGTCCCCTGGGGGCCTTTTCCCTGCCCAGCTGCTCTCAGCCTGGGTTGCCACCTTGCCCTGTAACCTCATCCCGTGCAATACGCCTCCGGTGACACCTTTCCACTTTCTCCCAAGCCGTGTTATTCTTTTCCTTCTCAGCTGGCTCGTTCATACTCTTTCCTGCTGCTGGATGATAGATGGTGGACCAGGAACGAGCGCATCTGGAAGAGGCCAGCACATGCCCCAAGCACCGTGTCTCCCGCAGCAGCGGCGCTGCCGCGGCGTGGTCAGGATTTGTAATGTGTTACGGGGAGTCCAGCTGCACCGAGTGAGCTCACGCTTGGCGGGCGGCCAGGGCACAAACCTGAGCAATCGAAGCAGGTGTCAGGGCAAGGTTTGAAGTGCCATGGGTCTGGTGCACACGTTGCGTTTCTGCACAAGGGTTGCATGTAGCTAAAGTCAGTGTGGGGTGGGGGTGGGGGGGTGCTTGGGTTCAGAGCGATGTGAGGTTTTTACCGTTGGCTTAGTGCAGCCACTGCTGCTTCTGTCAGGTGGCGGGGGAGAAAGCTCTCTGGCTGATGAACCAGGTGTCACTTCTGTGCTCCGCTTTTTCACTGTGAAAGAAGGGTTCACCTCAGCCTTAGTGGAAAAGTCATCATCTGATGATGATTGTTACTGTATTGTATAGTTCACCTAAATCTTCACCGTATCACCAAAACGAAGTAATTATTTCAGCAAAGCCAGCAGCAAATACGGATATTCCTTCATGGAGATGTCCTCTCATCCCACTGAATTTGAAATGGATGGGGCTCTTGCTCTTGCTGAAAGTGCTCTGCTAACTACCTGTCTTGATAGTGTTACTGTCTTTGTCGTGTGTAGTTTGAGCAGCGTTAGCCCACACGAGCTGCAGCCAGTGCCCCTGTGTGCGGTGCTGTGCAAGCCCGGCAGAAGGGCACCTGCAAATGGAGCATCCTGGGCTGTACAGGGTGTTCAAAGAAACCCTGGGTTTGGCTAACTGGAAGGAAATACTTTTTTTTTCTTCTTAACATCTTCACAACATAGTCAAGGTGTAAAGGAGTTTGTGTTTATTTTAGGAGTATCTTTCTGTAGAGGGTGCAATGAGGTTCTCTCAGAAGCTTAAGAGCAGCTACTGGCTCTGCCTTTGCCTCCACTGACATGATCAGTTCATCTCGTTGTCCTTGGGAGGATTCAGTGTCAAACCATAATTTTAACTTGCAAATGAAATTCTTACCTCTGGATTGGTGTGTTGAAGCTATCTGACCTCTGAAAGGCCCCTTACCTTGTCCTAGGTGTGATGAGTTTATTTGCGTTCTGAAAGAGACACTTGCAGCCTCCAAGTGCTCTGTCACGGGGCTGCCCAGAACGCAAGTGAGCTTCAGGAGAACCCCCTGAAGCCGAATTGATCCGTAGCATACATGAGACTTTTTACTTGTTAGAAGCGTGGTTGATTAAAAAACTGAATAATTAATTTATGTGATTTCCATTGCTCAGCGCAGGGTAAACATGTATTGTAGGACTGGTGCTTTGGCACTGCAAATGATACACAGAAGCGTAAGTAGTGAAGGTAATTGACTTTCACTTAATGTTTTGTCATTCCTGTCTTATATAACTTTGTGGGAAGAAGGTTTAGGTGGGAGTTTGTGTTGTGAAACGAGATTTCATACAACTCAAAAGTCTGTAGTAGTAATTAATTTAAAAGGCTGTGTATATGTATTTACATATAAGGGGATTTTTTCTTTTTTTTTTTTTGTAAACACGGGTGAGACAGCTGGTTTGCAGTTTCTTTTGAGAAATTTGTTTTTAGTTTATAGGGAAAGAGCCTGGATCATAGGGTTGGTACTGTATTACTCTGAGCAGCTCGCTGCTTAACCTTATGAACACTAAAGGAAGTTGTATTCTGGGGAGAAATTTGCTCCTCGTTCTGTCGTGGACTGGTGCGTCCAGCTCAGCATCTCACAGGGCATATGTTCAACGGGTTCCCGCTGCAGCTGGTGCTGTGCATTTCCTTAAGGAAACTCTCCCGGCCCCTCGTAGGAAATGCCGTGAAGCTGGGGAAGGGGCTGGAGCACAAGTCTCATGAGGAGCAGCTGAGGAAACTGGGGGTGTTTAGTCTGGAGAAGAGGAGACTGAGA
>JAVJGJ010000061.1:46358420-46370208 GCA_035590215.1 Microhierax caerulescens
GTAACAAGCGATAGGACAAGAGGAAATGGCCTCAGGTTACATCAGGAGAGGTTTAGGTTGGGTATTAGGAAAAATTTCATCACAGAAAGGGTGGTCAAGCCCTGGAACAGGCTGCCCAGGGAGGTGGTGGAATCACCATCCTGGAGGTGTTTAAACAAACATGCAGGTGTGGTGCTTAGGGATATGATTTAGTGATAAGTTTGGCAGTGCTGGGTTAACTGTTGGGCTTGATGGTTCTATGATTCCACGAAGCTGCTTTTTCATGGAAGGCTGTCCTTTCCAGCCTCAACTAGTAGAAGCAGGAGCCCACTAGGATCATGGGCCATACTGCTCCTCGATGTTGATTTTATATCTTTCTTTCTTTTTTTTTTTTCTACCTGTGATTGCATCCCCTTGCTGTAGGTTGGGTTTCACGCTGCGGGTCGATGTGCAGCTCTTGGCTGTTCTTTGCGCGATGGTGTTTGCATTCCCTCCCAGCCGAGCCCAGCAGGGCAGCAGTGCTGCACAGCACACCGTGGCGACCCTGCGGGACTGGGCTCTCCTTTCGCCGTCAGCACGGGTGCCTTGGAGTTGCTCCGCCTTCGCCGTCGCTGCGTGGCTTTATAAGCTGACGAGCCTAGCGGTAATGAATCTATCTTTGACGTATCTGGATCCAACCCAGGCCCAGTTGGCTGAGTGGTTTTCTGGCAAAGTCTCCTTTCCCATCCATATCCATTCTTACAAAGTGAGCTTTCCTCATTCAAATGTTTTGATCTCACTGCAATGTTTCAGTTCAATATTTCTTTTGCAATGCCATTTTCTGAAAATCAGTATGTTCCCGTGGAAAATTTGGATCATGTCTAAAATACATTCTCAACTGGAAAATGTAGTTAGAAAAATGTCAACTAGCTCCTCTTCAGAGAGGTCCCATTCATTGAGATCATTCAAGATCTGCAAAGCCTCCTTTCGCAGATAAATTTACTTCTTTTTCTGTGTCTTGGCACTTCCTGGGAGCTTCCAGAAGAATGGGATTGTTGCTGTTCTGTGCAGCAGGCTCTTAACCCCTGGCCAGGCAGTGACATGGAAGCCAGCCTGACCTGGGTATTCTCCAGCCATCCTTGCCCTCTTGGGAGCGGGAGGGGGGAGCGCTGTGGACCCAGGGCTCGGTCTCCAGTGTCACCTGAGCATCCCCAAAGGCTTGGAGGTGCCTCTGTCCCTCTGGCTATGCGTGAGCAAAAGCTAGGCAATCTGCTAAAATAATATGCCTTACAACGTACGCATGCAGATTATGAGTGAGGTATTTGCCATCTGAAAGCTGAACCTCTGTGCAGTCAGTAGGTTACCGTACAAACTGGGAGCGCCAGGGTACTGCTGGAAGAAGGCTTCTTATGGGGAGAAGTCTTAATCTCTTCTCGAAATGATGCATGTCAAGATAGAAGGAACATGGAAAAAAGAAAGGGGAAAGACATTTGTAACTGGCCTTATAGAAAAACGTATAAAGCTGAAAAAAGAAGAAAGGAATTGGGTCCAGGGCAGAAAGCAAGGGAGCAGAGGGGGAGGAGGAGGATCATTATAGATTTGTTGCACTTAGGGTTAGGGATTGCTACAGAGCATGCAGGTTGTAGTGATTTTCTAATACTGAGTAATATGTCAGAAAGGCTATTCTGGATTTAGACCAATATATACAGTTTCTTGTCTAAGCAGAACCATATGCTCAAATGAGAGATCATTTTATTTTACTAGGATGGACAGTAAGTAGAAACACATTCCAGATTTCATGAGCTTTCTTCCCCCCTTGGCAGCCACAGTGCTGCTTGTGCTTAGTCTATGGTTTTTCAACTGTTTGATAACTGTCCGTTACTTTACAGGACTCTGAACCCTACTATATCATGATGTCTATTGAACTGTGACTAATGACTGCGTCAGAAATCTAGTTCACCAGGTCACCTCAGCTGTAGCCGGTAATTGTTAGTAGTAAAACAAATCGGACTGATACGCACAATATGGCAACATGCTGTACAGTGGAAGACGTAGCTTTTGCATCCTTCCTTGAGTTAAGACTTAATGTTCTGTGTTCAGAGGCTGACCTCATCCAAATCCTTTCTGACAGCCTAGAAAGAATAAAATAAAAAAAACCCAAAACCCAACAACCAAACCTCTTTGTGGAATATGCAAGCTAGTGTTTAATGTATGAGCCCTACACACAGCAGGTTGAGCAATCAAATGTACGTGATATTTATACAATTTGACATTGGTAAATAGTCCAACCCCCTTCTTCTCCTGCAGCTGCTGATTGTTACCGTTCCAGGTCTTGTATCTTGCTCTGTCTCTGCAGTTTAGTGTTCACCACTATTCGTGCCTTGGTGCTGAATGACCCCTAGGCAGAACAAGACGTTTTTGGCCTGATCCAGCCATGCAATGGACCCTCTGGCCATTCACCCACGGTCTCCTCAAGTAGACAGAGGACTCGATGCTTGTCGAGCTTTCTCAGCTTCCAGGTGCGGGATACGCTGTGCCCGAGGCCGTGCGGCAGGTCTGCCCCCGCTGTCCCTCCCGCGCCCTCCCCATGGACCCTCTGGCAGTAGAAGCTGGCCACTGACTGGGGGGGTACCCGGGGGCTCTGCTGGTGTGCTCAGGGAGTCTGGGACTCTGCTGACGTTGCTTTATGAAGGGCTGGTCTACAGGGGTTGACTTGCTTAAGTCTGGTATAGCTGAAATATCTGTGCTGTATTGCAAGGTCACGAAAGCAAAGCGCTCACCTATTACGTGTGTTGCGAAGCCCTGAATTACTCACACGTGCTTGCTAGTCTCTCACTAGCAAGAATGGCAATATCAAAATGGCTTTAAAAGGGAATTTTGTAATTAAAAACAGAAAGAAAGCTAAATAAATCATGGGCATATTTGCCTCAGTCAGGAGGACAAGGAGAACCACCTACAAGAATACTCACTGTTACATTGCACGGAGTAAAGCCCAGAGGTTAGCTGCTGGGTACCAACCACTTTAGCTGTCCCCAGGAGCCTTCTCATCTCTGAATTTATTGGGATTATATTCTGGGGAGATGTCTGCCTTCCGCCGATCAGCACTGGGGGTGATCCTCTCTCACCTGGGTGGAGGTACGGGTGAGATACAGAAGCCTGGTACCCGCTAACATCTAAACAGTCTCTGTATTTTTGGGGGTATTAATGATGGTTGGCTGCTGCTATCTGACGGTAGGCATACTCCAGAGGACAATGCAGTCAATTTTTCAGTTTTTTAGCTCAAAAAGAGGTTGGGTTAAAAAAAAAAAAAAGACAGCAAATAAAAAACCCACTAAAAATAAAAAGAGAGAGACCAGACAAAGTGGTGGTGGTGGTGGTAGCGCATGTGGTGAAACTACAACAGAACAACTTGTGGCACACAGAAACATCCATCCAGGTGTTCCTGGAATTACAAATACGGTTTTATCTGCTTCAGCTTCTTTCTGCTTTTGCTATGCAAGCCTCAGATCACTTAGGGAGAGGATGGGTTGTCCTGTAGGAATGTCTTTTCCCTCCCCTTCCTGGCCATCACATCCATTCTGGAAGGTAATTTGTTAGTGCCCAGGAGGATGTTTCTCCCTTTTAGCAAACGGAACCCAGCAGAATCTGGTTTTATCTGCTCCCTGCTTGCCCCAGCCAAGCCGTGAGACTTGCTTGATCCCAGATGTACTAGACAACTGTGTTGGGTTTAAGGTTTTTTTTTTTTCTAAATGAAGTGCATCTTCCTGCTGGTGAATTAATAGAACTAAAATACAGTGAGCAAGGGTTTGCAGGCTCACCTTTGCTTGGCTGATGGTGTAAAGCAGAGGGTCATTTCTTCTCTGGGTAGTGGACCTCAGCTGGAGCACAGAGTGGGTGAGAAGCCCTTGGAGAGCCTTGGTGGAAGGAGCAGGTGCTAACCCCCTGCTCCAAAATGGTTGCAGTACTCAAGCATTGGTTCTTCCCGTGCCATGTTTACACCGCAGCTTGTTGCTAGATCCCTCGCTATGTTATTCTGCTCCCTAATTCAAGTGTGAACCCAGGAGGTGAATCAGGTGGGGGTTTTTAGTGCTGCTTTCCATTTAGACCCATAAACTTATTTTCCACTCTTTGGCAAGACCTCTTTTGGCCTTGCTGTGAGAAGTCCCCATGGCCAGTGCATCCCTCCTGAGGAGACCGATAGTCAAACCGCTGAAGAAGGGTCCACCTTTCTTTATGACCACCTTCAGGCTTGTTGAAGGAAATCTTGGGAAGCCATCCCAGCCTTGCAGAGGGCTCCCAGCTTTGCCAAGCCTTGCTGAACACAGACTCCTGGAGGAGCGGGATTCCCTGCAGGAGGTTTTGAATGGACAGGTACTTCAGAGGGACCTCCAAAACGGGAGCTGTCTTTGGGAACTGTTGGAGGTGGTACATCATCTTAAGAAGTCTAGGAGGTCTGAAAGAAAATTCACACTGCTGTTTCTTCGGCAACGTGATTTTGTCGAATGTGGCTGTTCCTATTTACTGTAATACTTTTAGAGAAAACTTTTCCCACTTTATGCCTTTGTCATCAGAAACATTTTTGCATAGGTGAGCTAAAAGGACCCTTGTGAAGAGGTGTGTATACGCCTACACTGTATATGCAATATATATGCATATGTAAAATAATTTGTCTACATGCATGGAACAATTTTACACAGATTGAAAAACCCCTGTATTTAGAGGAAGTCTGATTGCACTTGTTTTGTGTGTATTTTCAAAATTCTTAATTTCGTACTAGAGAGGTGTTTATAGGAGCTTCATTACAAATACCTAACACCTGCCTGAAAAAGGAAGTTAAGTGTTTTTGGAAAACGAGATGTGTGTTCTGTGGTGTGGATGAGTAGTTGGGGCAAACAGTTGTAGTAGCTACTCATGAGTTTACTGCTTTTCATTTAGTAAGTTCATACCTTAGCTGTGTAACTAAGTCTGTAAGTTTTAGCTTGTTCGTGTAGTGATCCCACCATGCATGAGAGCAAATACCCTCTCCAAGGAAGATCTGAGTCTGTGGCAAAACCCATCCAAATGACACATGTTCTGTGGGGCCAAAGAATTCCTTGTATTCACACACGGTATTTTGTCTTTTGTTGTGGCAAGGACCTGCCTTTCATTGTGCTATTGAAACATCATCAAAGCCTGGGAATCCGAGGGACATTCCAGTGGAAACCTTTGTAAGGCTGCAGCGGAGAAACTGAAATTCAAAGCAGGTCTGTGGACTTGGCATCTTTGGTAATAACAATACAAGATGTGCTGAAAGCCCGTCGGGGCAGACGGGAACCGGAGTTGTGCTGCTGCGGAAAGGAACGGGGCTGCCCGGTGATTTACCCAGCCTGAACAGAGGCAAGTGGTACTGAAAGTTGTAGGATACTCCGGGAAGTGACTGTTCACTATTTCAGCAAAACTCTCCCGTTAGTAAGAATATTCTGTTTAAAATGGTTTCAGGAAAGATAAATATTTGTGTGTGTTATCTTCAAGTATGGAGGTAAACACAGTTGTTCTATGCAAATATTGGTTTGACCTCAGATTGTTTCGTTAGCAGCAGCATGTAAGGCTGATTACATGGCTTGGAAAGCAGCTGCCAGCTCTTGTGGGCATCTGGAGTTTGTTGTGTGGGCTGCTGTCAATAGTGTATATCTCACCTTTCAGGTTGGGAGGAGCTCAAAACTTGCTCGTACTCCTCTGGCAAGGAATAAGCATCCCATCTGCTTGAGAGGAAATCTTACTGTAGTTCTGTGTAGTCAAGGAGATCAACAGCGTTACGAAAATGTAAATGTTATTGGTTTGTGCACCTGTTCCTGCAGGCCTAAGGCAAATCTGGTGCTCCGTCATGCTAAACATGTGCACGCAGTAGTACGGGATGTGACCTACCTGTGTCAGCTCAGCGCTGTAGCTGGGCAAGGCAAAGAGCAGAGAAGCAGAGGCACTAGGCTTGCCTGTGGTCGTGCTGCACAGCGGCAGCAAGAGTTTGTAACTTTTGCACTATCCTGAAGGTAATCAGGTAATTAAATGTAATCTGGTAGAACATCGCGGTGGTGCTGTGACGTTGTGTATTGCTTTGGAACATCTGCATGTGCAAGCTTCATCCAGCCGCAGGAACAGGGGTATCCAGGTGCTTTGCGTTGCGCTGAGCAGTGGAGACCCTTGTGTGACGGGGGTGAGCAGCCGGGGTCCTGGGCAGGGAGCAGGCACAGAGCGAGCGACAGCCTGGAGCTGCCGTCCTTGCCTCTGAGTCTGCCTTGGGCTTCTCCTCTGTTGGCAGCTGGTCCATGGCTGGTGTGTGTGCAGGCAAGGGGCACAGATCCTAACAGATACCCCATGTTTTCCACTAGTGATTAATCCCGGAGCAGGAGCAGGCGGGCAACCTGGGAGGGTAACGCAAAGAAACCAGAATAGGTCGGTGCTCCAAAGCGACTTCAGCGGCACGGATTTCAGTGCATCCTTTTGCATAGAAAATAACCAGATTGTTACTCAGGTTTCCGTTTTTAATGAACAGCTCCATGTTGTGATCCGTTACTTTAATAAAACTGGAGTAACAGGGTTTCACGGTAATGATAATGCTGACCAGGGTATGTTGACCGCATTTCTGGCTTTAAGATTACTGCTCAGCAATCAGCTTTGTGTGCAAAGTGCTTGCACAGATCATAGTCAAGAAGGCAAGCTCCGTGTTTTTACACAATACCCTTTGCTTTGCCATGGTAAAAGGACAGATACCCTTTACAATATTTATGAGGCATAAGCTGTTGTCCATATTTCTATGCCCCATGATTTTAATTTTTGTAAAGAAAGGGAGAACAGATGAAGGTTCACTGCTGCTTCAAGTGATGGCAGCAGGCGACTGGCCAAGAATTTAGTACACAGAATCCGTACTTTGTGGAAGAAGCTGTACTGTACACATACACCTTCTGCTTTGAGCGGACAGAGAGACCAGCCGAGGCAACTCTGGCAATGTTGAAGCTACCCACTTGTCAGAATACATTACATATCTTTTTTTTTTTTTTTTTTTTTTTTTTTTTTTTTTTTTTTTTTTTTTTTTTTTGTGTGCGGTGTCTGAAGCCTTAAGATCTGACACAGCGTTGCACAAAGGGCATGTATTTTTAATGCTGTATAAATCTGTGTACAACTGTGGTCTTGTGATCGCACAGCTCTTCTTGTGTGCCATCTGTTGGCACCGTGTCTGTAACCCACAGCTGTTTGTGCACCAAGGCAGGGCATCTGTGCGTAACGGGAAGGCACTATTGCTTTCACCACGCTGAGCCAGGTTTTTACATCCGTTCCAGCAGTTTGTGCTCCTACGAAAGCTGGTGAAAATGCTGTTTACAAAGTTATGTTAAAGCTGGCATGGTGAGGGAAAAGGTGTTGACCTTCACTTTGTCTTTGGTTTTACACCAGGGTAACTGCAGTGATTTTAGTGGACGGCGCTTCTCATTGACGGCAGCTGCGTAACCTGGTGGGGAGCAACGCCTGTAGCGGTCATTGTGGCTTGTCCTCTGCAGCATTTGCTTCCTTTTCTGCATAACATAATTCTATTTCTGTTAAGTGAGTCTTAAGTGTAGAAAATATATTCACAGATGTGTCTACGTGAGGAGTAAACTCACATCGTGTGTATCAGCATACAGCTCCTGTGCTGCAGGGGCAGGGTGAAGAGCGGTGGGAAGGCAGCGATCACAACAGCCTGTCTGAAATGGCAAACGGCAGCTGCTGCTGGGTTTCTGATTTAGTCTTCCCACGTTTCTAAGGGCCAGCAGACCAGTGATGTAAAACTGATAAGTGGGGCTTTTTATTAAAGTACAAATATATGGCAGAAAATATTATTAAATAATACCTCTGCCTGCTGCCCCCTGATAATCAGATGTTCAGTTTTAACAGAAACTGTGACCCTATAAACACGTTTATAGTACGAACCCGTTCTCTCAGAGCTGATTTTTGAGCATTTCCAGTGTCTTAATGGGCTCATACATTTGCAGGGTTTCTCCAGAACATGATGGAAAGGCAGATGTCTCAAGGAAACACAAAGTTATTTAAAACTTATCTCAGAATAAGTCAAAAAACTGTTGGTCTGGGTTTCTCATAGCTAGCAGTGTTTTGGCCGTGCATTTAAGAGCAGATGGTCTAAACTTGTTAGGTAGGCATCTCTAGCCTTTTTCTTTTTTATTTCTCCGACTCCGGTATGTTTTTAGGGTTCAGGTGCCACAGTGAACCCTTTTTCAGTTCTGTCTTCAGCTTTTACATGCCGATTCCCATAGTTCTTGGAGAAAAGGGTTGTATAACCTATAGAGTTAGCTTGGCTGTAATAAAACTGTCTATCCAGCTTCTGAAACAGCACTGGGAATGTCTAAACACAGCCACATCTTATTCCATGAAATTTCTGGCTGGTTCTAGCTTGGTTTTGTTTAGAATATCTGCTGAGACGGGATGTGCTGACTGGCATCAGTCAACGTCCACGTGGTTTTATTCTGGTTTTTAGGGCAAAGGGAAATGCTGCACATAGTGTGTGAGGATTACACAAGGCACTCTGCAGAAATAAGAGAAAACACTTGATTGTGGACTGGGCTGGGTTATAAGTCTTATGGTCTAGGAGATGTCCTAGTGGCTGTGATAAGAGAGTGACAGTGGAAGAGGCTCTGCTGAAGCCTACTGCACCCGGGTGGGAATCCCAGCTCCCACGCTGCTTAGCTGTTATCATCAGACTGCAGTTTTAATTAATTTCCATGCAGGTTCAGTGTCTAGGTTGATATGCTAAGGTTGTGGCATTATAGCCGGTGTATGAAATCCATTGCAGACTGGTGCAAGTTTTCCTAGTGTTCTTGTTTCCAACCAGCACCCATCAACCAGTGCCTTGCCCGAGCACAATGAACACCCAGTAAGTTTTAAAACTGGAGAGTTTCAAAAGCAGAATGAGATGTGTTGCCCCCCAGGCAAAATACCTGCTTGTTTGATGCCCTGAAAGAGGTCACCCCCTAATACTTGAAACTGGGGTTATAACCCAGTGTCTGCGGACAGAAGGGGCCAGATTTGATAGCGTCAGCACTAGGAGTTGAGTTAACCTATGGAGAATGACAATCTGCCCAGAATTAATTCAGCTTAAGTTTTTTTCCCCCTGTATTTTTATAGTAATGCCAACAGAACGCTGCAGCATTTGGACAGTCATAAAACAGAAACACTACAGCTTGAAAAATACTTTAGCCTGCTACTGAGATTAAAGCAAGCCCTAGATAGCTATATAACTGTCAGGCAAATCAAAGTGTGGCATGGTGTGCTGCACGGGAAGATATACTGTGGCTGTTTAACAAACTCCAAATACTGCCTCACAGTTTCCAGTGTGGTTGCACAGGACCCTTCAGGAGGTAAGACGGATAACGACCAGATGTCCGAGAGCGATGAAGATGTACTGTCCGGTGAGCTCCTCGCCGACACGGATTATGACTCTTCACAGGGATCCACAAGCTCGTCTCTTCACTTCGGCGATAAAGACAGGAAAAGCACTGAGGTGCAAATGAGAAATGTAAACTGAGAGTGTTATTGATTGGGAAAACGCAATCCCCGTGCTGCATGAGTCATGTAATCCACAATGCTTTTCAAGCTTAATTTGAGAGAAGCAGAGGTGCATGGAGGATGGCTTCAATTTCCAAGCAGTGCTTTTTGACCACTCATGCTTTTGAAAAGTAAAAATAATACCTTGGCTCAGAAATGACTGCAAAGCAGAGGTATTCTGCTTTTGGCCCGTTGCCTGCTCACCCTCTTGAAGTGGAGCTTATGTATTGTGATGGAAACATAACAGCTTACTCTGCCAAGGAACAGGTCATTCCTATTGCAGCCTGGAATGAGGAGTTATTGCTGCAAGTAGAAAAATTGAACCAAATGGAATCAAAGAGGATGAATTCTGGATAAATTTGCAATTTGGGGTTACACCTGAATTGCTTTTAATAGGAAAAAGCTTTTGACTTGCTTTTGGGGTTCCTGTCCTGGTGAAAGCATCCTGAAAATGCTACTTAAAGAAGAGATTAAGCTTGATTTTGAGTCCAGTGCGCTCCTTCAGAGGTTCTTGCTAGTGCTTTAACCATGAACCTTTATACTCTGAGCATATTCTCCCACAAGACTTACTTTCCACTGGTGTAAAACATTTGACTTTAATAAATTTGTTCCTAACTTACTCTCGAGAAGTAAGATTGCACCCAGAATATTGTAACAATAGTTTAGGAAATCACCACTTTTACTGTAGTTTGTTCAGGTTCTTTGTCAAATTCTAGATCAGACAACTTCCCTCCTTATTCATTGTATCTTCATTTCCATATGAACGGGTCATATCAAAGAGCCACAGGATCTGTGCTGTCTTAGGACATATGGACAGGTTGCGTATCACTTGCTCAAACTCCATGCGTAAGATGACAGCTGGAGAACCGAGGTTACCAAGTTTTGCACAGTGCAAAATGCACTTTAGAAGGTTGCAAACATCCCTTTCAGAAAGATGGGCGAACTGGGTGAAAGTTGTCAAGTGATAGAGCATCTGCTGTACCAGGGAGGAAGCTGCTCCAGCAGCTTGGTAGTGGAAGCAATGATTGCAACGATCACGGCTGGTTTTGACTATTCAGTTTTATTTGTGAAGTATGGATACGATTGGTGATGGAAGTCAGTTGGCTTTTTTAGGGCTATAACTACACGTTGTCTGACACTGTATACTCTGATTCACAGCTCCAACAGGGTACGTTGGCCTTCTTGTGTGAATGCTTTACATGCTTTGGTACCAATCAATGTGTGACACATACTGGAAACAAGGACTGTAGGTGTCCCTGCTGTGAGTCTGCCTAAATGTCAAAGCTCTGTTACATTTAATAGAAAATGAAATAAATCCATTGATATTGGATAAGCTGTGCATTTTATAAACCACTATTTTTTTTAATTAGAACTGCGAGTTTAATGAGTTTATATTCAGATGCTGCTGAGAGCAAAGGAGGTTTTATTTTTAAGACTTACAACAATTAGTTCTGATGGCAGTGTGTTTGTACCAGGGAACAAGACCTACAATCGCTGCTTTTAGTCCCAATACAGAAGATGGGCTTCTCTCAGCCTGTATCTAAAAATACAAGGGTACCAGGAATTAAATTGCAGGGTGAGGGAGGTGAAGTGTGTGTAAATATGTGGAAAAGCAAAAAACAAGTGGGGATATATGTAACAAAGGTGTTATATCAGCTAGTAAACCAATTAATCTGTTAGTAAAGATATAAAGCTTAGCACAAGAAATAGGAAGGAGACAGGAATGAAAGGGATTTATACACAGAGAAGCTGGAAGTAGAAGTAACGCGAAGAATAACTGCAGAAATATTCAGTGAGAGGAATTTTATTGGAGAAAATGAGAACGTTTATGTAACGGGATGATTATTTCTCTTGAGGGAACAAAGATCAAGCATTAAAGACAAGCAGGCTGACTAGTGCTCCGTCCCGCATGCTGAGGTTTTGGTAGGTCGCGCTCGGAGCCTGTGTGTTTTCTGTACCTTCGGAGCGGCCGAGGAGCTGTGCGATCCGCAGTGAGCCGCAGCAGCTCGGCTCAGTGGGAAGGGGCGGCGAGGCCGGGACGCAAAGGCAGCAATTTGGTTTCCTTCTGTCAGGGCCTGGCTAGAGCAGGACAGGCTTGGCTGTGGCTCTGCTGTAAGGTATCTTTCTTCGTCCATGTTCAGCTCTTGCCTTACAGCCATAGTGCTCCTCCGCTGGCGTTCTCGGAGCCAGGGTTTGCCTTAACCCAGGGCACGACCCTGAAGGCCTGTGCGGGGGGGGGGGGGGGCAGGCCGGGTGGTGGGGG
>JAVJGJ010000061.1:46372800-46411988 GCA_035590215.1 Microhierax caerulescens
TCACACCAAACACAAACCACAGCACTGCCCCAGCTGCTAAGAAGAAAATTAACTCTACCCCAGCTGAAACCAGGACATCTGTTACAAATGGCAATGGTACATGTGATGAATGCCTACGGGCTTATCTGAAAGTAATCCTGTAGTGATGGTTTTGCTGATGCATCTTCTTCCAGTGCTTGACAGAGAAGCAGAAAAAAACCCTGATGAGAGCAGAGTAGTCCCTGCACTTTCCCGCTGTCTCGCACTGTGGACGTTCCTGCAGGGTGTGCAGTGCTGCTTTTAGGGCTGAAGTTGACTGCGAGGTTATGGCCGTTTGCTCCATTGCACAAGGACTGGTGTGGTTGCTGGTTTGCTTAACCATCGTCACGTTAGAGCCTTGCCAGAGCAGCCTGGGCAGTGAGCAGGATCCTAATCATTCTGTGTCCTTTATTTCAGATTCCTGAGACCTTTTTTTTCCAAGGTGCTGGTATAGCTGCAACTTGCAGATTTCATTGTTGATGAATTTGTGTGTCCTCAGCAATGGGATTTTGTTTACCTAGTCCTTCTAGAAGTCAGGCTGCTAATTTGCATCCATGCAGTGCTCAGACCAGCTCACGGCAAGGGAAATCCTGTACTTCCTTGGAGAGTTATAAACTCTGCAGGCCAGTGTAACACTTCCCTGATTTACACCCATAACATAGTGCTCCTTTAAAAATTTCTTTTGCATGCATTCTTTATTGAAATATTTATACTTGTATATCTCCCCTGCATGAGCTGCCACAGCTACTTTGCATTCAGAAGTCTGTCCGGCAGCAGTGTCCCTTTGCCTAGCGGCTGCCCTCTTCCCGTACATGGGGTGACCTGTGCAGATTGTCTTTGTATGGAGGATACATGACCTGACCCCGTGCACTCGGCAGATCTGTCGGTGATTCTGTGATGACCTTGCACGGCACCTGGGGAGGTGGGAAGGGGACATTCCGGGGTCCCAGGAGGGGGCTGGTAGGAAGTGGTGCACATGCAGCCCACGTGCTTGCTGCTCACACCACCCCGCAAACAGACAACAGAAATTAAGTCATCAAATCTATCCTTTTTCCTCCCTCCCGCCCCTGGAAAAGATCATTTTGTATCTGAAAGCTGCCAGAATGTCTTTGTGTCCTCCAAAAAAATCTCATTTCCAGTAACTGGCGGGGCAGGTTATTGCCAGACCTGTGTCTGGGTGCTGCCAGTACTGAAAGCGGAGCAGCATGACGCAGAAAACAAATGGAGAGCTGTGGTGATAGACACTCTTGGTTGTATTTTCAGCACCATGTTCTTCATGCTGTACTTTTTATGACCCTGTTTTGCTGAGAAAACCAGTAGGGACTGTAATTTGGTTGTGTGTTTATTACTGAAAATGGTCCTTTACTAACTTTCTACTTAGCAGTACCTGTAGTAGCATCTAGGGTCCCAGCTGGACTGGAAGCTCTGCCCTGGAAGGACCAGAAAGCCAATCCCTGCTCCAAGGGTTGAACTGGACAGCTTGCAAGAAGGTGTCACTATCCATTGCTGTTTCAGAGGTGATGAGCTGAGGTATAACGATGGGGCTGAGATCTTTGTAACCAGCAGGTGACTTCCTCACACAGCTTTCATCAATTTCTAGACAATTGTAAATGAGTCATCCAAAATTTTTAGATTTGTGGTTTTCTAGCACAAAGGCTGATGATATTCCAGGAAAGCTAACACACAGCAATTGAAAAGAAATTTGGATTTTCTATTATGGGAAGACCTTCAGTGGAAGTTGCTTGAGGAACAAAGGTTGTTTTGAGACATTTTTAGTTTCTAATAACAAGACAATTTTCAGTGGAGCCAGAGTGCTTTTTTTGTTTGTTTGTTTGTTTTTGTTGTTGTTGTTGTAGCTGTTGATCAAATTAGAAATACTTAGCTGGAAAATTTTAAATTAGGCCAATCTGTAATTGGTGTTAGGGGTCTTTTGACCTCAAATGGAGATTCAAAGCTGACAGCTGGTTCTTTAATAACATTCAGCTTGGCAGCTTCCCCAAGGCAAACCACCTCAGCCAGGCTTCAGCTGGTGAGTTTCTGCACTGAGGGCTGACTTCAGGCAGATCAATTCATGCGTGAATGTCTGTGCACTGAAGCCTGACTTCAGCACATGAAGAACTTGGTGGAATAAAACCTGGGGGAACACATCTGACCTTCACATAGCTAAGTCAGTCCCTGGGAAATCTGGAAAACATAGGGCCCTGCAGATGACTAGGAGTTTTTGGTTAAGTGGTGTTCTGGCAACGAATGTTTATAACTGTACAGGGAAGGCAGCTTAGGCCATAGAAGAAGTGGAAAAATCCCTAAAAGATGCTAGAGGATCTATGGGATTGACATTTCTGAGTGAGGAGGATAATACTGTATGCAGAAGTTTCTCTAGATACAAATACAGAGTCAGAAAACAAATATACTGGTACGAGTAGCCTCTTCGGGAGTCCAGCAGAATGAGGCACAGACAACCCATAAACACAAGTAAAGAAGTGATTAAACCAAATAATGTTGTAATAATGGAGGAGTGCTTCTGCTACCTTGTAAATGGTGAGCTTCTGTGAATGACTGCTTTTGGAGAAGAGGGGTTTACTGCTAGCCAAGCAACTGTGCCCATTTGTTCTCCCCAAATCATAGATGTGAAAAGTTTTATTTGCTATGGCACGTTTAATGTAATTCAATGTTAATTTTGAGGTGCATGAAAGTAAATATTGCCACTGTAACGGATCCATTAAGACGCACTGTCATATTGTAGACACACAGAGACCTTTTCTTTGCATAAAATCGCAGAGCATCTTCCTCCAGTCTCCTTGGCAGGAGATGCTGGAGGCACACCCATTGGCAGGGTGGTCTACAGTTAACTTCTGCCCATGCACCTGGAGGCACTAAACAAAAGCATTAGTAGAACTAAAGCACTGGGTTTCCAGTTTACACATAGTTCAGTTTCTACCTCATGCCCCTGATGAGCTCTTCAAGAAAGAGTAATTCCAGTTCAGTGCTATTTATCCCTCCCATTTGGAGCAGCGTGGCAAACCTCCAGCTTTCCCCTGCTGTCCCCGGAGGGATCTGCTCTCCCCGGGCTGGGTGCCAGGTGCTGGCTGGGGGCCCAACCGTGATTAGGGTATCGCTGCAGCAGCATCTCTTCCCAAACACAAACACACCTCTGGGGAATGCCCGATTCAGCTGCAATAGCCACAGCAGACATGGTATTTGAGTAACGTCACTTTGGCTGCTGGCCATTTCAGCAGATGATTTATTATTTTCTGTACGAATCTGCCTTTAAAGCTTCTCATATAGTTTTACGGATGATATCATTCAGTGTTAAGTACTTACAAGATCCGTTTCAACCTTTGAATGTATGCAGAGATACAGTCTTGGCAAATATAATACTTGGGTATTCTCTGTTTATTGGTAAGGATGTGCAGCTTGTAACTCTTCCTTTTTTTGGGTTGCAAAAGTAGAATTTGAAGTTATTATTGTGTGCTCACCTTGTCTGTGTGTATCTGGGAGTGGCGATCCAGCTCTTTTTATGTTTTATCATACAATGTAGGCGATTCCAAGTACTGTGGAAGTATAAATGGATGAGTATTGGAGACCCATGCATGAACGGTACACCGGGAAGCCACCCTTCCCTCGAACGGGGGGCACCTAGTCGGACAAGGGTGGGGTGGCCAAAGAAACTGAGTCAGTGAGGTGGGCACAGGAGAAATGATCTTCCACTCCTGCAGGTCAGAAGTGAATTACTAACCTGGAAAGCAAGGATGAGAAATTCTGACAAAAAAGATGCCTTGGAGTGTTTTGGGATTACTCCCAGGGGATGTAGTTTGGATCTCCCCCCCCAGCTTAGGGTTGTGCCAGGTGATGCATTAAGACATCCTGTAGCTCTCGCTGATTGTCAGTGCAGAGAAGGTCAAATATGCCAACCTGGCAGTGGAGTTATTCCAATGTCAGCATCTCTTCCTCTCTGTTAATACCTTGGCATCTGAGCACGAGTTTTATTTTCACTTGAATGTAGTGGTTGAAGCAGTTGCAAGTCTTGCAACTGAAGAGGCTTGTGTGTGCACTTACCTCCACCTTCCCTGCCAGGCCCGTGGGGGGACGGTGGCAGTGGACCTCGCCGCTGTGGGTGCCGTCATGCTGAGCCCACGTTCCTCGGGGTGCCATGGGAGTGAGGTCAGGGGGAATGGGGAGCAAGGTGGCACCTGAGCACGCTTGCTCTGCTGTGTAGCAGTCTGGTGTCTCTTCATGTCAATGTGCATCTTCCAGTGACAACGTGCATCTGCCCTTGGCACTAGAAGGAAGAAAAAATGATTCCTCAGCCTAGTGTAGCATGGGAAGAGAAACCTTTAAAGCACGCTGCAGAACCTAATCTTGCACCTCGCAGGGTGTCCTTTGTATCCCATTATGCCTATAGATAGTATTCCCTGGTCACAGTTCTTTACTGACTGATGATGCTTGATGAAGGAGTTCACAGTCCTTTTGTTGAGAATGAAAGGTTAGGTCTGCAGTGATTAAATAAAAAAAAACAGAAGGAAAAAGTTTTCATTGAATTCTTGGGTTTGCTGTCAGTTTATGTGAAGATACAGTGGTCGACACAGTAACAAAACCAGATGTGCAGTCTGGGGTGTGTGGAGTGGAGTTAACTTGTTTTTTGACAGGAGAACAAGGAGTTAGAGAGTAAGTGGTTTGCAGATCAGTGTCTGGAGAACATCTGGAGCACTGGTATTCTGTTGGATGCTCCAGTTTTGCATTCCTGCTGCAGCAAACAAAGCCTGAGAAACGGAGAAATGAGAGGCTGAGCCTGCCCATGTAGCTTACCTTGGTTTGCACAGTAGGGATTTGCTAATGAATGGAAGTTGCAGTGTTCATTACTTATGCAAGGTCCCAGGAAAGGTTAATGGATGTATATCCAAATCTTCTCATAGCTCATTAATGTTCACTGCAGTTAATAAGTCTTTATTGATTCTGTCAGGTCAGGTAATTTCCATTTCTTTCATTGAGGCATCTTAAGTACACCCTTATCTACGTTTTTTCCAGTTATCTCTTCACATGCCTGACCAGCTCGGGAAGGAAGATGGGCCGCAGCTGTCATTGATGGATTCACTGGTCAGAACCTGGGCTGAGCAGTTTTGTCAGATTTAGCTGGTGGAAATCCAACAGAAACACTTCCCCCCAGCCCACATTGCCACCTTGAAATCACTCAGCAGAAGTTTGTCTCAGTACCGGCACTGGCACAAAGGACGAGGGCATGAGCAGAAATCTAGGGAGCAGAAATATCCATGAATTCCTCTACAGAAAAGAGGCCAGAGGTAGATGTGTGACTTCATTGAAAATATCGGGCTGGCAAATGGGTATAGCTATCACTTTTTGATTAGTCTGGCAAAAGGAACTCAATTACAATGGGGTTTTTTTTTGGTGGTTTTTTTTCCTCTTTTCCCAAGTAGCTTGCACGAAAACTGCTGGCAAAAACCTTCCTGCCTCAGTGACCTTCAGAGCCCATAGTGATTCACATTCTTTTATCATTGTGTCCATGTCTTCAATACCAATTTACTTGAGGTTACGATCAACATACAGAGAGTAACCAACAGCTTACCGCACAGGATGAACAGATCAGTGTGCGTACTGCTACAAAGCCACGCAGTGTACACCGTGAATTGCCCACAATGGACAGTGAGGTCTCCAAGGTAGTAGCACTCCGAGTGCTGTGAGAGCACTTGTGGTGCTCTCCGCATCCCGTGGGCACGTTTCTCCAGGGAGATGGATCCTGCAAGTCACTCATCTGTAAAAGAAAGGAAAAAAGGGAAAATACCAACCAAAAAACACTGTCCCTGAAATTGTTTCCTCCCAGAGCCAGACCTTCTCTTGCCCTGGGGGTAAAACTGTGGGTCTGTCACATTTATCAACGTGGACATATTTCCCATTGAGTGGAAGCAGGCCGTATCAGAGTAATGAAGGTAAAAGCTAACGGTAGATCTCTACAGCTCTCACCATAATTGCCTGTTACTATACAGCCATCAAAATACTGCAATATGTTGCAGTCTTATGTGCAAATCTCGGGCTGGGCTGTTTCATTTTGTGTACTAGATGTTCTTATGGCAAATATTTTTGAAAACAAATTATCACTGTGCACCAAGAGTAACAAGCAAAGCAACAGCTCTACCACATAGCAATAATTTCAAAGAATCTAGTAATTACAGTTCATAGCTAATTAGTTAATTAAAAATTCAGTTGGTCTAACGAAGGATACCATATTTCAGAGTATCACCTTCTCCACATGGTATCTAGAAGCTCTGTTTCTTCCCAGTTCCTCCTGTGTTGCATCTCCCAAGGGGAGGCTCTACCCCATCTCCCTTTGGACCAGAGGCTGTTACAGGAGGGAGCAGTTTGGGGACCTTCAAACTCAGGCAGAGGGAGCAGTGGCTGGTTAAGGTAACCCAACCCAACTGAAAATTTTGCAACGGAAAAACGTGTGAAGAGCTGACCTGAGAAATCTGTAAGAAACAGTCCTGTATCATTAGAGACGTTGGATGATCTAGTGACTTTCTCCTTTTTGGAGCCCAGTTTCTGGAAAATTGCCCTTTAACCAATCAAAACCTGGTGGTCTCATGAGTCACAAGGAGAGAAGGAGGTATATTTGTGGTAGAAGTAAAAATGGCTGAAGTTCATCTCATAAATTCTGAGCAATTTGACAAGCATAATTGAAGGACACTGAACTGCGAATTTTAGATCTCTTACAAAGGCTGTCACCTGAGGAATGTTGTTCAAACAGCTGGCAAAAATGCTGTAAAAAATCTGCCTGGAAACCACCAGTTAGTCTCGTCTTCTGCCGGAGATGAGGAGGAGCATTGTGTTGCATTTTCTGTTTGGTAAACTGATGACTGTGCTAAAAAATTATATTATCTCTGAAATAGCAAACTGAGCATGTGCCATCGCTTTGAAGGACACGTGTTGAAACAACATGATTTGTTCCAGATAATCTAGCGTGTTAGTTGATGTCAATGCCTTCAGTTTGTCACAGAAACTTGCTGGTAGTAGGACTCTGAGATTAAAAAAAGCAAAACCAAAAGAAGCTCAGCATGTTGTTCTGATGAAATTAAAACTGTTCCAATGTCTGTGTGCTGCCATGGGAGGTGTGGAATGCACCAGTGCCTGCTGTTCAATTCATCTGCAAAACTGCGCCAGGCAATGGCAGATGAAAGCAGAAGCACACAGTGCTTATTTTGGAAAAGCAATTATTCACAACAAATCACAAACACACCTGACTTTACACATAGTTTAGGAGGTGATTTGGTAAATGGAAATGATGCAATTCAGTCCTAAACTTGGGGGTGAGGGTGTGGCAGGTGGTGAAGGTGGTGTGGTTACAGGGTACCTCAGTCCAGGGGAGGTGAGGAACGTGGCAGTGATGGTGGAGTAGCGTGGGCTTCCGCGTGTATCGATGGGAGTCCCAGAAGGCTGGTTTGCTTGTGCATGTTAAGCGCCTGTGGTTTTGCGACCGTACTGGGATTGTTAGTCGTGCTCATTTATGGCAGTGCATAATGCCTTATCTTTATTTTGCTGCATAGACTTTGCTGTCACTTTATCTATGGTATTGTGTCTGTTACAAGTCCTGGGTCTTGTGGCCGGTGTAGCCTGTTTAAATTGGGCTACCACTGGAGACAGGAGCATCACTGACAGCCCCTTCCCTCCATCCCTCTGAGCACTGCAAAAATGAGGCATGGACATCGTTGTTACTAATCCATGGCCACTGCAGTAGGGCAGCTGATGCCTTCACCTGGCTTTACAGTGTGGGCAATTATTCTCTCTTCCTTCGTTTGTCTGTCATTCTCACACCTGGATCATTGAAGGAAACACCAGAGCGAAACCTCTGAGAACGCGGTCGCGCTCTGCGCTGTCAGGAATGGTGTGTGCTTCACTGTGGCTGTGAAGCCAAGGGAGTTCCCTGTGGCTGGCAGAGTTTTGCACCCATATCTACAGTTACGTAGTAAGGGATGAGAGGAGGAGGGATGTGAGTAGGAAGCAGGGCAGATGGATAGGAAGAAATATTTAATTCTAGTACCACTGGTTCTTATAGAGCAAAGTCTGTGCAGCTGCAGAGAAGAGCATTGAGGGGTGCAGGAACTGTTCTGAACCCTGCAAACTGTTTGTTATGTGTTCTTGCCATGGGCTGGGGTATCCTCCTCATCCTCTTCCTTGGAGGTGGGCACTACTGTGGATGAGCTGTCTCTGTCCTCACCAGAGCCATGGAGCAGAAGTAGCTGCGGATGCCAGAAGCCTCTGTTTCTTGTTCTAAATAGCAAAGGGCTACAAAAGTTAACTTGAAAAAAATCCATCTCCATCCTAGAAACATGTACACATCTGGACAAGTAGTTATGAAGATTAATGTAATGCACAGGGTCAGAATTCCCACTGACATTTACTCAGTTTGTCCAAACAAGTTAGTGGAAACCTCCTGTGAATATGAACTGCACTCTGCACTGCTGCACAGGCAATTAACATCTTGGATGCCAGTTTCCTTGCAGACACATCTATAAGACTTAAGTGCTGTAAACTATAATACTGGGAGCAAAAACCCCAATATCATAGAGACAGTGTGTAAGTTTTAAGACTTAAGCACAGAAAAATAAGCAAAAAATGAAGTTATCCCTGTCCTGTGACCATACTTGGACCTAAAATCAGTCCTAATACAGCCAGGTTTTGAAGGAAGATGGGAAATGCATGTCAGCCAGACTTGAGCAAAGCATTTTTCTGTGTTAATGATCAATGCCTCTAATACTGAGATGTGATGGTAGCTATGTGAGATTTGCAGAAAGGATATAGCCTCTTAAAGCATGGACACTGACTGTGTTAACCTAGCCATAAAGCACTGGTGTCTGATGCTGAATGGTAACTGTTCTATCTGAAAGCTGGCCATACTTGACTTCAGATAATTGCTAAGGTGTTCTTGGATCCTTTGGGATGGTGAATATTACATAAAAACAAGCCAGTTTTGGGGTCCTATGAGCAAGTAACGTGTGTTGATCTCAGTGTGCAGGTTTGGACTCAGCTGCTGTAAGGATATTGTTTGAATTTGGAAACAACATTACATTTGCTATACTATAAAATCAAGAATAATGCTTTATTTAGTGTCTAACTCCTTCCCAGTCCTTCCCAGCTTTGAGAATGTTATCGTCATTGCAGCAGTATGAGCTGCGTAACACTGACTTTAAATCAGTGCAAAGGTGCTATGAACTAATGTGCATATTTCTATATGGGAAGAAATTGTATTGTCAGAGAGCATCCTCCTGCTGGTGTAATTCCAGGCACATTTCTGTTTTCAATAATGTAATGAGGATAATTGATGTTTTAAAATTGACAAGGTCATTTTCTTTGGCAGCCATTTCTTTGGCAGCCAGCTCAGCAATATGAAGGATTGACACTTAACAGGACAAAAATATCATGCTTCCAGGTCTGATAACAGCATGGGTACATCACTGAAATGCAGCACTGTTTAGTCAACTTCTTTGTCACATCTTTTAATTACGTTTTCTAACCAGGTGTGCCATGTAGCAGGGTCAAACCTGAGTTGCATCACCAAACTGTAAAATTCTGAAATTGCAGGTTTTGCCATGACGAGTTAATCGTGTGATATGCTACTATTATTATTCCAACTTTTTTCTGTTAGGATGTGTGCAGGTTCACAGCATGGAGTCAAGATGATTGTTTAGTGTATGTTAATGTCTGTAAGAAATACAGGTCCCAGTTTACCAGTTGTTCTGCCCATGTTGAATGCTGAATCTTAGACAGGAATGTTTAGGGAGATTTTTCTCAGCATGGTGCAGAGCTGAGGGAAGATAACCTGGTTTTTCCACGTTCAGCATTTCCCACCCTCTGAGGACCTAAATTATGCAGATGTAACTCCTGGCTCTGTAACGTTAACAGGAAGATAAGGTGGTAACAACCCATCTGTATCCCAAAACGCTACAAATCAGGAGCAGATCTCACCATTTGTAGGTGACCTCTGATTAGAGGGGTACTTGACGTGAGAATATCTGTACAGTTCTGACCTGGCAATCAGCAGTAATTAGTAGTAGTAAATCCTGCAAACTATATAAGCATGGCAATAAGTATAGTCCCAGGTAGGAGCACTATGCATTTAATTTACAGTGTTTCTAATACATCTCTGAAATTAAATTATTTCCTGTTCTCTATCCAAGAAATCAACGTGAATTTATGTATTTTTTTCACTTTTACGTTCAGGAGGGAAAGTGAGTACCCTTCTCTTGTTAGTGGAAATTACATCATTCACAGCATTTTGGCTAATAAAACCGTTTATTCTGGTTTTGCATGTTAATTTGATTCAGTGCTGAAGTCATTGAAACAAGTGTAGCAGCCCCAGTTGCATTCAGTTTAGGATCATGTTCTGAATGATGATGAAAAAAGAAGAAATGTGTTACACTACACTAAATAAAAGGAGGGGTGGTGTAAGTGTATTGAACACTGAGTTTGCTTGTTTGATTTGTAAGCATATGAAATAGCCTGCCAGTTTCCTCAACTAAGTACATAAATTGCTTAAATCTTGGTTATGTGTTCTCTGTGTTTGCTGTTATCATTGGAAGCAGTTTTATCAGACTTCAGTCCCCATGGTACTTTGGAAAGTTGTAGGAATGCATAACTATCTGAAGGTCATTTGCAATCTTAGCTCCAGAAATTACTAGCTGCTGTCAGCTATTATAATAGTGTTGATATGCATCGTAATAGTTCTGCAGTGAAATGGGAGATGTATTGGAGGTATTCTGAAACAGAAGCAGAAAGTGTGGTTTTCATGCACAGGCAGAAAGACATTTCACTGTCAGCTCTGAACACGATCCCTCTGTTACGATGAGACACAATGACTCCTTGATGATGGAGGCTGCTGACAGTAAGACAGGCACTTGGGAATTTGTCTTCACCAAGGATCTCATAGGCAGCTGGCAGATGTCCAGGGGTGTTCTGCTAGGGCCACAGAGCAGGCACGCTGAGGTAGCATTAGGTTTATGCCAATTCAATGCCTGGCAGTGGAGTAAGATTCACCAGAGAGGCTGTTCGACCTTGGGAGATTTTCAAGACCAGACTGGGTAAAGCCCTGAGCAACCTGGTCTGATCTCATAGCTGACCTGTTTTGGTCAGGAGGTTGGAGTAGAAGACCTCCTGAGGCCCCTTTCAATGTGAATTGTCCAGTGATGATCTCCTGCGTAGGCTCTGCTTTAAAAAGGAGGGATTGGGTGGAAGAGGAGACTGCTGGAAGCCTCCTCTGACCTTTGGATCCACACAAAGTTACTTGTACTGACATCAGAGGAGTTCATCCTGGGTGTGCATCCGTGTCATGGGCATTTTATAGTTACACCACAATAAACCCTAACCTACCTTCCATTTGAACTACTGAAGTCCCAGCTTGGGTGTCTCAGCTGTTGTAGGGGCAGTGTGTTACTATGTCATTGGAATTGTTGACCCGGTAGCAGAGGGGATAGCTTAAGTCTGCTTACCTCCAGCCACTCTGCTTGGCAAGCTGTGCTCAGCAATATGCACCTACCCTTCACAAGTTCTCCAGTGAGAGACAAAAATGTTTAATTGTTGCTCTTTTCCATCACAAACTCTTTGGACTTAGTGTGTATTGGCAGGAAATGCTTGAAGAGCAGAGAGCAGGTACCAATACATTTGTATCTGTAGGGCACTACTAAGTAATCCTTAATAGTTGCACTTATTTTTGTCACTTGATTGTTTTGTTACTTGGAATATGGAGTATAAGCTACAAATGCAACTTAGGACAGTTTCAGCATGAATGAATGCTTCCAGCTTGTTCAAAACTTGTTTTGAAGTCACTTACTAGGAAACATGCTTCTAGTTTCCAGTTGTATCCTGGACAGTACTCGGAGAATTTCAGGTCAGTTCCTAATTGCTTAAGGAATAATTAATTTCCTGAATATGGTAATTAAATGCACAGTCTTACACTGCTTGTCTGGTTGTGTTGAGACTGGTGTGTAATGGCCAGGGATTCTCCTTGAGAAATTCTAAATTTAATTTCGATGGGTCAGGCTGTAGCCAAACTGGTGACTCACTCTTCGATCCAAAGTCTGATTTGCTTTGATGGAGAACTTTTGGTAGGATTTTAAATCAGTTTGTTCTCCTAAATATTTGTATTGTTCCTTCTGTCAGACTCTAAACAACGTCTTAGCAATGCCTTACCTCAAGGAAGTCAAAAGGAGAATTGATGCTTGGTTTTGTTAAGGATGTTTTGTGTTCTGAGGCACTGAATTACACACATCACTGCATATGAGTGCACCACGTTATCCACAGGTGGTGGCGAAAGGAGTGAATCAAAGCTACGATTAGTGCTGTAGGAACAGCTGGACCTCATAAGATCTGAAAAAGAAGATTCCTCTTAACTCAAATATATCCTTGGAGAGCCATATGTGCATAGCTGTGAGGATTTTGGAAATGATGTGGTGCAATGACAGGGAGATGACTGGTAAATATTAATTGGGAGAGTGGCCCATGCCAAAAAATTCCTTGTGATCGTGTTACCTTCTCTTCATGCAAAATAGTTACTGAGTTAGAGCAAAATACCGCAGTTTAATTTACCGTAACTATGTGGTCATTATACAATGACTTCAAGAGAAGATATAGCTGCCTGGCAGCCCTCGGGCATGCTGTTGTGTTACCTCAGTGACAGCGAGGTGGTCAACACACGTCACCTTCAGCTCTAGAACTGCTTTAACTCAGATTTCTACCTTTCATTCCCCAATGTACTTGGATTTTAAAATTTAAAAACCTCCCTGTTGAAAACGTCCCTATCTTTAGTTTCCAAATGTTAAAATTCTGAATTCAGTTGATAACAACAGTATTTGAAAATCTGCTGAGCCCATCTGACTGAAACACATTTGACATCATCTGTTGCTCATGTGGTCTCCGATATTGGTCAGCATCAGCGTTTTTAACAAGTGATCTGATTTTCTAGTCCTTTTTAAACTTCAGAATTCAAAATACGAGCATCATGATAATAAAAATTGTTAAATAGATGCACATCATAGTCACTAGAAGTTTTAAATTTGAGATGTTTGGTGCATCTAGGAAAATATCGGCCATTATTAAGCACCTTCAGAAAAAAAAACCCAGAAGATTCCTCCATAAACACAAAAAGCCTTAACTACATCATTTGTAAAGTTGATGTCTTTTCCAGGATAGGACAGCCACTCTGTGGTTGAAGCCCAAGAAATACCGAAACCTGAGATGGGTGTGCAGGGGACATCCATGGGGGCTGGTGGTCACCCGTGGGGCTGGTGGTAGAGACACCCAGCTGGGAGGAGGGCTACTCTCGTGAGGTGTAGTCTAGAGTCGGTTCAGGTTCTCCTTGATGATAACCTTAAGGGTGGTAGCTGGATCCCTGGGTCAAGGAACTAACAGTCCCTGACAGTGCAAAAATACTTCTGTTTAAAGTTAATTGGAACAAATTATTTTAAAGTTGAGGATGAAATTTAGGATTAGAAGAAATACCAGAAAGGGGAAGACCCTGGAAAAATACCACTCATCTCCTCTTCCTTTAATGCTTCGAGTCCAGAGATTTATGGGGAAAACTTGCTCCCATGCTGAAAGCACGGGCAGCGCGCGCGTATTGGGTAATCACAAACTTGCACATCAGCATTACTTAACCTCCGGGCAATGTGCGGTCAGTTTTCATTTTCGCTCTTAAAATTGTTTCCATTTAACGCCCTTAAGCAGCTCTATGAATTACAGTGCAGTAGAAAATGACCCTCAAATTGGCCTCCCTGATTATTCACTCCAATCGCTCAGCTCAGCATGGCAATGCGCTTTTAATGTGGCTGCCCATATGCCCCGCACATGCCTGCGCTCTGGCTCCTGGCAGGGTATGTTGTGATCCGCTGGCCTGTGCCAACTCACATATCTAAACGTTTTCATAAGGGGAACCCCTTTGTGTTAGTCATCTGGTTGTCAAACAAGACCTGGCTGCGATCCTGGACCTGGCACTAGATGAAATATGTGCACTTTAAACATTTCATACTGAAACTGATGGGAATGGGCAATTCCTCAGTACATTTTCTCAAGGTTTTTAAACAATAAATGTCAACCTAAGGGCAAAGCAAGACAGATTTCAGATTAAAGGGACGGGGTTTGCTTAACGTTTATAAATCCCTTAGTCCAAAATTCCTTCATGTTTCTTAAAACAACGAACAAGGAAAGGCTATGTCGGACGCAATGGGCACTTTTGTCAACACAACTTTTTCCTTTAGTAGCATGATAGAAAGATTTCAAAAATAGATTTTTCTGATGGATTTATGACTTGACATCCCATAGAGAATCTAGTATTCTTCCAAGCAAAGCTAAAGGTTTGTGTTAGATGACTAATAACACCCGTCAAAAGAACCTTTCATCCCCAAGATAACTAAAATATTCCTTTGTTTATTTTTCACCCTTAATTACTTTTCCTGTCTTGGTTTAATCTGTAGAGCTGAAGCTTGTCAGCACCTATGGCCTTTTGTTTAGGGTAGATGACTTGGGAGCATGAATAAAAGCAATTTTCATGTAGTGTCTCCTTGTCATGACTGCCGCCTGAAGCTCATTGATTTTTCTTTCAAGAGACCCGATTCTATGCCCGTATAAATGGCACAAAACTTAATTTGCCTCAGTAGTTTTATATTCTTTAATACTAGAGACGAGGCTTCTTCCTTTAAGCCTGATGTTGTCACTTGTGATAAAAGGGTCTCATTTCTGTTGTGTCTCTCACTCTCCAAAGAAAAAAGGTCTCAGAAAGAATGATCATCTCGGAAGGCTTGTCTTGATTTTGACTTAGTAAATTTTAAGACTCTTTAAAATGTAAATTTTAGAGTTCACAGCTGAAGTGGGGAATTGTTCTGAGTAAGAAAATGAAGCTTCTGTTTGGAAAATCTGCTTTTTTTTTTTTTTTTTTTTTTTTTTTTTTTTTTTTTTTTTTTTGAGTAAAGTGATTTCTGGAAATGTCCTGTGTCTGCTTTCCATTGGAGTAAGCTGGCGCTGCCACACATGGAGGAGTTTCTCAGAAGGCTTCCAAGAAGCCTTGCTGTACCATCTCTTGGACAGAGCTGTAGGTTTGCTCAGCCAGAGCGTGACTTTTAGTCTTTTTTTAATGCTTTGTGTTCTCTTGTCCTTTGCCTGTGTTGTCAGCTCAAGTGCAAGCCTGTGGGCTTGCAGACTCTTTTTTACTCTATAGTTATGCCTATATGACACCTGGCACAAGGAGCCCTGACTTCTCCTTTGTGCCTTCTTAGGTAACATCTTAACACAAATAATACGGTTTAGGTTTTTTTCTAGTGGTAACAAGGGTTGTGCTATCATGTGTTTGGGTGGAGCAGGATGCTCTCAGGCAACTTTTAAAGCTTATGGCCAAGGTTCAGCCAGGTTTGACAGAGAAGGATGGTGACTGCTTTCTTTTGACACCAGGTAGGACAGAGGTACGGCCAGTCCCACAGCTGTAGGAATGTTAGAACTTGCAGTTGTGGGTGTTATTTTCTTGTAGAACAGGGAGCACAGGGGGTTGCGTGAGTGCTGAGGAGCAGAGCTGTGTGCTGGGCTGGGGGGAAGGTTTCACACCGCTGCGTCCCTTCCCTAGAAGTTTCTGGGTAACTTGTAGTGTGGACTTCTCACCTTCATGCCATACACATTTTCTAAAATGATGGCCATAAACTTCAGTTATGGAGAGCTCAGCTCAATATCACCAAATAATGCTCAAGTCAATCACCATTATTTCAGGATTTATGTCCATATCTTTTTCTTGCATTTTTTGTCTTTTCGCTGATAGTGAATCCTTCCAATTTATTGATGTTGATCACGACCACAAGAAGGTTTTTGCCTGTTTGCAGGCAGTTTTAGACAGTAGACAACCCAGTACCAGCAGCCAAACAGTACAGCAGCTCACAGGAACCGCAGCATTGCTTATGTATGTAGGCTGGGAAAGTATGAATTTTTTGAAAGCCCAAATGATGAAAGTATTGTATTCGTCAGTATTAATGTAAAGCTGGCTTAGAAGGTGCAACAGTGGCTCAGCAATGGCCTTTTTCTTTCTCCAGTATCTCCACTTAATGGCATCTATTGACATAATTGGACTTGTGTTGTCACCAACCAACCATGAGCACTCTAAGCCTGGTTGCTATCACACACACTGCCGAGCAGCCTTCCAAAGTGAGCACTGCTGGCAGCTGCTCTTTGGCTATTTGTGGCTAAAAAAAGTGTGGAGAAGTGATTCTTCAAGTAATTACTTAGGTGAACCTATTCAATCAGTTGGACTTATTTTTTGATAACTCTCGTTTAGAACTGATGCTTTATTCTCTCCCAGTAAGCTGGTACCTTCTGGTGGAACACCTCTCTAGCTGGCTCAAAGGCAGTAAAAGGGAGTAGGGAATTTTTATTGAGAGGAGAAATTGAAATTTTAATGAGAGGAGAGTTTAAGATAATCTCTTTCAGAGAGAGTATCTTCCTACACCACAAGCCTTTTTTTTTTTTTTTTTTCTTCTTCTTTGCCTGTTGTAGTGCCTACTAATCAGGACACTTTAAAACTATGAAAGAGAACATAGTGGGAGGTACAAGAGGATAAAATGGAATTAAAGGCAAGAGAGAGTACAGTGGGATTATGGATAGTAAAACAGGATATATGCTGAGCACATTAGAAGGCGCACATCTGGAACGATGAGAGTAACAAAACTATCATTCCTGGTATGTTTACCTGTTCCTCTGTTATTTATCCCCAGTATTACATGCAGCGTGGTCTCCCCTGCAGAGTTAAAGATCATGATAATCTTTTGCGTAGGCAGCAAACTACTCCATGTATGGGAAGTGGTACATAATTTTACTTATAGAACAAAGACATAGCACATTTTCTCACACATCAAAGAAAATCTGTCTACTGGCATCTGTTGTGGAGATGAAGTATTGGTACTTTAGCACTGCAGGCTTTGCTCTGGGACAGGAAGCTAAAGGATCTGTTTGTGAGGGCTGCGTGCACAAAATTGCTTGTGCCTATTAAGATTGTGGGCTGTCAGGTTAAAAATACATATAGATACCTGTAATTCTGGTCCAGTTCTCATATAGAAAGACCTGAAGAATACATTCCCAGGATTGTCTGCTACATACTTGTTAACCAGCAGTTCTTTACATCAACGTGGGTGAGAGAAAAAAATAGGTATATATGTGTTTAAACCAAGACTTGAAAAAACAGTATTATAAAACTGGCTCATCGGTTACTTGGGCTGGAGGATCAGGGGAATGTGTCAGTATGCAGCAGTTTAGAAATTGTTGCAACTGTGTAGTTGCCTGGCTCTTTAGCAATTTTGCTGGGATATTTTCCCTTGTAAGTGTGAGGACACTGGTTTGTCCTCGTATTCTGTGCAAATCCGTTGAGGGCAGTTGTCTGTGTTGCTGTAATCCACCTGCCTCCTCAGACCTGAGCACAAACATGAGTGTTTCTACAAAATGCAGGTGGATGCAGCCACTGATGTACTTACGTAGCATATCTCAAGTGTGGGAAGATACTTGTCAAGGAAACAGTAGTAAATATTATACAGGTATCCTTGTTCCATTAGTTTTTTGTGTTTCCCTCTCCTCTCCATCTTAATGTCCTTTTAGTTCACACTGGCATCAATTGATGCCAACAGAGAGAGAAGGTAACTCCTGGAAACACTATAAGATGCCTGGGTCAGATGATGCCTTTTCTTAATGCATGTGTAATCTATAATCAGATTATTATTTTTTTTTTTAAAGACCTATTTGAGAATAGTGCATGAGGACATTTTGCATTTGGGCAGTCAGAAGTTACTGTTTTAGAAGCCTGCTGCAAGCGAAGATGTCAACAAAAGCTGTGCTTTCACTTCACAGGACTTTGTGGAGATACATTCTTGGGTCTGGTTCATGTGGGCTTATTTCTCTGACTTTCACTTTGAATTTGGGAATCAAAGGCATTTTAAAATTCTAGGTCAAACTCTTTAAAAAACACGGAATCTCACCCGGTTTCAGCTCTCCAAATCATGAGAAACAGTAAATCTCCTGCTCTGGTGTTGATACACTCACCCCGTGATTTATAGATTTGTATTTGAAGCTTGGCCCAGAACCTCTCTGTCCAGAGTCAGCATTGCTTCAAAAGTTCATGACTTTTTTTCTAAATAAGCTTACAGATATGTGGGGTTTCAGCGACACACGGAACATGTCAGATTTCTGAGGAGATTGTAAAGATAGCACCCAGCTTTTGGAGTTAGGATTTTCCTAGCAGAAAGCTACATCCCTGAGACCGAGCCCACCTGCCTGATCAAAGAAAGATGCTGTGTTAGGGAAAAAAGCCCCAAACATCCCTTCCCTATTTCTCTAGTGTACCACGGCAGCACAGGGAGCCCTCTCCCTGCTCCCCACCGGCTCCTCCCCAGAGGAATGGGGGCTTTCCCGGAATTCCCGCCTGCCTGCGGTTTCTTAACCAGTCCTGCAAAAATGTATTTTTTATTGAATGTTATTCTAACCATAAAACTTTTAAGCTGTTCAAATACTTTCCTTTGTACCGTAGACATCTGAGACTATTAGACATTAACGAGTAAATGTACTTTTTTTTTCAACTGCTTCAATCTGCTAAGTAGTTTTCTTTGGACTGATCTCCCCATGCCTTGTACCAGAGGAAACATGCCTGTGATCTGATACCGTATCTCCTCAGTATCTGTCTCCTCAAATTGTAAATGTAGGTATGTTTTACTTTGAATTTAAAAAGGGACTTTATTTCATGGCAACTCATTTACTCACCCAAGATCCAGAGATGTTTAAAGCCAAGAGGTACCTTACTGATTCTCTTTGATTCCCATATTAAGCCTATAAATCTTGCAGGAATAGAGCATATACTTTAGCAAGACTCAACAGAAAGATTTCAGGAGATGGATGTCACCCTTTTCCATAGTTATTTTAATAACTAATATAACCTGTTCTTTGACTCCTACCACCTCATGTCTACACTGATGTCACTAGTTTATATGCATTATTATTTTTTGCATTATTATTTGTATAATGACCTCACCTACAACTGCCCCGCTGTTGAATTTGTGTCCTGAACTGCAAATAGCAAGAGAGTGTTCCTGCCCCAGGTGGTTTATGAGAGGCAGAAAAAGCACTGGAAGAAGCAAGCAGTGTTATTGCGGTTTGCCATATGAGGAAGTGAGACTCAAAATTTGCTTAATTTGTTCTGGGTCTCATGGAAAAGCCTTTGTCTGACCTGGTAAATTACACACCTGAATCGATTTGGAGGCATCTAAGTAAGTGATCTGATTGTCTGGTATGTTGAGCTTCTCTAAAATGGGCTCTTTGCCTGGAATTTCTGGAAAGCTGTCCTTTTATGGGATTATGATGAGATCATTTTTCTTGACCTGCTTTCAGCCCAGGCAGCCACATGTTCCCATGGAATTTCTTCCCTTACAGTTGCTGGAGGCTTGCTTAACATACGGTACATTTTCAGGTTACAGAGTAAAGGTGTGTAACACCACTTAATCCATGCTGAGTAATTTTCAAAACTGAACAGCAAAACTAAAAATCTCAAATAATTTCTTTGAGAGGCATGAGTGAACTGATGTAAGCCATTTTCTTCCATGCAAGATATCAGGGATAAGAGATTGCAGGCTAGAGATGACACCTTGGGCCTGTGTTCATTATTTATACAGGTTTTGTGTCTCTAAACATGCAGTAACATTTCCTTACTATCAAAGGCAGCTCATATGTAGTGTAAGTGTAACACAGGGCACATAGAGTGGATTCTTTGTGGGCATGAGTTGATTTCTCTAGACTAGTGTAGGAGGGTTCTAGTTTCTACTGTATGTAGACAACAAAGTCTTTAATATCTAGCCCAATAAAAACAGAATATGTGTGCATTTGGCACCTGAGAAATTGTTATACAAATGAGACACAGTAATTGACCAAATCAGAATATGTATTTATGTTATGCTGGGTTCACCAAACTTGAAAGCCAGTACTCCTTTGAAAAAAATCATAGAATCATTTAGGTTGGAAATGACCTTTAAGATCATCAAGCCTGACCATTAACCCAGGACTAACATGTCCACCACTAAATCATGTCCCTAAGCAGTACATCTGTGTGTTTGTTTAAACACCTCCAGGGATGGTGATTCCACCACTTCCCTGGGCAGCCTGTTCCAGGGCTTGACCACCCTTTCTGTGACAAAATTTTTCCTAATAGCCAACCTAAACCTCCCATGGGACAACTTGAGGCCATTTTGTCTCATCGCTTATTACTGGGGAGAAGAGACCGACCCCCCTTCCCTACAGCCCCTGTCGGGCAGCTGTAGAGAGCAGTGAGATCCCCCTGAGCTGCCTCCTCTCCAGACTAAGCACCCCCAGCTCCCCCCGCCGCCCCTCACAGGACTGGTGCCCCAGCCCCTTCCCCAGCCCCGTGCCCGGCTCTGGACACGCTCCAGCCCCTCCATGTCCCTGTGGTCGTGAGGGGCCCAAACCCAAGCCAGGGTTCGAGGGGCCTCACCAGTGCCGAGCACAGGGGGACGGGCACTGCCCTGGCCCTGCTGGCCACGCTGTGCCGGGGACAAGCCGGGGTGCAGGTGGCCTCCTTGGCCACCCGGGCACACTGGGGGCTCATGCCCAGCTGGCCACCAGCCCCCCCCAGGCCCTTTTCCATTGGGCAGATAGTAGCTTTGATCCAGTGTCAGGTAGACAAGTAGAGTCAACATAAAATCCACCACTCTTAAATCTTTCTAATTAGCAATTTAAACAGGAGCCAAGAACAGAAGAGGTGACTGGCTGAATTTTTTCTGATTGTTAGTGGTCACAGCTCCAAAAGGGGCTCAAGGCACACAGTCAGTAATGCAGCAAGGAGTGTGATGGGAACCATCATTTCTGGTCTGCAACTTTCCGTATCAGTCCTCATGAACTCATTTTGAGGTTAGAGGTAAAAACAGGGCACTGAGTAGTGTGGACTCCAGAATTCTACAACAGATATCTCGTTAAATTTGTGTTAAAATACCAGTTATATAGTGTCCTAACATTTCATTATGCTTTAAAAAATATGTACCTGTCCCTGCAGTACATTGCAGATTAAATGTGAGGGTTAGCAGATGTTTGGAAGGCAAGTGCTATAGTAACTGAATGGTGATGTAAGAGTTCTGAGATTACTCCCTAGCCTGCACTGGGCTAGAACTGATCCTTCATATCCTTTGCATTCTTTGTAAGGGAATATTTACAAAGTTGAAATAGAACACAGGAGCTACTTTTAGCATTGTAAATATTTCAGAAAGCAGAGTTTAAAAATATGGATTTCAACAAAAAAAAAACCCTAAATTCTCGTTGTTATTAAAGCTTTTATGGCTTCTGCTGATTCCAGCAGTGAATTCAAAGTTATAAACAATTTATCTACAGAAGAGCTTGTCCTGAGTAATTTCAAGTGGGGATGATCCTGTTGTTTAGAAGCATGTCCATCCTCTGTATATTACGGTCGTGCCTTTACAGGGCAGCAAAAATGCCTTAATTCTTTAAAAAGATATTTATTTAATGTTGTTAAATATACCAAATACTTACATCTAGTATAGCAACTTAATTAGCATTTTTTTTGTATATTAAAATGCCAGTAAACGTACAGCCAGATTTGTGCCTGTGCATTGCCCTTTCATATGTTTCTAAATGCATGTTGTAGCATATGAACTTGAAATTCTGTATGACTTCTTTTCCCAAAGAGCTTGCAGGATAGTGGCACAGCTAAAAAGGTAGACTTATTTCTGTAAGAGAGAATTTCAAAGACACAGCTAAAAGGATTAAGAAAAAGATGGGGAGTCCTGAGGAATTCAGTAATGAGGGAAGAAGGAAATAACTTGAGAAAAGTTGCTAATGCCACAGCTGGACAAAACATGATAGGTGAAATAAATGGAGATGTAAGTTATTATGAGTCTCTGATTTCAGTGAGCACTAGCACATCTTTATCTGATGACTCATTACCCAATGAGTCGAGATACAGCAAACGCCGAGACCAAGGGCAGGGCCAGAGGCAGTACTGTCGTTGAGGGCTATGAACTGGAACCAAGTGTTGTTGGCTTGGTATGATAAGGAAGTTTTCTTTGCTTATGTCCAAGATGGAAAGCATATGGAAACACAGCAAAATCTTATTAATGGGGTTTTCTTCAACAGCATTATAGTAATATTTTCATACTTATTAAAAGCTGGGTAGATTCATTTGATCTCTCACAGCTGCTTTCAAAGCTTGCTGTATTATCAGTTACTTCACTTTATCTTTCTTCCCCTCTTATACATGTGCAGCAACAGCACATCTATTTGCACAAATATTTTCTGTTTCAATGGGATTCCAATAAACAGAATATTTCAAAAGGTTCCCAGTGCAGCAAGGCAGTGGATGTGCATACAAATACATGCAGGACGCAAAGCATTGTGCAGTTTAATTTCTGGCAAGCCAAAAACTTTTCTTCTAATCTTATTCCATTGGTGGCTAAGAATCTCTTTGCTCTAACTATACTCTGCTGAGCAGAATTGTGCTTACTGTGATGTATGCTTTGTAATTTGTTTTTGTGTTTAATTGGTTAGCTTATTTAATTGTGTTGCAATCTATGTTTTGTTTCTGGATTGCATTGTCTCCATGGACTTGTACTGGTATTTGTTTATTTCATTAAGTTCAAAGGGTTTGTCTTTGCAGTTGTGTTGGGATCATCTTGGAGTCCTTGCAATGATGGTAAATGTCATTGAAGCAACTGTGATTAAGTAGTATTGTAAATCATGTTGTAGAAATACAGCTGTTAAGAGATCCTTAGACATTTGCCATCCCTGAATAACAGGAAGAGCCCTGAATCACAGCTTCAGATTTCAGCGTGCATGACTTTTTTTCATATCTATATTATATCTAGATTTGAATCTGTAATTTAGATATTTTCCCATATTTAAACCCTATTTGGATGAGATTAAATTCAGGTAGCTATCCGGGCCCTTCCCTTTCTCAGGCAAACAAAAAAGGTTCTAATTGGAACATAGAAAAATGTTTAAATATCTGCAGCTAATGTGGAAATGTGCAATTAAACACATTATGATTAAAACCTTTTCTGGTAAATTCAATAAGACAAACAGCAGTAACTAAAATGAGACCAGAGTGATCTGGGTTTTAAATACCCTGAATGCTGCAGCCTGTGTGTGCAATCCTACACCTTCTGCACTGCTGTTTTAGCCAGAGCTAAACCATTACCAGAGAAGTAATAGTTTTTACACCATTCACTTGGAATGGTGTAAAATCTTACGAAAAATATTTGAAGAAATATTTCACTTTTTCATTTGTTTCTTTTTCTGGGTGCGTAAATGACTTTATGCTGTTAGTGCTTCTCTGTTATGAATCGTAACACATATGTTTGGAAGATAATGCTGGTATTTGGTGTTTGTCAATACTGCTGCTTTTTGTGAGCTTGAAGCATCATCTCTTTGATTCCTTGCTGGCTCTTTCCACTGAGATAGCTACTGAAACCTCTGAAATGGTTTAGTTTTCCCTTTCTCCTCAGTTTTTCTAGTGATGAAGTTATCAAGACATACAAATTAAGATCTACTTGCTTTTCTCTATGACACTAGTTGATTTTAACATCTGTTTATTTCCATCTGTTGGTAGAAAGTAAAATTTATGTCTGCATGTTCTAGTAGTTGTATCAGCTTCACTGCTTGTTTCTAAAGCAGGATTTTCACTGCTCTGATTCTGTTACTAGTTCCCACAGAAAAAGAGTTCTGGTTTGCAAAGCAGTGTTTTCAGGACATTTATATCCACCATCAACATTTTCCTCCAATGCTATGTATCATGCAGAGAGTTGAAAGAAATTCTTCTCTTTTTTTATTTTTTATTTATTTTTTTCTTTCTTTTCAAAGGCACAAAATATATGACAAAGTGATCACTCACATTCTCCTGTGGTAAACCAGAACCAGTGCCAGGTAACTTCCATTTCCCTGGATGCACTGATGTATATGAAAAAAAAGATTGAACCATGATAGGGAGGACCCTAACTGGATTGGCTGCCTATCAACCTTCCATTCTGCAAATCATCTTAGTGTACTGCATGGAGAACTGCAATCTTTCCTGTTATATAGGTAGTAATATATATATGTAGGTAGTCGCAGAGCTTCTGCAGTAGTGGAGGGGGAGCAAATGGGCTCACGAAGTGCTGAATCCAGAATGTACTGACAAGAGAAAGTCCTCCAGACATTTGAACCCTGGCACAGCTAGCTTATAGCTGAACTCAAACATCCTCGTTTCTCTCTGTCTCCAATCTGTAATTTGTTTTATAGCACTTGAAATCTTTTTTGTGTTCAGCTGTAGCTTTTCCAGTGAGACAGTACGGTGGCCTTTTTCTCTCCCCCCTCAGGACTCCAGTATCTTTGGAGAGCTAAGACTTAGATCTTTGTTGATGGTTAGGTAGATAGCCTAAGCTCACCTTCACACTAGTAGTAATGTGACTTCAGCACCTTCAATCCGCTACTAAATTAGTTCAAATGTATCTGATGTTTGCTTAATTTTTATTCTTACAGACTGCATTGTCATTGTTATTAAAAATATTGTAGTGGTCTATTAATGAAACAGAATTTTCTTGTACCAAGTGACCAACCCCAAAGAGTTAATCTTAAAAATTTGCTGTGGTTTTGGAAACTGCTGCTAGATAGTGTAGGAAGACATATTCATATTTCTTACATTTTTGTAATAGTTGTAAACAAAGCAATTATCCAATGGAAATAGGCACTTCGCAGAATGGTGGAAGAGGCAACAGCAAGTGTTGTCTTTTTGACAGATAAGGTCACTCTGAAGGCTATGAGGAAAACTATGACCTTTCTGATAAATTTTGGCCAAAGCAAAAGTTTGCTGAGTGTTCAGAAGAATGTAAATATTCATTGTGCAATTAATGCTGCTCAGTCACTTCTATAAAAATCCTGCCATTTTTTTTGTTTTGTAGAACAGCTTAAATACTTATTGATTGAGAACTTCTCTAACTCCCAAAATGGAGGCATCCCCATAGCTCTACAGGTATTTTAAATGAATTGAATTAATCATAGCCTTAAAAGTCTCTAGTGATCTTCGTTAACTTTCCTGGGTTTAATTAAAACATCTGTGCGCTTTTAATTTATCGATTCATCCAACTTATATGTCATGTTTTTAACACACCCCAGCATGCTCTGCATCATTTTTAACCCGATTTCCACTTAACTAAAGCAATTAAATTCACCCCGGATTAATTAAGGCATCCATACTTTAGTGCTTAAGTCAGCGTGTGCTGCTTTCCCCAAATGGTTTCTGAATGTCAGAGATTTGACACACCTGATGGGTTTTTTGTCCTTCTGGAAATTCTTCTGTGAATCTCTTTCTTGCTTACTAATGTGCAGTTTGACAGAACTAGACAAGGGAGCTTGGCAAGGCTCTGGTCGGGGCAAACGAAGTAAGGATTGCAGGGCATGACTACTATGAAGGGCTGTACGTTTCTTCTTAACACTGACCTGGTGCCTGCAACCATAAAGTAACACTACTGTTAAATCATTTAAATTATTTGTGTGGTCTGTAGTCATAGTAAACAGTTCATGAAGTAACTCATAAAGCATACAATGTTAGTAACGCTTATTCATAGTTGTTTGTTCTTCTGCTTCTGGGTGAATTTCTCCAAGGTGACTTCTGCTTGGAAAAGCACAAGGTCTTAGAGCAACCTAAAAGATGTTCTAGATCTTCCTAACTGTCACTCTTCACAAAAACGTTTCAGCCCGATGGAGGTTAGTGATCTCTGAAGAGCAGGCAATCTAGTCAAACACCATTTTTCCTGGCCATGCAAATATCACGTCTGTTGAGGCATAAAGAACAGATGAGAGAAAATGGTCCTGGATTCATTCAATCTCCCATTCCAGAATGTCTAGGGGCGGGGCAGCTTCTTACCAGGAAAGTAGCATAAAACCAGCATAAACTAGTAAAAGTGAAACAGTGTAAACTGTGGAGTGCTCTTAGAAGTTATTTCAGATTTCCATATCCATAAATCAACTCCAATTAAAGCTAATAGGCATGCAGACAAGTAGTGAAATGTGCACCCAACTGACTAAAAGAGGTTTAAACATAAAATATTAAGGAAAGTGTTGTCAAACAAAATAGTTCTGTTTTTAAAGAGTACTCATATATTTACAGTCTCCTAAGTTTTAGAAGTACCTTACAGGCAAGCATTTGGTATAACAAGGGATGTGGTAATTTGTTATGTCTCAGTACTGTTTTATTTAAAGTAATGATACTGTAAAATCTGTAGCCAACATTTTGATTCAGGTTGTCAGAAATTAACAACTTAAATAACTGGGCAGATTTTCTAAAATTCAAATGTTTGCAATTCCTTTGGGTTTAGTAGTGTTGTGGATTTTAAGTCATTTAGAAATTAAGATTGTTTATATCCAGATAGGTATAACTTCACTTTAGAAGGTTGACTGTAGGCAAGAACTTGGTTGTAGCTTTTGGAGTGAATCTAAGGTTATTCAGAACTTTGGCAAACAATTGTAATACAATTCAGCTCTAGCATCAGTAAAATACACCTTCACCTACTTACATGTCAATCTAATTTGTCCGTTGAAGGGAAAGTAGCATTTGTAGATTAAATGCTACATATGTGTCACCAAGATAAAGGCCAAAAGGAGAAAAACACTGGTACGATGTGATCCTATTTGTATTTTTTGAGATATTTGGAACCAGGCAGTTGTTGATTACATTGGGTTTGGATCTTTCCTGTATTTCTACTCCAGTTTGGAGCAGACCTGGAATTCATTTATTGGTTTCACATTAGACTGTCATAAACAGTAATCCACCTTCTTTATATACTGGCAAAATCAGGTATAATCTCTCAGCAGTAGCAGCTTAATCTCTGCTCAAAGGAAGCCCAAGCGAGCTATTACAGAGTCTAAATTAATTATCCCCCAGAGGAGCTGCACCCAGGAGGTTCACTGGTGAGGTTCATTGGTAAAAAGTTTGACCTATGTCTTCAGTACAGTTGCCGGTGGTCAGTGAAACAAAGAACAAATTGATTTATATTATGCTAGTGTGTATTTCATTTTTTTTATATAACTAGGAATTTGTGCAACTCTGTCCAAACAGCATATCAAAACTGCCCAGTCTGTAGGCTCAGATGGTTTTTGACAGACAGCTATAGAATGTTAATATGGTTGTACTAATGACTTGAAAAACATTTGCTCTGTTTCGTATACATAATGACTTCCCCCAAGTTTAGGGACACTGGGCTGACTTGCACTACTAAGTACGGGGAAGAATTGTTTGGGCAAAACCAGATGCAAAAAAATCTGGAAATTATTCTTGATGAGAAGATTCAAACCATGCCCACATATTTGGAAGCAGAACCAAGTTTTTGCCTGACCCCAAGCAAACTTTGTGTAAAACTCTACAAGTGCTACGCATACCAATATTAGTGCTTATCCTCCACTGTTGGATCGTACTAGTTACACTAGATCAACTAGACGTACGTGACCACATGTACAGAACAGGTGATCTTTATGCAGTTTTGTAAGTGCGTATGCTGGCAGGCACTTTTCTTTTAATCTGTGTTCTTTAGCAAAAGTTTCAGGACTGAACCTCCCTTCCTCCTCCTAAAGAGGAACATCTACACATAAAAATAGCATTTATTGCTCAAAGGTCTGACAAAGTTCTGTACAGTTCATTAAGAGCTGAACATATCTTATGTGGGGGAGTATAAACAGTGTGTCTTCAGAATGTTTTTTTCTGAATGTGTTCGTGTAGAGGTTATATTACATAACTGAAGCTGTAACGGATCAGACTAGAATTCCCTTTTATCCAGGATTTCAGCTCTGATGGTGGCATTCAGCAGGTAGTTGAGGAAGAGTAGAAATTGTATCTGTCTTTGCTTCTCCAGTAAATGCGTTTGGTTCTAGAGATAACTTGTGTTAGGACTTCCTACAGTAGACGATGTCTCCTTGTGTTTAGTAGCTTTTGTAGAATGACATTCCACAAATTTATCTAACTATGTTTTCAGTCAGGGAATGTTCTTCCATGAGTTTTAACTGTTCAGATAATCTTGTTAAAATTGGTTGATGGAACAGCAGTACTTAGGGTGATGTAAGGGCACTTTAGGTGGTGTCTAAGTGTTCAGTTAGTGCAGCCTAAAACTTGCACTTCAACACTCAGCTCTAATTTTCCTTACTGCTTACATTGTGAATAGGCAGTCAAGCTCATCTTTTGTGCACACCAACTTGTGGTAAGAAGAATCTGATTTATATGCAAGATTGGGGTTTACAGGCATTATGGATACAACCATTCTGGTCCTTACTGAAAGACTGTGTACCCCAACAGGCTTGATGCAATTTTGTCCACCCAGAGCAGTGACCCCCCTCACCAACCAGCCATAAGCATCTCACCACAAAATTCTGTGGGACATACGTTGAAAAGTTTTGACTTGCAATGGGGTGATTCCTGACGGCTTGTCTGAGCTCTAAATAAGCCTGTAGCTGGCACAAAGGAAGCTAACCTTCTTATGCCCCGTTTGCAAGGTTACATTTAGATGTAAATCTGAACTGCCCGCAAAATAAGGCCAATATAAGGCTATTGCTTGTGACCTGGTCCAGGACAGGGAAGTATTGCAGGTGCAAGTTCAAAAAGCTGTCAAGTCTGCATATTTTTGTGCCCAGAAACTCAAATAACTTTCAAGAGAAGTATACCAATTTGTCTATTTTATGAGGAGGAACCGAAAAAAGTCTGCAGTAGAGAACTGACAGCCTAGATCCTAGTGGTACAGGACTCTCTCTGCACCAGGGTAATGTTTGCTCTACAGCAAGAGGAACCAAGCCAGAGCTCTGCCTTCAAATCCTGTTTGGAACTCCAAGTAGCAGGGGAAGGCCTCTCAACCAAGCAGCTGTGTAACTAAACCAAGTTCTGCAACAGCCTCCAAGAGTTTGACTCCTCAGATATCCTTTACTGGTTTCTTGTCATGCTCTAGAAGAACACCTCTGGTGAGTATGTACATGTGAATACCATAAGGGTGGGTAAAAGGAGTGTGTACACAGGCTGCAGCTGGGATACATGTGGGTTAAGTGTCACTGGACAAAATGGTGGCTTTTCATGCCAGACCATTTGGGCATTATCCCTTACCATCTCCCCTCCTAGTCCATGTGTAACAGGCTGTTATCAAATCACCTTTCCTCATGCACCAGGGAATATTAACATTACTCCAAAACACCTATCCAAAGATGACCTTGAGAGAGAGAACTTTTAGAAGGATGTTTGTCTGGTCTTTCCTGCTCAACTCATGTGTGCAGCCTACAGGACTCAAAGGTCTGTAGTATCCATTGATCAGCTGAGACCCATGTTAAGAACTTAGTCTGGCTTTGTTTGACTAACAGCAAAGGGCAGAATCACATCATCAAAACCACGTTTAGGATTAATATGTGTTGTGCTTATTCAGACTTACTCAGGAGCTTAACTTTTGTTAAGCATCTTTGTGCTTAACTTATTTGAGCGTTGCTGTAACTACTCCTGAAGACCTCTATCACTTTTTGACAGTGCTGGTGTGTGGTATGCGATTGTCTTTATGCAACCTGTCTGTCCACAGAAATGTGATGGGCCTTGATAGTTTCATTACATAAACCAGCCTTCCTTCACACTCCTTCAGCAGACTTTGACCGGTAGGTCCTGTCCTGGAATAGGGGCCATCCACTTCACATAGGGAAAATAACCAGTCCAAGATGAGAGATAAAAATGACTCTTGAGTTGTGTGCTCATTAATTGAAGCCACCTGGATGTAAAATTGGAGTGGACTGGTTTGGGTCTCACACTGCAGCCATATAGTCTAGCAAGTAAGTGTAGCAGACCTCATTTTAGACTGGCTGCTTCTGTTTTCTGTGGAAGAGCGACTTGATTCTGTCTCTGTTCCTCACTTGGGACAGCCTATAAACCCGTAGCAGAAACATGAATGGAGAGCTGTTTATTTACAGCGATGACAAGCTGGCTTCTTACAACCTACATTTGCTTGCATTCTTGTTTACATATTTCTCCTGCAGTCTTACTGATATGACAATCTTGGAAATGCCAAAATCTGACCGAGAACCTCTGTCAGTTTTTCTTATTCTCAGGGTGATGCTCCCATTACAGTTTGTAGAATAACCCCAGCAGAGGGCTGTAGATTAAACTTTGTGGCTTTACATTGCAAGTGTCTTAATCCTAACTGTATTCATTTCATCCCTAAGGTTAAATGACAGATTGTTTCATTTGTCCAAAGTCAGTGTGGTGTCACTAACATCTTGGCAATGTGTGCTGTGGTGGAGACCACTGAAGGCAGATTACTGTTCAACTTACGTACAAGCTTCACAAGGACTGAATAGATCTATGAACCATAGCAAGGCCTCTGACCTGGTAGAAGCATGAAGAGAGGAATGAAAAGCCGTGGCATGGCTTTCAGCTTTAATTAAATTCCTGAAGCACCATAGCAGAGTAAAGGGACACTAAAAAACTGTGGGAGCTCTTTAGCCCAAGACCCAGCACCATCGAGTAATCTTTCTTCTGCTGTGCCAGGCTCTGGTGTCCCAGAAGTTAAACCCAGCAAATTCAGATCAAAAGTGGGAGCTAAGAATGGCCTTCCCATAAACCGGTTCCAAACAGCAGATGTACACCTCTTTTAGCTGGACTACAATTGCCCATTCCTTAATGAGACTTTGGGGCAAAGCGAGGAAAGAAGCTGCCTTACAGCAGGTGGCTCTAACAGCTGTACCTGGTTAGGTCTAGAGTGGTCACAATCTAAGTTGCTTGAGGCTTTTTCGTTTTGTTTTTTTATTTATTTTATTAATGGATTTATATCTGCTCAGTCCCTCTTGCAGGGGACTGTGCTGTTAAAATAGAGTTAGTGCCTTTATTTGAGTTTTGACTCCAGAGGAGAGGTTTGCGGAACAGCAGTCCTTTCAGGTGTTGAGTGCCACGTTGACCTGAAAAACAACAAAACAAAAAAAAGCTATTCCTCACTTGTATCCAGTTTGGAAGTCAACTTTTAACTTTTTGTCTTTATAACTAGTTGAACAAATGTGGTTTGAAGAAATTGTCTACTGCCTACTTGATTCATTTAGCTTTCCTGGGACCTTTTCCTTCTATGCAGCTTTATCACATGATGAGGAGATTGATGGGCAAAAGCAAGCCATATGCTCATGTGTCCCAGTGCAGTTGGAGAATCCACACTGAGCAACCATTAATAATGATAATACTGAGTCTCTGCAATGGGTTGGAAGCATGTAGAGAATTTGCATCTAACAATATTACTTCCTTCTGTGGTGGACTTGAACAAAGGGACTGCAGGCTTAACCACCACGTACAGTTCTAGTAGGTGCCTTGTTCTAGAGACATATTTTTGTGTTGAGGTCCAGATAAAGGGACAGTGTCTCTACAACATGTCAGGGTGTTGAAGGTGACACCAAGAAACTTGCCACTCATGATTATTCTAGATCTTCAGGACAAGATGTCTTCTGATCTGATCTGACTTACAGATCCTCTACACCATGGCAAGTAAAGAGAGCAGGACTGAAGTGACTACTGTTCTTACAGTGATTTGGGAAAATGTCTCAATCTTAGCCCAAACAGGACTTTTGAAATGGGGAGTTATTGACAAAGGAATTGTTTGTGTCCCCACGTCTTCATAGCTGAGGAGCAGAAGTGGTCCTAATTTGATCCCTTTCTTTGTGGCTCACCTATATGACTTGCAGTAGCAGCAATTAGCATAATTGGACGGTGAAGAGCAGTGTGTGCTGAGCAACTGCGATAGACTCCGTGATGTAATGTGTGCAGGCAGGAGTAAGGGTCATACGGCACTCAAGCTGCTACTAGTTCAGTGTGCTGTAAATTGTGGGAGGGTGTGTGATGGTGACATGCAAAGGGATGTAAAATAAGCTGTTCTAGAGTGCAGAATGGACATAATGGATATTTGTATTGTAATTCAATCCAGCTGGTTTAGTAAACTTAATTCTGAAACCAGCTGCAAAAAGCAAGACCAATAGAACTTTTAGCATAAACTTTTTCACTGAAGTCAGCAAAGCATTTGTGAACATGTCACATCTGAAATCAGAAAGTTGCTGCTAGAAATTATATTTTATTCAGATTTGTATTAATTTTTGGAGTGAGGAAGAAAAAGATTGAACAACAGTCATAGTGAGAGAGAATACCAGGAATTAAGTAAAATGAAGTCCTGTTTCTACCAAAGGACAGACAATATGGCCCTAAGACAGAGGAGGGGTATCAAGAAACCCCTGAACTTCAGCATATTGGTGTTGCTATTATTCTACTGTAGAAGAAATAGTCTACAAAAGATTATGCACGTGAAATGTGGCACATCAACCTGTAGTCTTAATTAAAATAATTCTCAGCACTCTAAATTTTAGCTCAGGTTACAAATCTGAATTATTTTTCTTTTCTGATCAACTTTTTCCGATTTCGAATAACAAAATTCTTGAAAAAATCTATCCTGAAATGTGTTATTTTGCAGCAGATCAATGGAACAGCTAAGATTAATAAGGGTTACAGGACTGAACAGTGGAGAAGTTGTATAACTGGAAAATTACACATTTCTTTGTAGGAAATCAATTACTTGGTTTCTTCTTGATCATTCAGGTTAAAGGCATAATAGAAGCAAGAAGACATTAGGACCTTTCAATGATCAATAGTAGCTTTTGAGTATATTTTTGGCACTGTAAAACTAGGTGTTAGTTTCTAATTACTTTGAAGGGTGAAAAGACAGGGAAATACTTTTCTGTCTTCATTAAACTGCATCAGAGGGAAGAGCACAAAAGTGTACTTTTTCTCAAAGATCCACTTCATTACTTCCATTTTCTGTTATTCCTTATTTTTTCCATTTCTTTGGCTGGTGACCACACATTCAGTCTTCGGCAGGCATATAAATTCACAGATTGCCATGTTCACATGGGAGAAGTGGGCATATAGGAGTGTGAATATACCTTAGTGTAACGTTTATGTGCAACTGGCTTTTAATAAACCACTTGTTTCTTTCCATTGCTCTGCATATGTACAACATCTGATTCCTGGCATTCAAGACCTGCTGACTACCTGTATTATTCATAGGCTTCATTTAATTTGCATAAATTAATATTTGCTCAGTATGTGTCTTACCCCCTTAATAATACAAGAGGGTGGGTTAAGGGTTAATGGTGCTTTCTTGCCAATACACACAGGGGTAAAGCAGTCACTCTGGGATTTGGGAAAACAAGGTTCGGCAGGATTATTGGTGGCAAAGTGCATTTGTTGTAGATGAAGGCTTGTGTTATTCCTGTGTTCAAGATTATTACACTGAAAAAAACAAATCAAAAGGTCTAAAATTTTTTGGGGACATTACAATAGAAAGGTGTTATGGAAGAAGAAAGATGCTATATAATAAAATGTTCTGGGGACTGAATGTTTTGTGTTCTGCTATCTATGAAACTTAGATGTTACCTAGTGGAACAAAGCAGAGTAATGTTGGACTCAAATCTGTTCACATTACCTCATTAGTTACCCCAAACACCATCAATAGTCTATAAAGAATAGTAATTGTATTCTCAAAATGCCCAACATGTATGCTTTATTAAATAGTAATCAAATCCTTTCTTTGGGAAATTAAGAACTGAACAACTACAAATTAGCTTAGATTTTTTTCCCCCAATAAATTAACTTATGCATATTGGGTAGTGGATCTTCTGTGTGCTTACATGAATGCAGGTATAACTCTGTATGCCATTTTTCTTTCGTTCAATTTTCCAGCTGCCTGCCCAGTTCTGTGCAGTGGCAATGGTCAGTACTCTAAAGGCACCTGCTTATGCTACAGTGGCTGGAAAGGTCCAGAATGCGATGTACCCATCAGCCAGTGTATCGATCCCTCATGTGGAGGTCATGGTTCCTGCATCGAAGGGAACTGTGTCTGTTCTGTTGGCTATAAAGGAGAAAACTGTGAGGAAGGTAGGACATTTTCTTTCTATGTTGTGAGTTTGTTTTCTGGATTTTGGAGTTGTTTAATGGGTAGAAAAAAAGGAAAGAACAGAATAAAAATTTGGTTGTAGAACTACTGTAGCAGATTATTGTAGAAGAGGATAAAAATGTAGTCCGTCACAATTTTACTGATCTATCAAAGTTCAGACAAAACTTGTGGCCTTCCGTATACATTGTTTTGTAGTATTAAGAATCCCTGCCACACGCAAGCCTGAATAATTCCTTTGTTGAAGAATGATGATAAATCTTTTCTTATGGATTATATTGAACAATTTAGATGTGAAATGCAGAGGGAAAGGGAGCAGCGGTAGACAAAATTGTGTAGCTGCAGCACCACACAAAGCAAACTTATCAATCACTATTAAGACAAAGTTGATGAAACAAATTTGAAAGACTTAGGTAGCCATGTTACTGACAGATTTAATGTAGGGCGAATTACTCCTGTTAGCTGCAATCATATGGGATTAAAGAAAGGTAGATGGCGCAGACAAACAATCACTGTCCTTTAAGTACAGAAAAGTTCTTTATCTTGAAAGCGTCCAATGCCTTGTGGTCATAGAATGAGCAAATCTTAACGAAACAACCCATGCAAAATGTGGTCATAGATCAAGTTTGATACTGGTTTTATTCACAGCGTTTTCTGTTAGAATGCACAACATAAATTGGACTGGTTTTCTTTTTAAAATATGTTAGTATGGTTTTAAAAGGGAAATTAACTCCCCAGACAATTGCTAAATAGACAGTTCAGCACATCCTGCGAGCAGTACCCGTTCAAGCTGCTTTACGATGACATTCCAGAACTGTTTACTCCTGCAAAAGGAGGAGCGGTCTCAGGGCTAAGGTGATAGGACCAGAGCTGCATGGGTTTAGGGCTAAAGAGGCCCTCTGGAGTATTCTGAGTGGGATGCAGAGCTGTCCACCACAGGTATTGATTTTTACCTTACCCTATAGTAAACAGCTCTTTGTCTCATCAGAAAACAAAGGAAGGAAAACTGCAGGGACCTAAACCGCTAAAGGTTTTAATTTTGGGGTGTGGACTGCAGTCATTGCTTTTTGGATGAGGTCTTGCATTAGTCTGAGTGAATTTACTTTGCTAAAAGCAAAAAAAAAAAAAAGCAAAGATTCCCCACTAGTGGGACTGCCAACACTGCAGCTTTGTTCAGTTCAGTCCTGTCATCTCCTTCCAGGAAAGCTTCACAACACTGGTTATTAAAGCACTAATCCAGAACCCGATTGAAGTCAGTAGAGTTTTCCCACTGTTTTTAATGGGTTACATTTTAAGCTGTATCTGGAAAATGCTGTCATGTCCTTTTTGTCCCGAGTGTATGGCAATAGGAAATATTTTTAAATTATCTGAAATGCCTTCTTGTAGTTAGCATTCTCATCAAAATCAAAGGTGGAAAAGACTGTCTTTAGCATGCTGTAAAATATCCAGTCTACCCCCCAGGAATCCAGAAGCTCTATTTCTGGTACTAAAGCGCAACTGTTCGTTTAGTCTAATTACGCTATATAAACTTCATCGTGTTTTGTGCTGTCGTATAAAAACTCGTATTATTAGAGAGACAATGGTAGATGGCCTAAAATGGTCTTTTTTTCATTTGATTCTGTATGTCTTACCTTGTAAGCTGTTCCTCCCTCATCTTGATTGTAGTTTCCAGCTACTTGCATGGAATTCTCTCTTCTTTCAGTTGTCTAGAATGGTTGTGGTATATCTGGGCTAGACATCTTGAATCCCCTAAAGATGAGTTTTTGAAATGGGTGAAACAAGCACATCACCAGCTGAGGTGATGTGAAAAGACATATATTATTTAATCAACACAGTGTTTGAAAGGATACGTTTTTTTTCTTAAAAAGATGAATGGATTACAAAGGCAGGAGATACTGACTGCAAACGTGGAAGAGGATAATAACATGACAAGAAAGGTCAAACCAACATTTTGCATGCATCATTTTGCAATAAATAAGTCAATAAATTAATTTGCAAATAAATAAAAGCAACCGTTGTGTTTCTACTCTAAAATTCCATTTATTCGGTACATATTTCTGACACTAATTTGAGAGCTATAGGAAAAAGGGTATAATATGAAGCAGTGTCTCTCTAGTTGCAGGTAATCTTCTGATCTTATTTACGTGTTTTGCGTGAATTAACATTCTACCATTCTAATGGTAGAATGAAACAAATAAATATTTCCGTATTTATATATAATCTATGAAATCTCCTCTATTGATTTGATCTTCCAAAAGGAATGGTGAAGGTTGATTCATTTGCTGTTTTCCAACTAGGATATTGAATTAGAGCAAGTGGGTCAGCATTTTTTTCTTCCCGTTAGCTATTTATGTCTGATATTCATCATGGTCATATTGTTCAAACAATTTACCTGAAATGAAAGTGGCACCAAAATCAATATTTGTGATGCACAATTTTTGCAGCATAAACACTGTTGTTCTATTAACAAATTTGCACACAAGATGAAGTGGCATGTTTGACAGGCTTCATTCAATCTGGTTTGGGGGGAGACAAGTGAAATTGCCAAATTAGGTTAAGTTAAGGGTGGTTTTCTTGTCGTTTTCATGGTCAAGTAATTTTTCAATGACATTTAACTTCGTAAGTGTAATTCATGGCTCTTTGGGGGCTTTATGGTACATATTGTTCAGAAAACTCCTTGACCTCCTTTTTTGTCCTTAAGGATATAAATTGCTTTCAGTACCTTTTTTGTCAAATCTACAGAGGACCCAATACTAAATGAGCTCTAATGATCTGAGCTGCCAAGGGGCTACGAGTTCTAACATACTTACTTGCTAAGGCGCATTCTCCTTTGTTTAAATACCAAAGAAGCTTCATTTATAAATCCTTATTAAATACCATTGTAAACCCTTCTAAGGACTTCGGGCCAGAACCTTTGCAGCATTAAGTCGTTGTAGTTCTATTGCAGGTAATCACGTTATGCTAATTTTAGCAGCTGAGGATCTGGCCCAAGATGATAACTCTAAGAGCTTGTATTAAAATAGAACAAGATTTGAGTTCAAAGTAAAAACTCCTTCAATTTAAACTGTGAAACCTATTACTTTAGCCATATGATAGAACAGAACAGCTATGAAGTATATTTGCCTAGAACGAAGGACGAAGGTGGTTAGTGTGTTATTCTACACAACAAGGGAGATTGGGGGCTTAGGGCTATTGATAGGCTTATTCAGTGGAAATAAGTCTCAGCTGCATGAATAATGTAATTCAGGATAGAGGAAAGACAGTTATGTAGCACAAGGTGGTGTTTTTCATATGGTCCACATTGCTTTCATTTGAGAAGGAAAATGATACATTTCTGACACTGAAAGTACATTAGGACTCATCAATATCCCCTTATGTTAGCCGTCCTGCCACATACAATGTGATACCCTTTTAAAATTTCCATTAAAATATCATCATCTAAAAAATCAAAATAAATTAAATTTAGGGAAAAGAAGTAACATTCATGCTAAAAGTATATTGATCTAAATGTTTGTATTCTAGATTTCTTTATTCAATCAGATTGTTTTATCACAGCTCTGTACATATCAGGTTCAACAAAAATAGTATGAAAGACATATTCTAAACTTTGGACAGATTCTCATTTTGTTAAGGATCAAGGAGGAGTAATAGTCCAAGACTAGAATTCTGGATATTTTTAAAACAATTTATGATTTTTATCAAATCTTACCTGAGCTGAATCACAAAACAATCTTGGTTTACCTATAAATATTAAATTGCATTATAATATTTTCATGTCAAATTAACTAAGCATCAGATCTTAAAAAAAAAAAAACAACCAAAAAACAAACTAAAAATAACAAAGAAAAAAATACAACCAGTGTCGTCATTAAAATGAAAATCTTATGAGGAATTTTACAGTAATTTATTTCTGTACTACTGTAATCTGAATTAAAATCAAAACTATTCTGATAACTCATGTTATTGCATCTCTAAATGTGTCTGCCTCAATCCTCTGTGTTGTATCTAATCTATATACTTACTTTAACTGTTCTGCAACGGCATAAAATAATTTGACAAGACTCTATGTTTATAGAAAAGTTGAGATTTGAAAGATCAAGTATTGTTCACATAAGGTAGAGTGAAAATGTCTCTGCCTTAATTTAGAAGGATCAATTTGGAAAAGATGAGAGATAAATCACTTTCATTATAAACTCAGATCTTCCTGGAGCTGCAAGAGAGAATGCCAATCATTCCTGGTCCTTCTGTTGTGAGCTAATATATACCAGTCATGAGATGAATTCATTTTATTTAGGACATGAATTTGACCTTGGCCCTCAATTCCACAGCAAGAGGCGGTTGGTAGCGCCTCTGTATTGGTATTTGTGGTACAGCATAGTATACTTACACAAATTCATGATATAAGATAACAATTTGAAAAACCATAATGTTACTGTTAGAGTTTATTTGAAAGACAGCTCATAACATTCCTTTATTTATCAGGACTGAAAAAGCAACTAAAATTTCATTGGATCATTTTTCCAGCATAATTGTTTTCATTTTCTTATATGGTTGTTTCTGAGTTGAGAAAAGATTAAATCCATCTTTATACCTGTTTTTCTTTATTTCTTTAAGAGAAATCATCTGCTGGTTAGGACATGGGTTGAAGTAACTAGGACTCTCACAGCTCAGCTACTAATGGACTACAAATCAAATATTCAGAAGTGTCTGAATAATTTAGGAGTCTAAATAAAAGCCACTGATAATTGGACTTCTAGGTACTTAAAGTGGCTATCATAATGTTAGTCTCACAGTGCTCTAACATTTCAATAGTAATAATAACAGTATTGATGAAGATACTCCAAAGAAAAATATCTTTTCAAAAGTGCAGTTTATTCATTATTTTGTTATTTAAATATGATGCTTCAGTCCTTGGAATTGAATGTGTTTCAGAAGAATAGTCCCCGGGTGAAGGCTTACCTGTGGAACTCTTATTATATATACTTCAGTGTTATTGTAGCTGGGCCTGTAGCGATTGGACAAGGGGTAACGGTTTCAAACTAAAAGAGGTTGGATATGAGGAAGAAATTCCTTACTGTGAGGGTGGTGAGGCGCTGGCCCAGGCTGCCCAGAGCAGCTGTGGGTGCCCCATCCCTGGGATGCTCAAGGCTGGGCTGGACGGGGCTGGGAGCAGCCTGGGCT
>JAVJGJ010000061.1:46412088-46427459 GCA_035590215.1 Microhierax caerulescens
ACCAGCCAGAGCCTCTCCCGCAGCCACCAGGCCGCTCAGCTGCGCGTAGGAGGAGATCGGGGCTGTCAGGCAGGGCCTGATCCCCTGGGTGTGCTGCACGTGCCATCTGATGGCGCTTGGGATGATCTGCTCCATCACCTTCCCCGGCACCGAGGTCGGGCTGACAGGGCTCTAGTTCCCTGGATTGTCCTTCATGTTATACTGGTTTCCTGGATCCTCCAAATGTTATAAACTGTTCACACTGTCTCATCAGTGGTTTACTGTGTCCTCTTCCCACTGCAATTCACAACTCTTCTTGACCAGAAATTAAGCTGTAAGTGGGGAGGATGTTTTCTGTTCTCTGCTCGGTCGTCAAACGCACCTTTGCAGAGCAGGGATACCTGTGACAAAGTGATGCTCATGAGGTATCTCTCCAAATCAGGCGTTTTTATAATACTAGGAGTGAAAGCATGTGTTTTCAGAAGTTGCTGTTCTGAATTACAGCTACACAGGCAGGAACTGGGGGATTTTGTCTGAATGACCTAGCTCATTTGTAACTGACAGAACAGAAACCAAAAATTGAGCATAAACAAAACTGTAAGTGAAAGTTTTGGAGAAGGGTAGTTTCTGACTATCACAGAGCTGGCTCAAATTATTTAAACTGGAGGCCTTATCTGAGTTATGGGAGTTTGGTTTTACCCCAGAAATCCTGGAAGATTGTGAAGGTGAAAGAACTTCAGCAGATGCTGTATGCAGTGTTAAATGGTGGCCATTTATTTTTTCTCAAAAATAGTACAGGTTTAAGCATGAAGACCAACTTTTTTCCCAGGGAACTTGCAGTAGAGGTCTAGTATTACACCTCAGAGGTCTTTGCAGTGTTAGGTTTTCATTCCTAACTTCTTGTTCAACAAAAGTTTTTAAGTGTTGTGTAGGAAATCAGTACGTTTCTAGCTTATTATCTGATTTGCATATGCAAACTCATCAATAACACCTGATAATTCACATGTGACATTTTTGCCACCTCTCCAGTGGGAAGTGTTTGAATTTTAACCATCCATTTATTTACTCAACTGCTACCGTGACAGGTAGAAACAATTGCTTCCCCTTCAAACACTGGTGGTGTTTCCTAAAGACTGATTACAGCAAGATGTTTAATTTCAAGCCCAGCTATTAACAGTCAATGCCTGTTACCACATCACCCTGATGCAGATCTTGACACGTAACCCTCACAATTATTTTTCATCCCAGAAATCTTAATATTTACCAGGCAGAGTCAATCTCCAAACCACAGAGAGTAATTTGCATTGCTGGTGGTATAAATTATGCATTAGCTAAATGAAAATGTTAACCTTCCACTAATATAATTATATAAACAGAACTCACACTTGAGCACGGGTCAAATACTTCTGGTTAATGCAAAAATGTTTTCCATCCTCACAAGATCGCAGCTCGGCAGGTGCTGGGTGCGAGCGCAAACCGTGGGACCTCTCTTGCACCGCCTCTCCCCAGCAGGGTAATTAACGCAGAAATAGGTCTCAATGAGCTGTGATTGTGTGAAGTCTCTGGGGCTGGAGAGCCACCAACAGTAATCCTCTGTGCAAAAGCTCCCCCTTATGGAAATGAAAAATACTAAACAATGCTTTTCCCCCCCTCCTGATTCAGACAGGACTACGAGCTGATTAAGATGAAGTAACTTCTCAAGCCTACATAGTGTTTTGAGACTCAGTGTTTGAAATGCAGATGATTTCAGGAATTTGCTTATGCTCCCCGTGACACACGTGAATGATGATGGCACATGTGTGTGTTTATACTTGAGATTATTTAATCTGCTTTCGAAGCTGGAATTTCTCGCGGCATTGTGGCAATGAGGAAGAGGAGGGAGACTCTTTGGGTAGCGAGCAGGACTAGGGTGTCACAGTAGGAGTTGTAGCTCTAGTCATGGGGGATAAATAATTTAGTTTTGGAATAGTTTTTATACCTTTTTCTGAGGACACCCTATGATGTATATTTGGAGTTGGATCCTGATGGTGGAATTTCACCCATGGCTAATAACAGTAAGAAGTTTCAAGTTGTTTGGATGAGAGATGCTGCTTGTAGGCTCAAATGTTACATAGGTGCATGCGTTGTTATATGGTCACTTCTTCGCTTAACAGCTGCTGATGAAACCTGTGCGAGAGCGGTTACGGCTCTGTGCTCATCCTGTTCGCGCATTCTCCACTAGCACGTCTGAATCCCGGCCGTAGCTGTGTAGACCTTTGCACTGACTCGACAGCACAGCTCTTGTGATTTGCAGACCTTTCCTGGTGTTAAAGAGCCACAGTCTGTGCTAATGGCAATCAGTATCATCCCACCAATGTTTGCTGCTTCAGTGAGATGCCGTCATGGCAATTGGTGAGTTGTTTTGGTGCAGGAATCTGAACAGAAATGTTTTCGCTTTTGCAAAACTAGTTCTCAGCTGGTTTAAGCGATTTAAATGGGGTTTGTTCAAGTAATACCTGAATGATCCACTTGGCCCACTAACATCAGTGAAAGTCCCACTAACATCAGTGAAAATCAAATACACTCAGCAACTCAGAGGATTTGACACTGGACCTAAGCATCTAGTAGGAGTGGGGAGATGGCTTGAATTAATTTGAAATTTATTAAAGATATATTATTAGTAATATCAAATAGGATTATTAGTATTAAGGGTAATGAAAGGGGGAAACTGTACTGGAGGAGTGGACAGAAAAGTTGTTTCATTGTGGTAGCCTGGGGCAGCTGAAGATGGCTCGTTGTCTTCTTCATTACCCATTTTATGGACTTTCTGGGCAGGTTGGATGTTACAGAAAAGTGGGGCCAGAAGTACCAGGGAATGTGTGACCAGGGCAGAGGAACTTGGTGGCTCTTTTTGCTGTTGAATGCTCTGGCCCCTCTCCTGGTGATCTGGACAGCCAGCGTGCACTGCAGTGGCACAAACTATACCCAGTCATTTTGACTGACTGGAGAGATGGACCAGTTGTTTTTGAGGGAGTATGTAGAGTGTATCAGTACAATATGAAAATCAAGAACATTGCGTTAAGCACTGCTGATGTAGGAGGAACATTGCTGAAACTGCAACATTTGAGAGCAGTAGTTATAACTGAAATTCTCTTCAGGGTGACCTGAATATGTTCTACACTATGAAGAACAGTTAAACCTGAAAATTAGGTTAAAAGTTCATTTTTCACCTTTCCTATGTCTACAGTGGCACATGTAGTGAAACCAGATTTGAGCGGTTTTTGTTAAAACAATGAAAAATCCACATTGGCGCTGGCTGCGTGCATTGTGTTATAGCTTTCTCATCTATTGCCTGAGCTATATTTTGCTTGTCAAGTATTAAAAGAGATATTAATACCAACCATAAAAAATACCAACATACATGCTTGCCATTCCCTTATAGACATGGTGAATTTGTGCATAACAAGCACCAGGTCTCTGATCAGGTCCGATCCCAGTGTGGTGTCTTCCACTGCAGAGTTGTTCCTCCTGGAAAAAAAGAGTATTCCCAGTATTCACATCTTCACTTTGGTAAGGAATTAACCTGTGTACACCACAGAAGATGCCTTGGATGAGGGATTGAAAATTGCATTACCAGTTACTGCTGAAGCTCAGCCCGTTGAGCGGCCACAGAAGCAAGAGCTGCACCAGGCTGTGGTGCTCACCTGCACCCATTTAAAGCTTTTTGGCTTGCACTAGGAACCATTAAAATTAGGCAAGTACGCTTCTGATCACTTCAGAAATACGAAGGCCAATAGCAGGGGCTGGGTTTAGCTGCCTGGAGGTGATGCATGGATTGGTGTATTCAAGTATTAACCTGGTTATCCGAAGGTCCAGCAAAAGGCCAGCTGAGCCCTTAGTGCTGCCATGTCTGTAGCTAAAGGTGGGAAGAGAGCTGGAAGAGCTCAAACCTTTTGTATGTGACTTCTAATCTATCCGATTTTCAGTTGGTTGGTTTTTTTTTAATTAAATGATTTTATGGCACTAAAGCATTTATAAATTTGCTTAAGGTTTGCCAGCTGTTTTCTGTGCTGCAGAGATGGAAAAATCTCTGACATCCCGAGCACTCTGCCTGCACAGTTTCGAAGCACAGTTTTCCCATTTTTATTAACTTAGCTGCATTAATTGAAATACATGTATAAAATGTTTTCCAGGTTTGAGAATACTTTTGTTGTCAGTGTGATGTGCTCTTTAGGTTTTGTTTACTGGTATTTTAAAATATATTTGTTTAGTTTGGGCCAATTTAAGTAAAACTTATTTTGTAGATCTTATTCTCACTAGCACACAAAAAAATCTCAGACATTTATAGTTGCGCCAGGTAATGCTTTGAAATACGGTTTATTTTGGAGGAGGGGAAGACAGTGTAATACAGCTAGAGCCAAAATACATCTAATGCACATCTAGGATTCAGTTCAAGTTTTGGTGGATAATTACTCTTCTCTAATTCTGCAGTAGTTTAGATGACTTTCAGTGTTACAGTGTGTGATGGAAGGAGAGAGGCTCCAGCACTGGTGTAATTATTCACTTCTCCAAGCAGAGGCTAAAAAGCACATTAATGCTGTAAATATGGCCAGGGGGTGGTTATCTGAATAAGTAGCGAGGTTATAGGTCTTGGGATTTCTGCACCTAGGAGAGGTTTGCAGGGCAGGGCACGTGATGCTGAGGTACCCAGCCGTGCCCAGCCATGCCCGGTGCTCAGCTCCAACAGCATTCAAGTCAGGCTTATTACGCCTGACGTCTTCCCTCAGCACTAATCATTTTTCCATTTCAACAACGGCTGTTTACAGCAGCTGCTGCCTTATGTTTGGTTTGATCCTGGTCCAGATTTTGCAAGTGATTAAAATGCTGCTAATAAAGATATTTTAACTAGGATTTACATGTTGACTTGCCTTTTCCAGCTACAAAAGATCTTCCCACCACTGCTTTTCCTCATCTGTCCCAGTGTGGCTGGCTGGCTTAGGATTTCAGGGGTGACCTGGTAGTCCTCCATGCCCACAAGTGGAGCTTCAGCCAGCTTTTGCTGTCCTTCCCCTGGGAGCACCAGGGAGGTGTGGGGAATGGCTGGATTTTGGAAGAAATCCTGGTGCCCTTGTATGTGCACGATAGGGAGATTATTTTACACACATTCCCTTGTATGTTCCCTTGGTTTACCGCATACTCGACTGATTTCTATTGGAATATTATAATTGCATTCATATGGTCTAATAGCAATGGCAGTTACAAAATTTCCCAGATAAAGCCCATGCTGTCGCCGAGGGCTTTGATGCAGCCGGTCTCCTCGGTTACACCCAGGCAGTAGAATTACAGAACAAGAGAAGTTTCCTGCCCCCCCTTTTTTTTTAATCCTTTGTCTTAGAAACTAACAGGTTTGCAGCAGTAGCGATGGAGGTGCGCGTGATTCTCATCCTGTGCTCCCTTGCGACCCATAAAGCTGGACCACATGCTTGCAGAGCCTGGTGCACAGGGTGGAAGCGAGCCTTGGCAGGGGCTGGGTGCTGGGGTACCAGGAGTCTCCCTTGCATGTGTTTGGGTGGGACCTGAGAGATGCCAAGGGCGTGTTGGCAGGAGGGAGGAGAGCAGCAGAGGGTGCTCGCACTGCACCAGCCACAGTGGCCACAAGCTTGGGGAGCGGGTGTTTGCGGAGTGAAGGAGGAGCGGGAGCTCCTCCGCATCATACTGAGCCACCTTCCCTTTCTCACTGCTTTCAAGTCAACCCCTCCCTCGGCAAATGTAAACTCTCCCTTCTGGGCTGGGGGGAGGAATAGAGTTTGACCTGGTGCCAACATGCAGCAATGGTATCGTGGGTTGGCATCTGCCCGTGACACTCAAGCAAACAGTCTACCTTGCAGGAGGTTGTGTGTGTAGGAGTGCGGGAAGTGCACAATGTGAGTCAGTCATTTTTAATTACTGATACAGAATAAAGCAAAGCTCATGGTGGGTTTTGTTCAGCTCTTCATTCAAGCTTGTAACTGCAGGGTCATTCCATTGACTTGGCTTTCCATATGACCCTGAATATATAGCCACTGCTATAGAAATAAGAAGTGTGCTTCTGTTTGCTAAAGGCAAGGTAAAATTAATGAAAATGTAAGGAGAGAGAAAATTCTTTACAAATAAAGGCTCAAAATACTATTTGATGAACACACTGTTGATTTAACATTTATTGAAAATTCCTGCTGACATTTGCGCACTTTGACAGACAAAGCACAGGATTAAGATTGGGTTTCTGTGGCAGATTATCTGCTCTTTTTATATCACCTCATATCTCCTTCCTCTCTTTCTTTTTGTCTGTCACACCCGTTTAGATTATAAACCCTTTAATTCTGTTCTGCATATATCTGCAGCTTGGCTTGGTGGAGACCTGACTTGAGTTATGTCTTGAACTGCTTATATGGTACTAATTACATTAATAATAATTGACTTCACTGGGCTTTGGATTAATCTCTGAAGGAATACATTTGCATCTCGTTACTTACCCTGATGGAGTTCTGCTTGTGCTCTTTCTGCAGATGATGGGGATTCTGGTCGGATGGAGGACCCCTGTGCAGTGGCTGCGGTGGTGAGTGATGCGGTTCCAGTCTGTGGTAGAGCTGGAGCAAGTGGGCTTGTGCTGTGGTGCTGATGGATGTTGCTGTCTGGAAGGTATGCTTCCAGCTGAAGGGTTTGTGGCCAATGTGAAACTTGTGAGGGATCTGTCCACCAAGGGATCTAGGCAGGTTAAACGGGTTATTTTCCCCTTTCTCACAGTAGGGGCTCCATCCCTTAAATTCTTTGAATCACAGCTAAACATACAGAGTAGCTCAAACAGATGTTTTGGGTTTGCTAGAGCAGGATTTGGTAGGCTGCTGTCAGCCTGTGTTGTTGGAGAGGTTGCTAATCCACATATCTCTTCTTCTTTAAAAAACAATGACTCTGTCAATCCAGGTAAGGGATTAGTTGATTCAGTGTGTATTTTGTAGACCTGGAATTGTTGGTCAGGTACTTATGCCTGCATTTCTTCTGTCTCAGTGAAATATTTTGGTCTCTGTTTCACCTTGTGTATTGCGTGAACCCCCTCAGTTATCAGTGGAGAAAAAAAGAGAGACTTTTATTCTTAGGGGACATAGACTCTTTGTGAATCAAGGTGCTTTAGAGTACATACACAACAGATAGTTTTGCAGTCAGTAAAGTCATCTATTAGTGTCAAAAAAATGCCGAAGGTCTTTTGTGTTTGGTTTGTAGAGTGCATACAGACTCTGCTCTTTGATATCCACGTTGGTCCAGGGGGAGAACATGCTAGAAAAGAACCTTTGATTTCAACATTATGAAGGAAAATACTTATGTCTGTAGTTCCCAGGACAGAGTGAAAGCAGGGAAGTTGGGGGATGTTAGGAACAAGGGATAAACAGATATAAGAGAAGGAAGAAAGAAATGTGAAGACAGAAATATTCAAGTATTTGCAGTTTTTCTTTCCCTCAATTATACCTAGAAACTACCCCAAAACCAAAGGGATGGCCTGAGAGTGCATAAGAGATGTTTAACCCATAGCAGAAGAGAATGATGAGTGACAGTGTTTGTGGGAAGCTCCTGGGTAATGTTAGGCTGCACAGGTATGAGTGTGAAGAACGGATATGCAGATACGTAGGTAACAACAGTAAGAAACAGCCATTAGCAAGATAGAAAGTAGATGAGAGCTTAAACATACCGAATGAGACATTTTATTTCTCATGACTCAGAGAGAATTAGTTCCTTTTTGCATTAAAGATCTGAATTTTGACAAAGTTCCATTTTTTCATTCAAATGAGGACACCACATCAGTTAGGATCTATTCTGGAAACAAATCATACTCTCTGTTAAAGGCCCTCTCCTGTCCTTTCTGGGTGCTCTCTGAAGGAATAGTTTAATCAGTGCTTCATGGACCTCAGGGAGCAGAAAATTCATGCGCTGTATTGCCTATATATGATCAATATAATGAGATACTTAACTGTATTAAACCTTTGAATGTGTTTGTAGCTATTACTAATTACAGACAGGGTAACTAAGTCTGTGCAAAGTGTCCCAGCACTGGTTGTGTCAGTGTCTGGAGCTGAGATATTAAATGCACAGATTATCCCTCTTTGGTTAGTTAAAAAACATTGCTTTATCTGGCCATCACCTCTCGTATCTTGATTTTCAAATTAGCATTATTCTAATGAAGTACACTGTGGTCCTGCCTGTTCCATATCTAACAGAAGATATATTGTCTTTATTTCATTACCTAACAATACCTTGACCTTATCATATGACAGTTGCTCGGTAATAATGTTTTGCCCCTCTTATCTCTAGTACATTCTCCAAAGGATCTTGATGTACTTTCAAATACAGTTAATTGAATCTTGCTGCCCTTTTGTGTGCTAAAATTGTATTAATAATCTTGTTACACACATCAAAGAACTGTAAATTAAGTAATGTTCCCCTAACCCACAAAATTTGTTGCAAAGAATGTTACTAAATACAGATTTTAATATTACTGTGGCAAAATTTTCTAGCATGGTGCAGAATTCCTGCTGAAGCACAGGTAATGATGTGGATTAGCAATTTTAAAGGTGATTTAGATGGCAGCAGTGGTGACCACTGCCAGGACCAGTAAACTGTCACATGAAAAAATCTAATACAATGGAAAATCTGTAGCAGTGCAGGTTTAGTGTGCCAAGCTTGAGGTCTTTTGATGCAGGGAATGAACTAGATTGTATTTCTAGATTACTTCTGTCTTCCAATTTTGAGTGCTTCTTCCTCTGCAAGTTTTTTTGGTTTTTTTTTTCCTTGTTCACGTAGACCAAAAGTCTTGGCCAGTGACTCTCTCTTGTTTTGTGTTTCTTCAGGACTCTTGTGTCGAAACTTCTCGTGCTTGTGCTAGATAAAGAATTTGTTTCCTTTCCCATTAAAATTTTCAGGTTTTTCAGTAAGGACATTCCCTGAAATCTAAATCCTTTAAAAGTTGTTCATCAAGCAAACACTGTTCAGATGAGTTAGAATACTTCATTGGCAATTATAAGCACAGGCAACATATTTACTGATAATATTAAGCAAAAATAATGTTAACAGGCTTTTATGCTTGAAATGATTGAAAGAAGGCAAAGTGATTTAACCTTAACAAAGGTTTGTGAAGGTAAAAGCTTTTATCCTTGGCCAGTTTTAGTTTCAACATTCTAGGATTTCCTAGAAAAAAACCCAAACCAACAAACAAAAAACCACCAAAACCACAAAGAAACCCAACACCCCACCCCACCCCTCCCAGCCAGCTGTAATTAATGTACCACCTACTACCTACTACCTTGGACTACTCAGGGATTGTCCTGCAATGGCTTGCATGGAAAAGCCCAAATTTTCAAGTTAATATCATTATAAACTGGATCTTCAGCAGACTATTCCCAGGGTGAAACCTGTAACACACACTGTCTGTTTGGATCTAAATCATAGTTTGTCCACATTAATTGAGTTTCAGCTTCCAGACAGCAATCCTGGTGCTAAGCATGACAAGATGTGAAAGCCACTGACTTAATGCTACTGTATTACCTACCGATGATGGCCCGACACATGCAGTCCTCTTCCTGTTGTGGAATATATTTGCAGTTTGCTCCTTATCCCAAACTGCTTGTGGGCCAGGAAGATGATGATTATACTCTGGCTCCTGCTTCGGCTGTAGTTCGTGACCTCTTGTTTTCAAATTTCATAAAGTATAGCAAAGTGACAGCAAAACACGAGACGTGTATCTTGCAAGCCAATCTCCTGGTCTCTCGTTGCAAGCCTGTTTCAGCCAAGCGTGTTGCCAGTAGAGTGCCTGTAATCTATGGTGTATGTCTGGGGTTTGATGAGAAAATGTAATTCTATAGCCTCTGTGTGCTGATACGAATTCTCCTGCCTGTGTGGTATGATGTGAGGCCACAGCTAATATTTTATGATGCAGTCCTCCGACAGCAAGCTAGTAAGTGAGTCATTTCCTACTGTCCTTTACAATTATACTCTGCACTATGGGCAACTCCTTATATATGGTCACTAAGATACAAGGACATAGTTCAGTAGGAAGTACAGAAAGACTTTAATCCTCTCTCCGAGTAGATTTGGAAGGTAATATTTTGACAATGTATTTTATCTCCCTTTTATGAATCGGGCTTTATGGCTGCATTCACCTTGTCTGTGGGCATGCCTTTGAGGCCAAATTTGTCAATTGTTTGCACTGTCCTGCTGCAGGAGTGCCCTAGAGAGCATCTCCGTAGCACTCCATCTGTCACATCCTCAGGGGGAATATGAGAGCATCCTGCCCTTAAAGTGACCTCCGGACACCTCTGCGTGTGATGTGCCAGACCTGCTCTTGGGGGCACTCCAGGCAAGGAGATGGGTACCTGGCCCAAGAGGCCAACCCGCAGCACCTGAGCCGGCGAGGGAGCCTCTGCAGCCGCACTCTCACGAAGGGGTGGCTTTTCAAGTTGTTCCCAGCAGATTTAGCATCTGCTGCAATATCTCTCTTGCATGCTTTTGAGACCTGCCGCAAGAGTTGTGAAGAAATTATACCTGTCTTCGTCTGGAGGAGGTATGGATAGTCGTGATGAGATCATGGTGAGAAGGCAGCTGCAGAGGAGAGCGACCAGGGATAGATATGGGAACGGAAACAAAGCTGTGTGGCAGGGAAGGAGGCTGAGGGGGAACACGTCTTGTAGGATAGAAACACTTGTATGTAGCATTGACAAGGAAGCTGCATCCAGACGGCCTGTTGTAACGCGGGAGCATGTCCTTTTTGCAGACTAGGGTTGTGCATCTCATCATCTGGTGGAAAACGCAGAGACCTTCAGGCCCGAGAACGCCCTTGGTGTAAGAGCGCGCACTAGGTAGAGTGGCAGGCTGCCTAGCTGGGACCACTGCCTAGCAGTGGGACGCTTCCTTTGCAGGGCATAACACCAAGTTCTTCTGGGCCCCGGTTCACCAGCTGTCCTCTAGCCAGCTGTGAAGCTCCAGCTAGCAGGGGTGAAACATGGACATTTTTCAGGTGAGCCGGCAATCTTCTACCTGGAGCAAGCCACTTGTGTTTGCATATGCCTACTTGTGTTTGCTGCTCATCCGACACACGACCACGAGTTATAAAGGGTCCTTGATTCCTTCAATAGAGTGTCGGGCTATCACTGGCAGACTTGGGAGAGAGCACCAATGAATCCGTTTTGGGGTCGGTGAGCTTCAGGCTCTGTGGGGGCAGACGGGGTCTCGCATACCAGGGAGCATGGAGTGGGACAGCTGCGGTGAGGCCAGTGGGGTAGGAGCATCCCTAAGAGCATCCCAGTTCACGAGGAGCTTGGTCAGTTGTGGTGCGCTGCCGCCGCCGTTGGGTCATGCCGAAGGAGCAGATGGGGCTGCTCAGTTCGGGCTCTGTTGCCACAATAGCCCCGAGCTGCAGATCGCTTCAGCAGACCCCCTAGGCAAAACACATATGATTATTCAGGGTGATTTACCCTCACCAGCAATCTGTGTAATAGTTCATTGGTCATCATGGAAACGTGTGATTTTAGGTACAGAACAATGCAAAATTTGTTCTTACAGTGTAAGTCGATTTCCATGTACAAAACCTTCGCTACTAGTGCGACAATATATAAGCCTGTAGCTAGTGGAAATCACATGCTGTTACGAGACTATGATAGATTTATGCCATTTGAACAATGGAAGTCTGTTGTTTCGATGATATGATATATGCTGAAAGTTTTCAGACTATATATTTAAATAGAAAATGTTTTAAAGCTCTGATATATGCAATAGAAGACTCATTATGCTGTATAGATTTGTACTCTCAATAGTCTGATATGATTGCACCTCTACATCATCTACTGCCGTCTGTCAGTGCCTGCTAGAGTGCAAGGAGCTTGTAACTAATACAGCACGTGAAGGATAACATCTAGGAGGGGAGTATGGGATTTTATGCTGATTGACTGGAATGCAGCATGAGGCTAAGTGTGCTACAGTGAGGGGACACAATTGTAAAAGGCTTTTAACTTCGCCTGTGAGTCGGGACAGATTCATACACCCCAGCTTTCGTACATAAAATGTTCATTCCTATTCGGGCTTGCAACATCTCATTTTTTTTTATTTTTTATAATTATCATACCACATCTAACCTTTTCTTTGTGTTCTACAAAGTACTGCAATGGTTTACCTTAAACAACAAATTTGCTTAATGAAAAGCCTGAGCTCTTGCTTCTAAATCCCATTCAAACTGCTGTCCCACTAAGGTAGATCAGAGGTGAGGACCTTGCAAAAAAGCTGGATTTCACTTTTAGGTGTTATTGGAAAGTTCAGAAACTCAGTCCCTGCATGAATGAAGTGGGTTGTGGGTGAGCCAGCCCCAGAGCTGGAAACCAAGCAATGGAGGAGGATTTTGCATTTCTGCAATAGATGCGGGTATCTGGCGTCTGGCAGCTGATCCCACATCTTTACAACCTTTAGGTTCGTAAAGCAAATGCTGTTTTCTGTCACGTCCAAAATAGCTGTAATGGAGTGTCTCAAAATGCAGATTTATGCATCCTGGTGCAGATGTGAGGAGGTTGTGCATCTACCCGTTGTGTGCAGGAGCAACTGCCCTTGTGTGCGCACACCAGACTCCTGCCTGGGGGCTGAGCAATTGCGCAGGAGAAAGTGCAAAAGAGAAAGAGTGGAGAAGCTGCGTGAAAACTTGGGGGTCGTCTGTGCAGCAGGGGTGATTCTGATGTGGGCAAAAAGTTCTGCAGTTCTAGACCTCCTTTTTAATATTGTTACGTATCAAAAGATTTCAAAATGTTGACAAGAGACTGTATTTTTCTAAATCACTTCCAAACACATTACAGTATTTTCTAACCGTACCATAGGTTAGGAAATCTCTGTGGTGTAAAATTTGGGGGTTTTAAACACTACCTTTTTTTTGGTGTATTTAATTTACTTTATGGCTTCCCATCTGAATTTGAAAACCTCCAAGCTATATAGTTTAGCTGCAATGAGTGAAATGGCATTTTCTCTGTTCTGGATCTGTAGCAAAGTAGCTGTTATAATTTACTTTCCCCAATGTGTTTGCCGCCCTTAATACTTGATTATATGAGTTTATTCATCTGGATGCTTATACTGCTTATATGTTGGATAAATGGAAAAAGAAAACCCCATCACCCAGCATATTTGTTTAAAAATTATATGTATGCATAAAGGCAATTGCCTAAGTTGGTAGTAGTTTCAAGGGTCACACTTCAGCCATTCTGTGTCTCAGTTTGCTTACCTGTAGAAGAAGTATAGCAGCTATTTACTATCTCAGGAACTGCTGCTGAGAATTAGCGTGCTGATGGGCATAAAGGATTTCAGGATCCTTGGAGAAAAACTGCTCTATTATTTTTTTTAATAGAACAATTCTAGAGAGACTTGACAGTCTCCCAGAACAAGAAGAAATTCTTGGCAGATACCTTGGGAGCTTGGTGCAGAACTTGTTTCCCTTTACTGGTCGGTCTCAGTGAGAGTCTAGATCAGGGCTGCAGGTTGTTCGCAGGCTGATCTATGGCCATGATGTCATGCTTCAGCTGGGACATATTTTACAGAGGATTGTACCTGTCACTTCCATCACGTTTCTAGGGTTCCTGTAATTATGCACGAGGGCAGTAATAAGCACGTTTAAGCAGCAGTGAGCTAAGCCTGGCGCATCAGGGCAGCCGTTCTGGTGCACCTGATGGCACGCAGGGCTGTAGCTGTAGTGGTGTTTGCCCAAACAGACTGTGTCTTGCAGCTTGTCTCCTTGAGCTGGGAGGTAGTGCTAGCTGAAAAGCTGGCCTGTGACTCCATTTTAGTGATGCAAACAATTTTCTTGTTCACAAGTAGCTAGACAGGGTCTGCCACCATAGCTACACATCTGGGGAAATGCAAGATATTGTGAGAACATGTAGATGAGAGACCATTGAGCATTGCTTGGGCACTCTAAAAAGGAGTGTTATTAATAGGCTTCATCAGAAAGTGCTCATCATGTTTTAAACATCATTTTCCAAAAAAAACATATTCCAGATTTGGTGGAATTTTTAATTGTATGTTTTCTTATTTCATTGGGAAAAAACCTCCAAAATCTAAAAATTACTTATTTCACTGTGAACACAACTCACATATTTGTAGTGCCAAAATAACTGACCTGAAAGGTCCTGAACTCCAAAATGGTAAGCAAACCTCCCCAAAATTCATGTAAGAAAAAAGCTAGATGGTAAGCTGACCGGTATGTACGTGTCTCTGTTGTGGTAGGGCAGTGGTAGGGTCTAATGCCGGTCACCCACATCACAGGTGAGGAGCCATCGTACTCAGCGTTGTTTCCTCTATTTGTCGGGGTGGTGTTCGGGCGTGCAGTAGGGATGGCTGCAGACAGTGAGCAAAGCCACTGCTTGTGAGGGGGAGACAGACCCAGCCCTCTGTCCAACAAGAATTGACTCAAAGCAGCTAAACTATGAGCACACAAATTGGAATTTTTTAATGTTCCTGCTCTGAGCAGGGTAGAAGAGTGTCCCGAGTTTCCAAATTTCATGTTGTGCATGGGCACCCTTTCACCGTCCTGCAGGCAGAGGGCTGGATGGCTCCTGTACCTCTTGTGATGTTTCCCAAGGCAGTTCCCTGACACTCTGGGTTTCAAGGACTGGTGCTTCTTGTACTTAAACTCAAACTAGGGAGTTTGAAACAGCCTCAGTCTGTTAGCACTGTCCTTACTTGCTCTAATGTAGGTGAGGAGGGAATCAAACCCGAAAAGAACACTTGGATTTGGATCAGAAGTGTGGAGCTGAGGTGATGGCTCAGGTCTCTGTCTAGGTCTCGCCAAGTAAAGACAGCAGACAGGTATATATATGCAATGAGTTGTATTTTCATCAGTGAAATAACATGTACCGTATCTAGTGAGCTTGGGTACAATCTGGCCGGGAGAGCTGCCAGCGTGGATTGCCTATTTCATTGCATGACACTGTCTAATTTCATTTTATTTATTACCCCGTGTAGCACCTATAACAACAACGTCTGGGTGATGACAGAACAATCATGCTAACAAAACACACCATACAGTTTTTATATCCTTTGAGACTTGTACTGGCAACTTCGCGAGACGCAATGTTGAACGAGGGAGCCCAGTGCTCTGAGCCAGTCTGGCGGTCTCTGTGATGGACAAGCTGTGTGGCTGGGGCAGGGGCTCTGCTCTGCTCACCTTCATCCCATCTGCCAGAGCATTGCTTCATGTCTGCTTGGGCACTAGGTCATCCCTCGGATGCAGAGGACCAGGACTCAAAGCAGCTCAAAGAGCTGACCAGGTTTCCCTCTTCTACAAGCTATAGCAGAATTCCTAGGGGGGGACACAGGAACTGCGTGGAGTGATTTCCCTGAGTGTTCACCTACAGCAAAAGTAT
>JAVJGJ010000061.1:46427493-46441442 GCA_035590215.1 Microhierax caerulescens
ACCTGCAGCCCTGGCGAAGCACCCAACCTTTGCTGCACTACTTCTTTTGAATGTTATAGCTGTGCTATTTCTTCTTTTGCTACACATCTGGTAGCTACACCGATAGGCTTACCCTTCAGACCATTCATTTTTGTCAAAATCCACCTGCACTCTCTCTTCTTAATTTTGGTTTTGGTCCATTGCACATGAAAAGCTTCAAAAGTAAAGGCCATAAAGTTTTTCAGAACCAAGGATATAATTCTTAGTTAATATCCATTTTCAGTACTTTTTTTTTTTCCTTTCTCAAAAGTCTGTGGGGAACTAACAGTTTTAGGATCACATGGAGAAATTTTAGACTAGAAAAATTCAGTCTGAATGCATCTAACTGTGACTGCCCACGCTATTCAAGACTGGGAATAGATCTGAAGACCTTTAGATTGCACTCTTTTTGCAATAATCTGAAACAGTTTTACCATAGAGTTGCTAAAAATGACCTCCCGGATTTCTCCTAGCCTGTCACTTTAAGGTCCATTACAGCTTTTATCCTTCAATACTTTTAAATATTTTGAATTAAATTATCTACTCTTAGAAGCCAACGTGTGAAATAGCAAAGACCATGCCTTAGTGAAACAAGGAGTATAAAAGGTGACTTGGGGGAATAGGAAATATAGTGAGACTGGCTGACCTTGTTCTCATCTTTTAAGCACCGTTTAAATGTCTGAGATCTTTACAATTATTGCTTTCCCAAGCCTGTGTGAATCAGCAGTGTGTTGCAACCCTTCGTTTACAGAAATGAAAGCTAGATTTTTCAAGCAGCTCGTCTTTCACTCAGGAACATGAGAAAGGGGCGAGATTCCCAAAAATGCTCGGCAGCCTTCTCAGAGCCGTGTGCGACAGCGAGCCCCGGACCCATCATACTGACTTCATGCGCATAGATCCTGCTGAAGCAGGGGAAATTTGAGCTGAGCTGTGTTGAAAATCTGTCCAACTCAAGCATTTTAAAGATATTTAGGCCTTGTTCCACTCAGTATTGCAAGACTTAAGTGAGTCGGGTTGCAGGTTTAAATTCCCTTGAAATTGGTGGCAGGGAGACATTGAGGCATGTCCTAAAATATCCCTGCTCTGCATCTTCTTCATGTGTCTTTAAAATCAGACTGGAGATTATTTGCCTACAGCCCCACAGACTCAAGTTTGTATTTTTAATTGCAAGACTATTTCATTTCCCCATAGCTAGCCACAAAATAAAATAATGAGACGAGAAGACAGAAAGAGATTGTTCTCTTTACAAATTCCTTAAAATATATGAATATGCCAATGCATTTCTGTAAGGCTGGGCTGTGACCTATTCTGCTGTGCTTCTATGAGATAAGCTGTTCTAACAGCTTGTCTTGGATTTTGGTTTCTGACTGAAAGCCTAGCCTTTTTGGTTGGAAAAGATAATATCCTAAACATGTGTCTGATGATTGATTCCTCTGCATGTGTGTTCAGTGTGTGCAATGCTCTCTTAAGGGAACAAACACTGCTGTGGTTGAGTCAGCAGTATGGGAACGCTCATTTAATCAGTGTTTTTTAGTCAATATTTACCAGTAAGACAAAACAACTTTTTGCTCTGTGGGAAATATAACATTGTATTTTCTAATATAATAGCTTATGGAGAAAATGTTTAGTTTAACCCATTAGAGGTTCTTCTAATGCCTCACTAATACGGAGAAAACTTGGTTTCTTTCAATTATCATTTAAATTTGATCTACTCTTAATATTTCTCTAGAAGTTTTCCAGCGAATGATTTCTAATCGTCATCAGTGAGTTTTACTTCATCTTAATGATCTGGCTGCTTCATTATCATGTGATAGTGTTTCGTTCATGTGGCCAGACAAATTCTAGTTAGAGCACGGACTGCTTGTAGAGCCGTAGCGTGTGTTTTCCAAAACATTTAATCTTGCAGAGATCATTTGAACACCCATCCTCTGTTCCTGAACGGGCAGGCAACCTCTATTGCCTTTTAGACTTATTTCATAATTTCATCTACTGTTTTTACAAAAAAAAGCAATGATAGGAGAATATTCAAAATACAGTTTTTAAGCCCAAGAGCCATGCTGGTAGCTCGTGGACATACATTGCCCTTGCCTGAGAACATCAGAGGCATTGGTTATCCACAACTCCCTTTTGTTTTCACAAGACTTGCAAATTCTAAGGATCTTGGTATGTGTCAGACTGCACCGCGGTTCAGCTGTAGCGTGGGGGCTGGGGAAAGATGGAGAAAGAGCGACACAGGCCATTTTGTGTTCAGTTCAATCGTGCGTCTCTCCTTTGGGCATACATACGTGTGCCCTGTGCATGCTGCATCGCTGTGAGGGGGATCTTTCCCCTTCCCTTGCCTTCATTCTGATGGGAAAGCCATCCTGGTGGAGCCCTCAGGCTGTCTCTGTGGGAAAACAGCAGCTTATCCCTTCTGTAGAAAAATAATAAATCTTGAAATCAAGGTTATGCCTGGGAATTAATATTAAATGTGAAAACACTGGACTAGCCAACTGTTTTTTGGATTCTTCAGTCTAATCTTGGGATTTTTACAGCCAGTTATGTTCTGTACAGCATCCCCGTGATGTGTAGTGTGCAACTGCAGCTCAAGAAAATAGGTGTTTTCAGACTAGTGGTAAGGATACCAAAATGAATTGGGATGCGAAAACATGAGTCCCCTGTAAGCGGTGGCGTTTGTATCTGTGAGCGTGTGCGTGTCATCCAGGGTTCCTATTGTCTTCTGGGTCTGGGGAAACCTCACCGGAGTGCTGCAGAGGAGTGGGTAATTGGGCAAAACAATGGCAAGGCCACAGAAACAAGCAATTCGTGCTCTTGGGGAGCACAAGTCAAGTCATTCTTGTCATCAGACATCCCAGTCACCTGCTGGGATACCTGGGGGAAAAATTAGGGTAGCAAAACACATATTGTTTCTTTTGTTAGAAGTGCCAAGTTCGGTGGAGATGAATTGGCCATCTGTTCCACTCCCAGTGACGTTCTGGCAAGCTGTAAAGCTCGTTTTTATACATTGCCACTTTCCATCAATGCTAACAAAAGTCAGAGGGAATTGTTTGGTTTTTTCCTTAGAACATTCTTTCTTTTGACAATGTGCAACCAAGAGCCTTTTCCACAAAGTTTTGTTCTCCCTCTGGCCTCTCCATGTTTGCACAAGACATTCAGGTACCTTATCTCCAAGTGAGAGAGTAATCAGACACCTATTTAAGCTTGAAACTCAAACCTCTCAATGGACTGCCCAACAAAGAGCTCTTGTTCAAGCAAACACTGTTCATCCTGGTGTCAGTTCTTTCGCTGATACAGTCCCTGGCTCTGTGCACGCTTCGTCTTGTAGGACAGTCCACATCTCTCCATTATAGTTAGGGTCACGACCTTCTCCCACTGTTTTCCTTTCATGGCACAGATGACACAGTGTGGTCATTAGTTACATCCTAATTGACTGCCGTGGGCCGCAGAGGTATCCTCTAACATGCTTCTGAAGCTGCGGTCTCCCCCCCGTGTCTGGATGCTCGAGCTCTTCTTGCATCTGATAAAGTGCATCTGATTCCACGCGCTAATCATTGTCACCCAGGGTGGTGTTATCAATGTGGGAATGTGGAATTCAGCCTGTGTGCAGCATATCTTATATAACATTATATATCATAGAAAGATGTGTAAATCTTACACTGCTGAGCTCGTGTTTATGGTTTTCAAGAGAGTCAGTAACACTTGGCTCTGGCACATGCAACTGTCTCACTGAGGTCCCACCTTTCCCCTGGCTGTTCAAGGGTAGGGTGAGGATGTTGGGGAGACAGAGGGGAGAGAAGTGACTCTAGTCTCTGAAAAGATGAAGCTCCCTTCTGTCTGGAGAAATGGATTTGTATATATTCAGATTTTCCAAATTCCTGTAAATAGTTTTAATAATAATTCTTTACAGTATTTTTCCCTTCCTGAATGACTTTTTCTGAACGCAGGCCAGAATGAATTCTCCTGTGTTAGGTTTCTGTACGTACGTACTTTGAAATTCCATTTTACTAAACAAAATTACACCTTTAAAAGATGTTTCTGAGCTGTGTAAACTTGTTAATGAAGTCTCACTTCATTCAGTTTGATATTCTTTTAATATTGCAGACAGAACGAAATCAAACACTGCTTTGGTTCCAAAGCGACTTCTTGCTGTCATGAAAAATACAGATAAAATTGCATTTGAATTTTCCCACCAGATAGTTTTCTTAGATATTCTTAGCTATAAGGAGGAAGGGCTGTAGGAATTATCTTCTTTTCGAAAAAAAACTGTAACAGTAGCAGGTTTGTGTTTTGTCAAAGTCTTTCCAGAGCTTCTATTCCAGCTCCCTTTCCTCAGCATTGCTATCCCATGTCCCGGCTGCGGTCTTCTGGGTGTACAGGTGGCAAGTGATGGGGACAGTCAGGTGAGCTCTGGGGAGCCAGCTCTGCCCTGATGGGTGCTTTGTGGAGCCTAAAGCCCCCCAGAAGCCTACCGTGCTCTGTCATGCTCACTGTGACAGCAGCAGCAGAGCGTGGTTTGCTGTCAAAAGACTTAAGTGAAGTAAGTAAGCAGCACCAAATAAATATCCTGTGACAACTGTCAGGCCATTAAATTATAGAATAAATAATCCCAGCCTATTTAGATACCTAATTAGCTTCTGTATGATTACTGGAGTATGAAATAATACTTGGGTGCTGGAAAGGAGCCAGGGAATGTTTATTTACCCCTCCCACCGCTGCGTGGATTGCTGCTGGCAGGTAACTAAATCCAATAATTACTAGCAGGGGGAAAAAAAAAAAGGCACGTCTGCTGTTCTCGCTCCAAATTGATGACAATTCAACAGAAGAAGGGAGGTGAAAGAAAGACTTGGAAACCAGAAGAATTTGAAACTCTCAGCTTTAGACACAGCCCCCTTCTTCCTGCAGCATGTCTCCTGGAGAGGTGGGGTGGGGGAGGCGCGCTGCAGGAAGAAGGGGACCCTGCCACCTGCGGCACAGGGTGCAGTGCAGAGGCAGTGGAGCTCTGCATGCTTTGGGGTAATTTTATCTAAAGATAGCCTATCTATTTTGAAATGAGTTGCAGACTCCTGTGGCTTAGCCTTTCCCTTCACACGCCTGGCTCCATGGCTTTGATGCTCTTTACGATTGATACCAGTGGAGGAAATGTAATCGAGCCCCTTAAGCTCAGTTTTGTGTGTATGTGAGAAAATAAGGAGACAACCTGTGATTCTTACTTTGTGTCTATCCATTAGAAAAAAAACTAGCTCTGGGACACTTGAAACTCGCCTGGCATTAATGAACATCACGAAGTCATGCCAGAGCATTGCTGGTAACACACCAAAAGTACCCGGTTTTGTGTTTCACCCTGTAAGTTTCTTAGAGCTGATCACGAAGAGCTGAGCCCGGCCAGAAGCTGCAGTGCAAATCTCGGAGCTGAAACCCAACACTGACAGCAAAGTGAAGCCCAGTGGGTGGTAGAGAAAATCACTGCAGAGGAGAAGGACTCCCCTAAAAAGCCTGCTGGTGTGTAATACGGACCTGCCTGCTTGCATTATTTACGTTGGGGGCTTTGGCTGACACTCGTGTTAAAGGCAGGACTATACAGAGCTGCTGATGCTGCAGTCACTCCTGACCTTTGTGTGTCCTGTGGGAGGGAATGTCCTTTTCTAAGCTGCTGAGTAGCCAGGGGAGAAGCTGTGCTTGCCTCCCTTGCCCGAGGTATGCCGGTGCAGTGTGACATGCCTTCCTGCCCTGCTCCAGGTGAACGCGTAGCACCCGAGGTGCTCCATCGCCCGGTGCTACTGCTGCGTATTTTCAGAACCTGGTTTTGTCAAAATGATTTGTGTGACAGCCCCGAAGGCTGTGTAAGGAGGCTGGGGAGAGGGCTCAGGAAGGCGATACTGGGCTCAGGTCTGGTGCCATTGCTGTCTGCTAGCAGCTGAGGGCAGGAACGCCGGAGCTCAGAGCCTCCGCAGGATGGCACATCCCTTTAGGAGCTGCTGCCTCCCTGCCCCTTCCCGCCCTGAGCAATTAGCTGTCTCTCCAGGCTTCACCCCTTGTATTTTTCTCACAACCTCCTGATAAGCAAATGCAATGCTGGGAGTGACAAGGTGGAGACAACAGCTCTTAACTGTGATGGGGGGGAATTGAGGAGTGCAAAAAATTTACTGTCCTGTTCATCACTTCTCAGTGTGGTTACAGGTGTACACACATGTCCATATTTTGTAAGGAAACAAGCCCCACGTGTTAATTCTCTCCCCCGAATCTATGGAAGGCAGACTCCAACTGTGGCAGTAAATTACATGCAGACACATGACACAGGTATATTGTCGGGCTAGGATTTTTCCACTCTGTGCATTTAATTTGACTCAACAGTGTCGCCCCAGTTTCTGCAGATTCCACACTCTCAATCATTTCTATTACTCCCATAAGGAGCGAATTTTGCTTTATTTCTTTCTTGTGTGCTTGCACCTGCTGTGTTTTATTGTCCTCTTTAACCCTTTCACGGCACGGGTATGTTCTCTCAAAGTAACATGCGGTTGCTGGCTGTCTTGCTGTGCTGCGGTAGGTAAGGGGCGTTTGGTGGCTTTCATGGGAAGGTGCAGCAGGGAGAGGAGGCTTAGGAGGAAGAAGAGGGGAGGCAGAGCAATCCGTGGTGTTGTGTACACTGGTGCCCTTCTGGTAATCCAACCCTGTGGTCTAGAACTGTGGTTTCAGCTTTTGCTTTGAAATGGGTTGCGAGAAGTATTGCCAATACGTACCGTATTCCTCTTTTGTCAAGCACCTGAGTCATTCTCCCGTAGTCTAACAGCTGTAAGAATTACATCTTTGGACAATGGTATTTGACTGTTAGTTTGCAAATCGGATTCGTATTTCAAAAACAAGAAGGAAGTAGGCTGGGGGTTGGTTGCCACACCAGTGTTTTCATATTCTTTTTTGGGATTTTGTCTGCTTTGCCATCTAGTTGGAAAATAATTTCAATAGCCCAGGTTTGACATTATCTTTTCTAATGAACCTATAAAATTGTGCAAACAACTTTCTAAGATTTCCTTTGGGTGTTCACTGATGGCTCCAGCAAGAAGACTTTTATGTGTCTTGACTTCTTTTTAGAAGTTTTGAGATGTGTGATCTTGGCTGGGTTCAATAGCCCATGTTCCTGCTGCCCTGCTGAAAGCATCCACTCTGCACTGGCTTTGAATCCTTGCAGACTACTGACTCCAGAGGTCCTTGTTTGAAATTTAGAATTATCATATCTTGTGCATTTCCTCAAAAAACTTCAACACATTTTGCAAATTTAATTAATGCTCATCCATCTCAACGTAACAAATTGAGGCATGGAAAGTTAAGCTTAGCTGCTTTTGTTCAAGATGATAGAAGATGTAACATAGAGCAGAGCTCAGCACTTAATAGGTTAAACACTCACATTTCTTACATTTTACTAGCAGATCACACTTATTCCCACTTCTTATCAACATCTTTGGTTGGTCCTTCCCCCTCCGTTTACATTTCTTTTCAGTGAAACATAAGGTTTTCCAAAAGTGAAGCAAATTCCTAAGCTTAATGCTTAACGTGAATGCTTAATGTTTTTGAAAACAGGAAGAAATTGTAAAATGGAAATGATTTTCAGGAATCGTCATGCACCTTCAGTCACCCTTCGCAACTTTCAGTGGGTTTTGTGTGCTCTTTAAGGGTTTCTAAAAAATGGTCCACACAAGTCCAGATTCCAGAGCATTATTTTCAGCATCCTGTTGCCACAAGTCTTGGCTTAATATTTAATGTCATTGACATACAGCGGGGTAGTTTTGATATCTGTTGGGGGTGCATGCCACTCTGTTCTGGTTCCCTAGGACTGACAGGCATGAGGGACCTAGGGCAACCTGCCCTGCACAAGCAGAGCTTTGTAGGGTGAAGCTCTGAGGCTTTTGTGAGATGGAATCTGTGTTCAGGAGGATGAATAAAGGCAAAGGATGGGGAATGCCCATTTCTTCAGTTGTGCACAGAGAAAGGGAATTAGTGATGAACAGAGGAAATATATAATGGGTCAGGCTGGGGAGAAGGGGAGGTCACAGTCTAGATCCAAGATTTCAGGCAGAGCCAACAGTACCCACGAGACACTGCTCTGGTGGTGTGGAAATTCAAAATATGGCTCTGTGTTCTCCCTGTGCTTCTGGAACATTGCTCAGATCTTCCTGAGAGCCAGAACTGAATAACCTGAGAGTTTCCATCGGCTCAGCTTCCCATATCTCTATGCCCCATTAGGATTCATGACTCGTCCCTCTTCTTGCCACCTCTTCTTGGTAGCAAGTGGTTTAATTAACACCACGAATGTCCATCTTGTTACTGTAGGTCTCTAGCCTTGGCTTCTGTTGTTACGGCTGCTGCAGATCAGACAGCAGAGCTTCTGTTTTCTGTAGATCTATCGTGGCGTCACTTAAATCAGTCTGTGGTTTTCTTGAAAATAACTCAGCTACTGTTGTAGCTAGAAAAAATTAGATTGTGGAAAGACAGCATGAAAGCAGGAGCCGAGCCCTGCATCAGAAAGATAAAACCTGTGCGATAGTGACTGTAGAGATGTGTAAATAGTCATCTCTTTGCAGAGACGTCTCTGTACAGCTTCCCCCTGCATGGTCGCGGTGATGTAAACAGAAGGAAATGCAGGTTTGCTGGGTGTGCTTATAATCACTCACTACATCCCCCCGCTTAACTTCGCAGCATCTCACCTCCAGCTTCTCCCGGGTATATATTTTGATGAAAATCCCTCAGTCCTACTCTCATGCAACCTTTACTGCTGCTGCTGACTTCAGTGTTGTTCCTGTAGCTCATCCCAAACATAGTCAAATATTTCCAGAGAAGGGTTTAATTATAAAGCATTCTTCCCATGTTTTATGACATCAGCTAAGAGTGAGTTCCCATCCAAGAACTGAAGAGCCCACATTTGTTTGATTATCCGCTGTAATGTTTGTTTTTCTTCCCATCAAAAAGAAATGGACTCATCACAGCACATGTCACTGTAGGGGCAGGGAGGTGTGGGTGAGAGGAGCGTGTTAGCACATCACTCCTTGAATGAGTTGAAGCAGTGTTAATAATCCCATGCACAATCCTGAAGACCTTCCTGGAACCTCTGTCCAAGACCCAGTTTCCTTCTGGGTATCCAATATTCCATCAGTGGTGAAGGAAAATGATGTCTGCAAAGGTGCTAATTGCTCATGTTTATCAAAAGTCCAAGAGTCTGCAAAAAGGTGGGGGAGCATTTACAGCTAGGAAACTTCTCTTTGCCCAGCCGCTCCTGAGAACTCGGCCAAGGTGATTTATGGCCCCGTTCACCACTGAATGCTTCACGCGGGGCTGGGTTTTTCTTTCAAGCAGTTGAATGTTTAGTATAGAAATGATTAGAAGCGACTAGACTAGTGTATGACTCAGAGGCTGTAATAATGAACAAAACATGCAAATAGCCGTTTATAAATAACAAAAGCTGCAACAAATTAATGTTCCCCAGCTTGGCTCTAGAAAAGTTAGAAAGCAAAGAGCAGACCAATTAGGTAAAGGATGTTAGCAGGGAGATAATCTAGATAAAGTTTGTGTCTCAGTACTTGCAGCGTTGCAAGACGTGAGAGAAGGTTTATCTGTAGTCGGGCTCTACTGGGAAAAGTCAGCGGCAGGAGGCTGATGGTTGTGACACTTCACTGTCCAGGTCTGGCATGATCAAAGTCCTCTTTCCGTCACTTCGCTGTCGGACTGATTCCATTTAAAGGTGATAACAACTTCCAATTTAGCTACAAAAGGATAAGGAATACAAAAAAGCAAAATACACAAAATTTTAATTGCCAGGTCCTAAGGTGTTTGGCTGAAGGAGCTCCTGTAGGACTAACCTCTTGGTCGAGGATACAGTCCTGGACGCAACTACTAAACTCTCCTTTGGCTACTGCTGGCTTAAAAGCATTCCCTGCGCAAATACACAGCAGGAGGAAGTCAGTGACTTCTTGCTGCAGGAAAGGTCAGGAAAACTTTCAGTTTTATGAAAACGCTTGGCCATCAAATGTTGCTGCCAAAGGCACAAAGCAGAAATACATTTGCAAGTGACTCAGTCAAGAAATGTATGGATAGGTCTTTTTAATACATGGAAGTGTATTCATGTTTTATCTTATTGTCATAAAAATAACATTGCAGGTGAAATGCTGAAGGTCTTTTTGTTGGTTAGTTTATCATGTCTCCAAAAGGGTGGGAAGGATGTTTGGCTAAAAGGAAGGTGTTCTCACCTGGTACTCTGGAACCAGCCTGCAGGCTGACAGACTGGTGAATAGGACGTTCAGGTTTGGGTAGTGGGGGTTCGGTGTTAGAGGAGGCTGGGGTTGCCCCGTGCCGGACTCTCATGGCTCTGGCTTGTTCCAGCTGGCTCCGCCAGGCATAGCTGAGCCCAGCAGCAATGCTGGTGGCACCTCTGGAAAAGCATATTTAAGAAAGGGCAAAACCACCGGACAGACAGAGGAGGAGGGAAAAAGAGTGTGCCTATTTTAGCAGGCAGTAAATTGAATTAATTTTCCTCACGTCAAGTTGGTCTTGCCTGTGACGGTAATTGGTAAGGGATCTCCCTGTCTTTATCTCAACCCCCAGTTCAGGTGGTGGTAGCCAGATAACCACTGAAGGTGAAGTTTGGTGTGCAGTGGTGCAAGGTCCCCTCTACTTTGTTTTCTGCATGACCAACACATTATAAAAAGATCAAGTGTCCAATGGGTCATTCTAGGACTTACTCTAAATATGGAAGAAAAAAAGAGCATCGTGTGGTGCTGGAGAGCACAGGCTAATTCAGAGCTTTATGGCTTTCCTGGGTATCTTGGGAAAACCACCCCTCTCATCCTGTGCCACGTAGTTCCTTGTTAGTGCTCTGGAAAATGACATTAGTAGAAGAAAGGGCCCCAAAGGATTCTTCAGAAGTTTTCCAGTGTTTCCTGGTAGCCTCCAAGCAGGAATTTGCATTAGTCAGCAAATTACTGGGTTAGTTGACCTTGAATACCACAGTCGTGTTCTGGCTCTATTGCCCTCTTTCCCTCTAATGACAATAAACTATGAGCTCCCTTAGTTGCAGAAGCAAGTGCAAACCTTTCCTGATCATTGGGATGGGAGAGAAGATACTTCTTTGTGAAGTAAGATGGTTCTGAGCTGTTGATAAACTTAGTTTTGAAGCATAAAGGACAACCCTGTTTTATGTTAATCTACAAATTGAGGCTTAAAAGATTCCACCGATCCTTTCAGAGCATAGCAGACAACGTCAAATACTGACTTGAGAAAAAAAATGTTAAAAGAGACAGAAAAAATGACACGTAGTCAGAAAGGGTGGAATGGTATTTTGATTGTTCTTCTCCAAGGCTTTTCCCCCTCCAATGTAAGCCACGCAGCCAGAAGTATTAGATCGCGTGACAGTGTATGCAAGTAACGGCACAGACAGTCAGACAAGCCTGCTTATCTTTTCTGGCATAATTATACCTGGCATCACCTTCTTGCAGGCTTCTTACTTGGATTAAATAGCAAAGTCTAGGAAAGAAAAATAGTCCAGTTATATTGCAGCGTGGCAGCTGGAGTTCTTACATGAGCCAAACCATGCAACTTACGAGGTGCCCCTGGCTTCTTTGGATGGCAAGAAGATGCGCAATGCTCAGAATCTTTTCACATGTCAAGAGCAGCTGACTCAGCAGAATCATGCAAGGGAGAGATGTCTTCTCCAGCCAGTGAGGCTGTAGAGTCAAGACTGGAAACTGCCTGGAAGGTCTGTGCTAGTCTGTGATCAGGGTTAGCCGAGTGCCGCACAGTCAGCAGGCTGGCCAGCTGGGCTGGCTCCGCGGTGGGACTTGAGTGCCCGAGTCCAAACTCCCCGAGCAGCCCGGTATCTGCGTCTTCTCAGCCTCTGCCCTGGGGCTGGGGCTTGCGCTGGGGCTGGGGTGTGCAGAGCAAGGGACTGCGGTACTGAGATGTGGGACTCATCGCTTCATCTTGCCTGAAATCCCAGTGGATCCAAAACTACTTTCTGTGCAAGCGCATCCTGCCGTGTACAATGTTTTCCCTTATATACTGGGGTGGGTCTTAGACTCTGCTGGACACTGGCAGTGACCCATAACAAAGCCAAACACTTGCAGGGTGGTGTTTCCTGTTGTCCAGTGACACACTGCATTTATTATAGTCACACATAATCGTAGCAATGATGTAAGGGACTGCAGCACTGCACAGTCCTACCACGTCGAACATGCTGCTTATGAGAGCTGTGGTACCCCAAGAAGCTGCATGCTCCTGCACTCTTCCAGGAAACCTGGCACTGGTTGTGTGTAATGCTGAAAACCCAGTCCTGGGCTTTGTAGTTCATGTCTAAAAGGTAAACATGTGGGAGATGCAGCGTGGTATTAGCAACTTCTAACACAGCTCCTCTTGGGTGCCTTGAGGTCATCCCTGTGGAACTACATCATGTCTGGTTCTTTCAGTCCTGGCCATGAGCTGTGCCTCACCTCTGCCTTTGCTGAAGACTCTGTATTTTAACATGGCCTTCATCTCTTTTGTATACAAAGCTCTAGAGAGCTCTTGCATGGATTTGCTTGAGTAATTCATCCATTTAACCTTGCGCAGAATCCTTCTTATTCCCCTGATTCCCTGGCTGTAGTGTGGTTTCTATCAAGCGGTACAAGCTAACTGAACTGGGGTAGGTCAGAGCAACAGGCAGGCTGGTGAGGTTTGGTGGACACCATGCAAAGGCAAAGTGCGGTTTGTTTGAGACCAGCTGGGGCCAGGTTTGGGTCCCTGCACCCTCATCCTGTATGCTTTATTCCTTGTGTGCTCCCTGCAGTTGCTGTTGGGAAGCAACTCCTCCGCCGAGGATGGGTATGTCGGTCTGGCCGAGGGAAAGCAGTGGCCATCTATGTACAGAGATTTCATCATCTGTACATCTCAAAACCTGAGAAACGTTAATACTAGTCATGCTTAGAATTGGTTTCCAAAATTCTTGCATTAAGAAAGATTTCACCGGGGGCCAGTTGTGCTAAGCATCCATCTGACACTTCAACAGGGGGGCAAAGGGTAACGCAAAATATTCTTTTCTTAGATGCAAAGCTGGTGTAAATAAAGAAGACTCACAGAATTAAGAGATGAAAGGTACTGAGAGGTGATCTTGTCCAGCCCCCTGCCAGCAAAGGACTTCTAAAGTATCTTCCTAAGTATATTAATGAGTCTAGTTATAAAACAAGTCAAGTAGTAGGGCTATGCTGCTTTCCTGGGGGAGGCTATTCCCGAGTCTAATGAGTTTTGCTCTTGCGTAACTTTCCTTGTGTCATAGCTTTTTCTGTCACTTTTATTAATGAGTTTTTGCTTTAGTGCTGTGATACTTTTCTGATTTTTGTTGATTCACTGATCTGAGGGCCACGAAGGACTACTGGGCTTGCAGCTTGGCCCCTTCCTAACACTGTTGAATCAATTTCTGCACACTTAGATTTTGCATGAGAAAAAACTACTTTGCAGCTAAGGCAAAACATCTCTTCAATTCCCTGAATAACGATTGGGAAGAGACTTTGGTGCACGACTTCAGAGCAGCTCTGATTCATCCCGGTACCCAGCTTTTAGCTCATGTGGGGACAGGCAGGTCCTGCCGGCAAGGCATTCCTGTTCAGGGGGGCATTCTGCATCTCATTGCCTGGAAATCTCTATTTCAGCCACACTTTTCTTTTTTCTCTGGCATATGAGCACAGGGCTTACACTGGTATCTGATCTCCAGCAAAACAGTCGACGCCCTCGTGCTACCTTGTGCTGAGGTCTGCGATGCTTGGGGAACACAGCTTGCAGGGCATTTGGGACTTCCTCTGTTCCCACTAAAACGCCTGACTAAGTTGTGTGGAAGTCAGGTCAGGGTCAGGGTAGGTCCAGACCTATGTGCTCAAGCACCCGCTTGCTGGCCAGCCATGCATGTCAGCATTAGAGATGAC
>JAVJGJ010000061.1:46453197-46474062 GCA_035590215.1 Microhierax caerulescens
ATCCTTGCAAGCAAGGGGGATAACACATCAAACCGTCAACTGGAAGGCACTTTCTGCATGTGATGGAAAAGTTACTTATTTTTCTGTAGTACTTCGATTTTATTTGTTTGGAACATAATTTTTTTCTTGACAAATACCATCTTTTCCTTTTCTTTGTCTCATTTATGCTGCAGTTCCTTTCCCTGTGTCCTGCAGGAGCATCACCACTTTCTGGCTTGCCCTCCCTAAAATTTCCTCTGGAAAGGCATTTACACCCTGTTAATGTGCTCTCAGTATCCATTTATTCTTCACAATACATCGGAAGCTGAATGGAATGTATGGGAGGGGGGGTGTCCTAACCCCTCTTCAGTTTTCTCTGTCTCCTTTCAATTTTTCTTAAAGAGAGGAAAAATAATTCTGGTATTGACTTAATTGAAAAAGGAAACTGAAGCCTATTTATTTAGTAGGAGTCAGGAGCCCAGATGAGACTAACTCCCTGCCCCTTCTTTTCTGCTGTGAAGTTGTCACTAATACTGTGCTATATTCTTTTAAATTTAATTTATAAAATATCATTGAAATTTGGAAGGGCTTGCAGTGACTGGAACTCAGCAAGAAGTAGAAGTTTATGGCCCCTAACGAGAACAAACAGAACCAGAAAATCCTTCATGTTCTCCCAGCTAACCATAGAAACAGCCATTTTTTTCTTTTAAATAATCTCAAGGAAAAGTTAGCGAAACATAAATTAGAACACTGCCGTTGATTTATTTTTCTGAATAAAAAGGACATTCAGTAGCAGGTCATTTGTTTTTGTTTTCTTTCAGAGAGTAAATGGAAACATATTCTTACCTCACTTTTCTCACAAGTACAGTAGATTTCCTAAGCTTGTGTCAAGGTTTTATTGCCAGGAAAAAGTGGTTGAATATTCAGCATTTGTAAAGAGGGCATCATCAGACACGGAATACAGCTGTCAAGGCTGGTACATTCATTTTCTAGGTGTGGGGCTGATTTGGTTAATGATCATTGAGTGTCACTTTGCTGGACCATTAATTATGAACCATTTTGCACCTATAACCTTCCTTTGCAGGTGATTTTGGAGAAGGTGTATTTCTGAATAAGAAAGCACCAAGACTTGATGAACACGCTAAGAAACCATGTCAGTTTTGGAAAGAATAGGGAGTTTTATTTGAACGCAAGCACTGAATGAGATCCACTGTACCAGACAGGACCGTGGGTCTGCTGAGCTTGCTTTCTGGTCTGTAGTAGTATCAGCTTTTTCAAAGGAAATGCGTGTCAGGTTTTTCTGAGCACTAACAGAGGCACTGAGCAGTCATCCCTCTGACAAATTACGAAGTCGGTATGATCAAGTGGATTACAAATAGGACTCGAAACTCCTGAGTTCTCATTCTGGCTCTGTCCTTGAATTTCTTCTGTGACCTTAAGCAAATCATTTGAACTTCTCCGAGACAGATTCATTGCTCCTGTAATTCCATTTGATATAGTAAATGAGGAAGTGTATGGCCCTATATATCTTAATTTTCCTATCTGTAAACATGGGTGAATGCTTTTGGTATGTAATTATTACCCAGGGGTTCTGAGATGTTTCAAATCTTTAGAGTGCTTTGATGTTAGTAAGCCTTTTTGTTGATACATGGAATATATATGCAGTAAGAAGTCTTAGAAAAGTTTCTAAGCTTTCATCCGAGAGTGGGTGGAAAAATACTGTATGTATATTATATATGTTTAATCTTGTTTTCAGCTTTCTTTTAAGTGTAAGAATTTGCCTATCATTTTTTGTCCAACACTTACCTGTGTTAGGCTGAAAGACCTAACAACTTCTAAAACTTTGTCTGCCTCGTTAAAAAAACCCAAAAGGTTGGCTTCGATATTGAAAAGCCCGTAAGAAAGTCAGCTGGAGGGCAATACCCTGGTTATCTACACAGCTATGATTGACGGGTGGCGACAGTGACAAGGGTAACGTCCATGATGCACTCTGAATGCTCTGAGTGATTCATAGACTTATTGCAAGCTCATTTTAATTATTCTCAGCTCTCTTTTCCAGTGAGGAGGTAGTTGGCATCGCTTGGTAGCTAGATACATCATCTGTATGCTGTTTTGGAAGCACATATTTACTGGGCATACCTGTACCAGTACCATACCTGTACCATACAGTACCGTACCTGTACCAACCAGCGGTTGGGTGGTGGGTGCTGTTGATGCTCCCATGGTGTTGGGAAACTGAAACTAGGGGTTGTCAAGAGTATGTGCTGACAGCTGTGCTAGTACATGAAACCTGTCTTGTTGGGACTATGTATATCCTACGCAGGCTATTTCCTTATGGGAGCATAAACCACACATAACCTGTTGAGTTATCACGACTTACCTTCCTGTAGGTGGAAGAAAGCCATTGGAAAGCTGTTCAGAAATGTCCTGAAGCCCACTGTTCAGAAAAAAACACTTCTGAAAAGATGTTGTTACTAAAAAAAAGGACGGAATTTTCAGTACATGTACTTGGTGGCCCAGTGTAGATGTGACTACTTCAAGCTTGTGGCATCAAAACTCGTTTCTAGGGGTCTGGAGAGCATGGCCTGGATGCTGTTCTGGTGGTAATGGCTGGTGCAGTGAGATGTGGCTTGGTGATAAGGGTGATAAGGAGGTAGACGTGGTCTCACAAGGCATTGGCTCTCCCAGGCTTCCCAAGTGACATAACATTTTCCCAAGCTGCCTGACAAGTCATTTTTTCTTTCTTTTATCTCTACCGTTTGCCTGGGGTGGGAAGTAGCTCAGTATGCAGTTGCATGGTGCTTACTACAATGAGGCTTTGATCTCAACTGAACAATCTAGACAAAGAAATAATAATAACACACAATTATGCAGTTGGCTGTGGTACGTGTTTTACTGATTGTAAAACGGGCTACGGGGGTCTTTTTTCAGTCTTGGAGCACACGGTCACATTGCTGTGGGCTGAAGAAACCATAGTACTGCATTTAATGCGCTGAAAATCAGAAGTGGAAAAGAGACCTATTAGGTCATTCATTTTGTTGGCTCTTGACAGAATTATTCCTGGTGCCATGCTCTCACCAGAGCCTGATCCTGTCTAGTTTTGAATAATTCAAGCCCTGGTGCTTCAGCTACCTTTTACTTGGAAAAACCATTTCAGTGTCTAATAGACCTCCTGGGTAGGAAACTCAGACTCAGTAACTGCTGTGTATAATTTCTTGAACCATCTGAAACAGTTCTACCTTGGGTGGCTGTGCAATTGAAGTCACTCAAGCTTGCTAAAGCGAGCTCTTTAGTCACTGTTTTGGCCCAGCTCCTTTGTTGTTTAATCTTTTCTTGTGAATCTGCTCCTCTAGACCCAGAGATTCCCCCATAGCTGTCAGGAGTGATCAGTCAAAAAATATACAGGCAGAGTGGTCTTCATATATGCTAAGCCCTTTTTTATACTTGAATGACTGTGTAAAGGGTCCTTAAAAATGAGTGTATTGTGCAGTTTCTCTAATATAAAATTATAAAAGGAGTATTTTCACAAAGTACAGTAAGTACCATTTCAGTAAAATTACAGCTTAAATCCCCTCTTCCTGGATTCCTGTGTTTATCAACAAATATCTCTTTCTTTTTTACCCTAACATGCATATTCCCATTCTTCGTTGCTCTAAATGAAAGTTAAAAGAGAAGAAAAAAAATAAATACTAAGTCTTGAAAACTGAGAGACTATTAGAACAAATCATAACAAAAATGTTGGGTTTTCCTGTTTTTCCTTTCCTGTATTTCATCAGTCACAAGCTCTTTTTGCAGTCTGGCTCACAAGCTCTCGAAGCTGGCAGCAGTTACTGGTTTGCTGTGATGGGGCATCACCCCCCTGCGCCTGTGGTCCTGCAGCTCCGTCCTCTCCAGCTGATGCCACTGTGGGGGCTTCCTGTGGTCATCTGGAGATGAGACACAGCCAAGACGTTTCTCAGATAGTCCTGTGATGTGTAGGGGACTACATGATGAAAATGTCGTGGAACTCAAGGTGTAACCCAAAAACTTGATGAGGGGCAAGTTACTGGTACACATGGAGGATGATAAAACACGTGTACTTGTCTCTGGTCAAAAGTTCATCTCTGTGTAGGGCCTTGGGAAAAGCGTGAAAGTCCCATCAAGGCATTTTAATCTAGGGATCTCCTGCTCCCATCCCTGCTTGATGTGTTCCTGTGTAGTCACCTCTGGACCTTGCATATGGAGCCATGACACAGAGAACCCTTCAGGAGTTGTGCCGTGGAGCCATGCTGCTCCACGTGCGTGGGTTTTTCTCCCTGGTAAAGCCATATATACACTGAAGGGGCTGCACGCACTGCAGGAAAATCTTCCCAGCTGCTCCTTCAGGACAGGGACCAAGTGCCTGTTAGCAGTGCATCTTCCACAGAAGGGAGAGAAAAATAGCACCTGGTACTTCATAAGTAGTGTGAGAGTGTCCTGATAGGGGCAGCTCTTTATAAAGCTTTTACAATACCATTTGTGATTTTAGGTATAATACTGCGAGGTGCAATTAGGCAGAAAGCAGGGCATGGCTTTTAAATGCTGTGCTCGACCTGAGGTTGCAGAGCTTCATTCCTTTGCCTTTCCACAGGCTCTCTGGGAACACTTGAAAATGATTTTTCTTTCTCAGCCTGGATTTATAGTGGATCTTTTGACTGATGTTCCAGTGTAGTGAAATTCTCACTGTATGTTGTCCTGTGCTGGTCCAGCACAGCACCTGCTAGGGGCTCGAGACATCCCTGTGACATTCAGTTAATGCTGTACAAAGTGTTTCCCCAGAACCACCACAACGTTTTGTGAAGAGCAATACTGACTGCAAAAAATGTTGACTTTTAGGATGGCCGCTTATAGCTAAATTGTGTGAGAGTCCCCCATCCCATCAGAGCCCCAGAGCAAAGCAGCAAGGCCTGTACAAACAACTAAATCCACCAGGGTCACGTTATATTTCTGTCTTGAATATTTTGAATCACTTTCTCGTGAATAATATCTGTAGTGAGCCTTAAAATTATTCAATAAAGTGTTTCTGCTATCAAATATTTTAAAAATGTAGCCTAATCGTAGATTGCCCAGTAGAATCTGAAGAAACCACCTCTGTGCAAAAGGGCTTTACAAAGACCTTTGCAGCAATTATTCCCCAATTAAAGTTTTTAGAGCCAAGTTTCAACCCAGATTTCCAACAAGGGAAGGAAATCTGTGGCTGCGATCTCAGCAGGATGTGGATGTTGCCTGCACCAGGTCTCAAGTCAGCACTTTGCCTTCTGACCCGTAAAGAAAAAGTCACCTGCTGGTCTGCAGGAGTTAAAACACAGGTGGGACGTGCAGGCTGGTGAGGATGCTAAAACCTCAGCACCCACACGGCACCCCGGGTGTGCTTCGAGAGTGCCAGTGGAGGTAGGCAGGCAGATGGCTGAACCCTGCACCCTAAACAAGCACATGAACACGTGGAAAATGACGACTTGGTGATTTTAGTTCAAAACTATGTGGACTTGGAAGCAATGTGATTTTCTTTCATGCATCTTTTATCTGAGAGTTGGCACGTTGTGTTGTGCATAGAAATTAAGAAGATGACTTGGGGCTCTCTTCTGTCGTCACTTGCATGGTGTGTAACTCAATATTTTGTTTATTTATGGGAAAATTCTGTTCTGCAGCTCCACAAAGATTGTGCGAGAGTAAAGGAAGCCTGAGGAAGGAGAGGGCCAGCCCTCTCCACCCCAAAGTGAGAGCACTGAAAAAATAAAACCTGGCACCTAGGCTGCGGCTGACTGAAAGCATCTTTCATTTGTGCATTAAAGCCAACGAATCCCTGGCCTCATCTCTCCCAGCCTACCCTCGGCATCAGCCAGCTCGCCAGAAAAGTAAGGGCCATAGGAAAATAAACTCCGTGTGTATGAATGACTCTGATCTATCAGAAGCCAATAGCAATTAAAATGTCTCACCCGTATCTGATGATTGCAACACGTCTCTCCCCTGTCCTCTGTTGGCTTTAAGCAGTCCCTTGTAAAAACAAGAGAAGCCTATGTGTTTGTGTGGGTACAAGAGATAAACCCCGTCATTTTTGCACTCCATTTTCACACTGAAGTGCAGCTGAGAATAGTCCCGAGCCCCGTGACTGCAGTATTTTAGTGATGTTTGGATTATCTTGCTCTAACGTGTCCTTTCCTTTCTGCAGCTGAGGGCGTCTCTCTCTCAGGTACATTCCTTTTAAGAGGATGAGTTCTGCACTGAACGTTTTAGGGCAGAAAAGTGTAGTTGAGGATGCCAAATTATTCCAGGTGGTTAGATTATATTTCTAGGCACAAGGCTGGGCTGGTTAATGGTCTTTGAATGTCACTTTGCCAGACTAGTAATGACAGAGGCACTCTGCAATTCCTGCCTTCTTTCTGTCAATGCTTATAATGTTTGAGGATTCGGATATAACCTTAGGGGGATAAAATGCTTTGGCTTGGTTAAAAAGGCTAAAATGGACAAGTCAAAAAATCTCAGGCTGAGAAAGAAGCATTGAGTCAACAAAGAAAGAAAAATATTTATTTAAGAAAGACGCTGCCTAGAATTTTCTTGTCTGAAAGAAGCTTAGGGAATTTGATGTGAGGGGCTCAAAACCATCAAAAAAATCAGGACGTGGCCAGGACAAGGACAAAGGAGTCCCTAACATCAGTCACAGTCTACCTGCCCATGCTGCTGCCTTCACTCGTAGAGGACTATGGCAAGTCATCAGCCATCAGCAAAACATCGTCGGACCCATTTCAATGTTTTATGAGAAAAAAGTTTACATTTCTAACTAGCCCAATCCTATAAACCTTGAGGGTAGAGGTTATTTTTTTAATAAAATAACTAGATTAACCAGCCGACAGAAGTCCTCTGACAGCCTGAGTGAAAACATCAGCCAACGCTAATTGCAGGTCACCTGAAACTACCAAACCACCGATAGATACATCCAGCCCATAACTCCGTGTGTTGCTGGCTGTTCCCAGTGCAGTGACCGTGTCTCCATTAGAATAGTACTTGGATCATCTCACATGTTCAGATCATGAGTATTGTTACTTCAGTGCTGGCAGTGTGTTAGTCATGAATAGGTACCCAAGTATCTAATCCCTTGAAAATATTTGGCTTTTATTCTGTTTCCCAGTTATTTGTCCTGACGGGTCCTAATCCTAGGTAGGCTCAAAATCCCTAAAAGACAAATCCTTCTGAATACTTTTGTCCCAACCCTAGTGTAAACAAAGTTCAGCCATTGAGTTTTCTTAAGTATATCCCCATCACCACCTCTAATTCATGGATCAACAATAAAAATCAAATCCATCTATTAGCAGGACAGTGCTGTGACAAAATAAATGAAGATAGACACCAGCCTGTATTTCCTTGGTTTCTTGCCCTAAGAGTCACCCACCAGAGGGTGTTTTATTGTTCTCATTATTCCTTCCCATATTTGACAGAGATGAGTCAAACTCTCCAGGATGCTTGAAGAGTCAGTAGCATATCTGAAAGGACATTGAGGTCACGTCTGCTTATCAATGTCTGTGTTTTTCTTGATACTTATTACGTTAATATTCTGACTGCTGTTTCCAGCAGAAAAGACAGACTGGCAAGTCCTGGATGTTGAGTTTATCCTTTTTGGGAAACAGAAACTCTCAATATCCTCTCTCTGGATGAGCAGTGGAAACAAATACTGATATTGGCTGAAGTGGACACCATGTTTTAATCAAAGAAAAAAATCCAACTTTATTACAATAAAGGATGCCTGATTTAGGGGGTTCTTACTGAACATCATGCCAGGGACTCACAGTGCTGACTGCATGTCTCTTCAATTGCCACTGAGACACAGGAAACTATTCACAGTGCCATTGCCTGACTTTTTCCACCTGTGCATTGAGATTACTGCTGCTTATCAAGCCCCAAATAATAATGGACCATCAATAAAAGACTTCGAGCATGTAATAAAAAGATAGAGGGAATCTAGGCAAGAATCTTAAGAAAAAAAAGCACAGGGGGAAAAAAAAAAGGTATTTCCAAGTTGTCATTTAACAACCTAAAATATTTTATCAGTGTTTTTATTGTAGTACCTCTGCTGAATATACCCAGTTTAAAATGTTGCATGGGAGGCTCATCAGTGTAGCTACTTGGAAGGATGGAGTGACTGTGAGGCAGCTATTCACTGACTTGGAACATCCTGAAGCCCTCTTGTTTTATTTTCTATTTCTTCAGCGTTCTTGAAATATGAAAGTATTTTTTTAAAAATTGCAGTTGAAATGTAAACCTCTTTATTCTTTCTTTTAAGCTTTAGAACTGTAAATCTTAGAAACTAGAATATTGGTTCCTGTGTACCCTCTTCAGGCAATGATGCAGGATACAGTGATACCACGTGGGTACCTGGTCCTTCAGGACACCACGTTGGTGTCCCCAGGCTGGCCTTGCTGTGTTGGACAAGCGCAAGTGGCTGTGAAAAGGTTTGTAAGGAACTGCAAGTGCATCATCAGAGGCTCTGGCTGCATTGGTACCGAATGTGACACCTGAACTGAGGTTATAATCGTTGTTTACAACCAGGAGCAATGTCTGGAGAACAGATCTGTGCGTGCGCTTCATCCAGGTTGACGCAAAGCATAGGTAAATGAGGGAAAAGATGCTGTGGGAGGGTGTGTGGACCATATCATCCCTGTGCTGGTGCCAGCCAGGACCAGCACCTCCGTGGAGCAGTGCACTGTGCAGATGCAGTGGCTCAAATGTACAAATAGCCGCAGCACAGTGCGAGTAAGCGGGAGTAGTTTTGGAGCAGGTTTTCTCTCTGTGGGCCGTACCGTTGGCTCGCAACATCATGGAAGCTTCCAACTTTCTTATCCCTATGACCCGTCTCTCATTGAGGCAAATGACAAAAACAGATTCTTGGTTTTACTGGGAGGTTATTTTGAGTTATTGCTGCACAGAGGTAGGGGAAGTGGTAATAATTTACATGATACAGATATCTCTATATTTCTTCACTACCATTCAAAGCATGAAGGGATTTATAAGGAAGATGTGCCATTTGTCAAAGGTGTTTTTAAAATGCAGTTGATCTAAGCATGCAGATAGCTCCAACAGTGTGGTGTTGTCAGGGACTAAACACTAAACTATGGCCTATGTCATCTGCTAACTTATAAATAAGGTGCTTACATCTGTGTGTTTCCAGTCTCGTTCTCCACTGTCTTCACTTGGGGTCTGTTGTATCCAGGCAGATAGCGCCTGGCTTGAACACAGGAACCCTCCTGAAGGGCTTGAATGAATGCCCCCTGCCAGAAAGTGTAAGCATGTTATTTCTGAATCAGTATCTACATTGTCTATAGTCTTTACTCCACTTGTTGCAGAAATCTATCTAGAAATTGTGTTTCTCTCCATCTCTTCTGTTTTCCCATGGGTACAGCTTGTGCAGGGGAGGCAGAGCAGCCCCTCTTCTCAGAGCCTTCATTCTCTTTTGATCCCGCAGCCCTTGGGTGCCTTATGGAGAGGTTGGACACTTGGGCATGGGGACAAGTCAACTCAACAGCAGAAGCATTTCTGTCTCTAAGAGTGGAAGTAATTTTGCATTTTTAGTTCTGCAATTTTATTTCCTTAAGGAAATAACTCAGCAGAAAATATGCTCCTCTTGAGCCCCTGGGAAGTCTTGGTGCCCCCACTGTAAAGCTCACCCCCCTGTTTCTTTAGAGAGTATCTTCTTGGGATATTGTCCCAACTGCTGCCTAGTTTCTGGTACAGAAGGTGACCTGATGACCATGGCAAAACACTGGTGTATCAGCTGGTATGTACACACAGGCAAGCATGGGGGGTGGGGGGGGCACTATCCATGTTGGCCCCATTCCCATTTGTGCTGTCTTGTTTAATCTCAGCTGTTCAGGATTATGTGGGAGCTGGACTTAAGGCCATGAGAGAGAAGAAAGCTTTGGCATCCTGATTTGTAGAGCAGGCTCGAATGGGACATTGGATGGGAGAGTCTGGGAAACCTCTTTAATCCCCTGAGAGGTGTAACGTCTTCTGGAGTTATTTCTGAGTGGTTACTGTAACCTGATTTGCATACAGGGGACAAAATGGTCATTACTTTTAGGGGCCAATATATGTCAGTATTTTTAGATGTGTTCACTGGGTTAGGGAGTATCAGTCCTGGAATATCAGCAGAGCTGTTTCATCCTGGTTATTGGATGCACAGCAGTGAATAAATTTGCAGTTGGGTCTCCTGTCTCTTAGGTGACAACTGTGACCACTGAGCAGCTGGTTATTCCAGAAATTGTCTTTATTTTCTCAATAATGAGAAATCTCACAGTGAATCTTAAAAAAACCCCAACATTAAAAGTTACATTAAAACTGGTGATCATCTGATTTTGTTTCAGTTAACTCATCTTTTCCAGTGAAAATGATTTAATGAAAACTGATCACAGCATCACTTTCACTAGTGCAACAATACAAGTAAAATAGCCCTATAGGTTTCATTTACTTCAGTTTATGGCAGGTATTTTAAGAGCCCAGTCTTGCCCTTCACAGGGAAATAAAAATGAAGAGTTGCGATTTCCAGAGTTAATGATGCACCAGTCTGGTGTGTCAGGGCTTAACCATGTGAGCCCTGTAGGGCTGGAGCAGGGAGCTAACTGCCTGGCTGCTGGGAGGAGGTAACACTGCTTCCCGAAATGGTTTTATTTCACATGAATTCAAACGATAAGCAGTCCGTTGAGGAAGCTGTTGGGCCAAACTCTGCAAGACGTGCTTGTGCAATTAATTCTGCTGCCTCCAAATGATCGGGGAGCAGAGCCATACGCAGCAATCCTTTCTGTTGAAGTAGCATCTGCACATGTACACAGAGCCGTCATGTGCTGGGCAGGCAGCCAGCTTGTCCTGCCGGTGCTGAGGCTGTATGCCTGATGGCGTCAGGACTTGGATCTAGATTCGTATAATTATGGCTCACCAAAGGGCAGTGCCTTCTTGAATAATAATGAAATTAAGCACAGGGTTAAAGCTAGAAGCATGCACCAGCACTTCCCTGCTTCATAAATAAAATCTACTGAATGAGATGTTAAAAGGTTTTCTTAATAAGGATGAGATGTTAACTCCCACAAGGAACAAGAAAAATACGGAAGAAAAAAAAAACAAACAACCTGAAAAACAACTCCCCAAACCCCCTCAAAAACTCAGGGTAGATTCCATCATTTGAACCATGTGTTGAAACAGTTCCCTAGAGAGCACAGGATGAAATAATACCTGTCAGACCTGGTGCACGGGGAGGCAGAGTGATGCACACTGCGAGGTGTCACAGTGTCGGGGGGTGGATGTACAGTGCTCTGTGCATGTCACTCTTACGTGTGCCCCACGGGAATATGTGTTGGGTGTGCTGGTTTGCCTGGCTTCACTTTACAGCTCTTATCACAGAGATTTGCTCCTGAGCTTAAACAGTGGGTTTTGCAGCCCTAGCAAAAGCTTTGGGAGAAGCAGCAGCTCCCGGGCCAACCTTTATTCATAAACAGATTTAATAATGTGAAATAGCATGGAGAATGTTTCATTTAGCATGCTGCCTTCTACAGTTTCCTTTTTTCCTACACAAACCCTTGCAAGCCTAAATTTCTCATTGTTTTTCAAGTGCAAACCCCAAATGCTTTTATCTGGAAGTGCTGCTAATACGTTACGTGGGAGCTCTGGATGAGCTGCCTCATGCTTGCTTTTATTTCTTTACATTACATCTATTTTCTTTCTTTCTTTCTCGACTTGTGAGTGCAAGTTGCTTATCCCATGAAGCACCCATAGCCAAGACAAGGCAAGGGGGTGCACCACGGGAGGTGGAGCTATCTGAACCCCAAAAGGATGTGGATGCTCGAGGCTTGGAGGCAACGGGCTGGCACACCTCCAGGTGCCCAGGCTCTCTTTCTTGGCAGCCCTGGGGACAAACAAAAAACAGCTGAGATCCCTCCCTTAGTCTGCATTCCTTCTCTTATCCCTAGTCCTGGCTTGTTCATGCTACTGAACCTGCATGGGGCAAGACCACGCAGGATAAGCATCCTAATTATAGCAAAGTTCTTCAAACAAAGTGAATTACAGTAATGAGACCATTTCTCTTTCTGAAAGCGCTCCTTTGCAGAGAGCCAGGTGGGGAGCCTTGGCTGTACGGGCACAAGGGCTTCTTTGGGGGGCAAAACTAGTGAGACCTCTTGGGGCTTGGAACAAGCTCCTCCAGTGCCAAAGGACATTTTTATACAAGGTGACGGCTGTGTTTCTCCCCTTTCCCCTCACTCTCCCATTTTCACAGGGGAAAAAATAATATCCTTATTTATTTATTTGGGTGTTTCTGCAGCTGTGAACATATTGACAATAGTTGCAAAAATATCCCCTCCAGGGTCTGTGCATGCAAAGTAGTGCGCACTGGTGGGAAGCAGGGGGATTGTCTATTATTAATCATCATACCCATCAAAACTTGTGTGATAAGGAGCATTGCTTGGGTTTTTCAGCTAATTTGTCTGCTGTTCACTGTTTACTCAGGAATCTGGTTTAAAACCCTATGCGGTAATGTAATTGACTGAAGAACCATAATGTAACCAGAAAATGAATCAGAAGGAATTATTTTACAAACCCACCACTTAACTGTGAGTCAGTGGCAACCCGCAGTGGCCCTTCTCATCTGCTTATCTTCATTATGGCATTAGAGATACTGTCTGCTCTGCCAGGCTTTTCCTAACCCCACATTCACAAACATCCTCTTTCTTTTTTTCCTTTCTCCTTGAGATAAATGTAGCTTTCTGCTAATATCTGAACCTTTTATTAGAGAAAGTGGATAATAAATCGATGCCAGTGAATAAATAGAAGTTTTTGATAATCCTTATGCTGTTCACCTGTTGAAATGGACCTCAGAAGAACAAGGGTCAAGGCAGGAGGTTGCAATTTTAGTTGATCCTAGGGGTCAGCTTAACACGGCACCACTTGTATAAATGAAATTACGCTGATCTCTTCTATCTGAAAATCTTTCTCTTGGGTCCACTGTCCCAAGGCACTAAGAACCTTCTCTGCAGTGAAAAGCGCTGCGAGCTGCCCGTGCCGGCCAGTCTTGTAATTCCCAAGTACTGAGGCATCACTGGTAACAGACTGTGTTTGGGAAATTTGGGCTCTATTTAAAAAGGACAGAATGTTCGTGTTTCAGAAATATTTTTTCCAGCTCTTGACATTATTTGTGGTAGCTAGAACAATATGAAAATACTGGGAAAGGATCTTTAGTACAGGCAAAGGTATTCAATGTAGATGCTATTGTTTTTTCTCTTCACTGGAAAATGTGTGCAGATCATACTTTTTAAATCACAGATTACAGTGAAAATGGATATGTTGACTTAATTTAATTTAAGACAGGCAGGTTCAACTTAACTCTGCACCTAAGTTAAGAGAGTTGTGAATTAACTTCACATGCTGCCTATCACTGGTGGTGTCTTGAGTATATTATTCTGGGTGACTCACCAACACCACGCACAGTGTTAAGGCCAAATATACTTTCTTTTTAAATCACTAATCCATTTTCTTTACCATTAATTGCCATAGTGTTTCAATATGTGTTGTTTTTCTGGCCCTGTTTCAGGGGCCAGCTGCATGTGTATTGATTACCAGCTATCTTCTCTCCTCTGCAGCCATCCTGACAAGAAACCACATCTGAATTTGTTCCCAGTTCACACCACCACTTGAATTCTGCTGTGACTCCATTCCAGTTACAGCTAAATCCGTGCAAGAATTGTGAAAAATTCAGATTTTTTTGAATCCAGAATTAATGCTAAATGTCCAGCTGCACTGTTGATGTCAGATTCAGAACAACTGTAAATACATCGTGAAACAACAAGTAGTTTTCCAAGGCTCAGTTAGTGTGATTCATCAATTTCTGTAGGCTTAAGGTCTGACTGAGATTTTAATCATAGTTCAGAGTAAGCGTTGCACTATGAATGTGTCCCCTCCCCTGACAGTGCAATATTCTTGTCAGCAAAGGGAATGAGAGAAGAAAATGATGCGAAACTGAAAAAACGTTGGGTTTTCTTGAGCGGGTCAGAGAAGTACGTACCATTTGCTAACTACTAAAGACCGTTTGCTAATCCGTTGCCATCTGCCTTTATTACTTCAGCCCACTCAGCTAGACACTGCAACAGCCACTTTATTGCACGTGTTATACCAACTTTTAGTCCTGCACTGAACAACTGTGTGTTTTATTTGATCTTTATTTTTCATAAAGACTGAGGACGTGCAGCTTTGCTGTACTGGAAAGGCTATGGGTCCTGTGGATTTAGCATTTTTCTGCAGATTTTGCTCTGTTTTCCAGATTTATAACTTTTTTTAGGTTCCATAGCTCATTTGGTTGCCAGCATTACTGGAGGCTTCTTGATGTAAATCAACCCACTGCTGTCTTCCCGAGTCTGGAGACCAACTAAAACAATAGCACCAAGAGGTGTGAATTTTCCCCCTTCATCTTAATAGACTGTTAACTTCAAAGTCTACTTGTGACCACTTAAAGGCTTAGCGTTAACCTCTCCTGCTACAGGATGTCCAACAAATGCACTTGTTGTCCAGCCCCATATGGACATACCAGATGTTCCTTCCACTACAGTGGACATTCCAGAGGAAATTGCTGCTGGCGGTGTGGTCCAGCAGCAGGACAGAGGTAAGAGACTGGGCCAGTCCAGCCGAGGCCAGTAGTGGTATTCTTTTTGAACTGCAGATGCTGGCTTTATAAGCTGTCTCCAGCAATTCCTCTTGTGAACTACCACTTCTAACCATTTTTCCAGATTACATAGGGTTGTTGCTGAAATTGCTGAGCAATTTTTGCTCATCTGCATCCAATATTGAGAACTTTTAACAAGTCGTGGAATATTTTTTTTTCCCCCTGGGCAGAGAGAGGGGACGATTTTTAGACATATTTTCCTCTCTTTTTCTGTAGAAATACAGGCATTGACTTATGTTTGTGCAAGGCCATCTATTTAAAACAGATCCAAAAGGACTTTGACATATGTAGGCAAGAACAAACTTTTCCAAACGATAGCAAAAGTACAAATCATATGCTCTTCTTTCTGTTACACTCCCATTTGGCCCTGTCTTACTATATAAAGCACGCTTGTTTTGCTTCCTCCCTAGGTGCCAAAAGAGAAAGTTACTTTACCCACCTACATATGCCTTAGAACTACTTTTTATTTATCAAGAAAAATTCTAATTATAATGAAAATCACTGTAGATTTCCCCGCAAAGCATGTCTTTCCACAGCTTCCATCTGCATAATTTCAGGCACTTCTTAGGTATTTCCGACTTGCTGCTTTTGTCCTCCCCTTGTCAAAACCAGAGAATCACAGAATCATTCAGGTTGGAAAAGACCTTTAAGATCATCGAGTCCAACTGTTAATCCAGCGCTGCCAAGTCCACCGCTAAACCATGTCCCTAAGTGCCACATCTACATGTCTTATGCATGATCTTACTGATAAAGTCAAAGATTGAAAACTTACAGTATGATCTCTCCTTCTCTTTGGGATATCCGTCTTTCTCCTACTTTGTCTCTTCTGCTTCTTCCCTGTCTCAGAAATAGCAGCTGCAGTTTGTTGCCCTCTTCTAAGCCTTCCTTTGAGCTTCATGATACGGTTTTATTCCTCACGCTCCTGTGGGTAAAGGGAGAGATTACTGTGTCCCATCCTTTTCTTCCTCAAGTCTCAGTTTTCTCTGGATATTTACGTTCAAGGCCCCTTATACATTTTGAGTCCCTTTTCATCCTGGGTGCTGTCTAGTCAGTTCCAGCTTCTTGCTGTACAGTCTCATGTCTTTAAAGGTCACTTTCTAGCTGAAACTCAGAATCAGAGATCCGTCATCACCCTTCATGACCTCCATTGGATTTGGTCCTTGATCTCTCAGTATTCTCACTCTAGTTCTCCATTCTTACATTTGTCAAAAAGTAATGCAGTTTCTCTCTGCAGAACATCTCCATGGTAGAAATACTGCCTGGCATCTACTCAACTGAACTTTGATCCGTCCAGAGGGTGATTGCTGTAGGGATCTTCTTTGCTTGGCCTTCGAGGACACTGCAGCCTCTCGTACCTACTCTTTACTGCAGAAAGTAGCTTTTCTTTGGTGCTTACAAAATCCTAAAAACACTTATCAATGCTCCGTGCAACAGCTTGCAGCAGTGAGTAGTATTACTCATGTTGTTCATGTACTCACTTTTTGTCAGTGGTCTTACATGTAGTCCTTTGTAAAATAAGTCAAGCCAAGACCTGGAAGCCCTTCTTTCATTTAGTGTTGGCAAAGTACAGTGCAGCTGTTGCCCATGATGAGGACAGCCCTGGGACAGAGGATTGCAGATGGTATGGTGGACTCTACGTTGTTCCCTCAGACGTGGTTGTACTCAGTGCTTCACGTGGCCCCACACGTGTGGAGAGAAAGGAGGTGAACTTGCAGGAGAGGGGGGTGATGGGTGCAGCCGTGGTGGCCATGCTCCTGCCTCTGGTTGCCCAGAGCTCCCTCTTGCAGCGGTGCCATCAGGGAGGGGAGGTAGGAGAGCACACCAGCATCAGGAATGCACGGGTTTAGCCTTTGTAAATTTTGGGGGAGCTCACTGGTGACCTGAACTGAAATCCCGTTCTGCAGGAAGCATCAGACTCTTTCACGTGCTTGGATAACAAAGAGTTTCTGGTCTCCTGTGTGGATGGATCCCACAGAAGCACTGTCTTATTGTAATTCTCTTAACACATCTTGTTATTATTTGTGGTAGTTAAAAGGCAGAAAGATCATAGCCTGATTCTCGTAAACCTGATTGTATCTGTCAGTCTGACAGTTAAGAAATTGTCTCTTGATCTGGAGTCATTTTCAGAGAACACAGAAACCCACCAGCTCCTTTTCACAGCTTCTTTTCTGGCTTCACGCACAGTGTCAGAGCTCAGAGAGGGGTGGCAGAAAGCATCAGGTGCAGGGTACCACAGTGACATTTCCAGCTAGAACTGCCTCGTATTCCTCAAATTGTTTTCTTAGGAGTCAGTTGGTTGTGTAATTTCTTCCTTCTTTTTTCTTGATGGTTATGATGATCTCTGTTCTGTGTTTATAATAACGTGTGTTTACTAATAGTGTGGTGGCATGCCACTGCCAAGCTTCTTCTGCTAACAATAAAAAAAGGGAAAATTGATATTTATGGAGACTTGGGGGCTGGCCGGGCTGTAGCTCTTGATTTTTATTGTAGCTGACTGCAAACTTCTCAGACGCAAGAATCTGTATCTCATTGTGGAGAGCTGGTTTCCATTTCAATCTGGGTCCCATTATTAGGGTTTGGTTTACATTCTGTAAGGTTAGCCATGTGCGGATTCACACAAACAAATATGTAATTTATGTCTGTAGCTTTCACTTGTGGTATTTAAACCTCCACCTATTTGAAATGTCTCTGGAAGGGGATAAGAGGAACTACAATGTTCCTCATTCTAATGGATGGATATGTTGTATAGCAACAAGCAGTAATAAAAATAGTTTGAATTAATTTCCACCCACTACTGAGCCACCAGGGCAAGAGTGAGTCGCGTTAGGGAAGCGCATTACAGGAGATGTGAATCGCCACTGCTCACACTGTGTACCTCTTGTGGGTACACGCAGGACCCTGTCTCCAAGATTGTCATCACCCAGCACGCTTCCCCAACATCAGCTACTGCTTGGGGGTATCCTCATGCCATCCATGAGGTTTTCAGGTTCACGGTTTTTCATATTTGGACAGCCTTTGCAGTGGTTCCTGGTCAATGTAAGAGAAAACATTAATTCACAGAAAAGCTCTTGGTCTCTGGGAACAAGCCAGTTCCATTTAAGCCAAGATTTCACCCTGGATGATCAAATCCACATTGATAGAGGTGGGATACTGGACTCGTAACCACGCACGGTTATCAGGTGTTGGGATGAGGGCTTCTTTTAAAAGGTGCCTCTAAGCAGAGCTACATGTCTGTGGACAGTTGACTTCCTTTGGAGGAATGTGTTATGCCAAGGAGGTGACTTGGCAAGAGATTTAAGCATTTCTAGGCGAGATGCCTGGAGAAAGGCAGTTGGCACCGCCTGCCTCGGAGCTAGGGCTTTTCTTGACGCTGCAGACAAGGACAAGGGGAGTCGTGCTAAAAGCAAAAGACATCCTTCTGGTTTTCCCTTGTACGAGTAGGGTCTGCTTGTCCTCAGGAGACTCTGGGTCTGTTTTTTCAGCTCCGATGGAGAGCTTGGTTCACTGCCAAGCAGAATCCTACAGCTTTCGTTCACCTCTTAGGTATTGCTAATGATGTCTCCTTCCTTTGTTGTTGTTTGTTTGGTTGGTTGTTTTTTTTTTAATTCAGTGCAAGCAGGAGTTGTATAACTCCCATCTTTAGCTTTTTGGGTTTCCCTGTGACTGCTAACCCAAAATACTCAGAGAAGCAATGGTGACTTGACCTTTATACTGAGCACCCAGGGTTGTGGCCATGTCTGAGTAAAGGGGACTAGTTAGAAAAGGACTTTTTTCTCTGAAGTAAAAATATTTCTTTAAACTTTGTGGTAATAGGGTATTTGATTCTCCTCCCCTGCGTCTCACACCAGTACCAGCCCAGCATTACTGCCAGTCACGCTGCTGACAAAGGAACAGGCTGGTGAGAGCAGATGCTTTCCGTGCAAACTCTCCTGCTTCAGTGTATATTGTCCCGTGTCAGACACAAGGTACATTTATATCTTCTCCTACCAGTTAATCTGCATAATTCAAGTGATAGAAACCAATTCTTTTAATGCTAAAAGATATGCCAGTTACATATTATTTGATTATGAGTTTGAGTCTCTCACCATTAGGGGGAAAAGAAGAACGGTATTTTAGAAGTAGTGGGTTGCCCTGCAATACAGCTGTGTTATTGTGCATCTTACACACATGAAGGTTTTAACAAGTTTAATGAATTTAAGCTGACTTCTTGAGAACTTAACTGTGCAACCCTATAGTCTCTAGACAAAGTTATATTACAAGAACATGTAAACATCGTATATCTGATTTGTCCTTTTCCAGTCCTACATTTTCTCAATTACACGGGTGCAGAATATGCGCTCCACTTTCAGTTCCCATATAGTTTCCATTGAATCCCACTTCATAACCACATTGAATAAATGAAACATAAAGTATGTCTATGTTTGGAAAGTTTGCTGGTTTTCTTACCTGGATTCATAGTTTATATACACATAGGATACTAACCATATTAAAATAATAAAAAATGAATGTGAAAACCTTTTTTAGTTAGGGAAGATAATCATGACTCAGCTACAGAACAAATAAAACTTATATTTTACGAAAGGCTGAAAAACGAGCTTCAAAACAAGTTCAGAGGTGGCAGTAGCCCTGAATTTTGAACACTGTGTGGTGAAGTGTTCTTCCTGTGGGCATGCTGAACCAAACAATATTAGCTCTCGTTGTCATTCATCTTGTGCTAAGACTTCAGTGAGAACTTTGCTTGAGAAGTGCAGCTGGTTTTGCAGTGTTAAATGCATTACTGTTTACGGCTCCGAACTTCGTTTTGCTTCTCAAACAAGAGCTTCATATTTGCATTGCTTTTAATATTAACATTAGGTTTGAAATGCTATCCAGATCCTCAGTGAACACAAGCTGGCGTAACTACTTCAGTGACAGTGGAGGGAAGCGTTAGCGCATACGGATCCTGGCACTTGGCTTGTTCCTATTGTATAAACTGATGACAGTATGAGCTGCTTTTCAGGAACCCAACTTTTTCAGCAGCTAGGCTCGCCATGCCCACCAAAATCTGTTCCATAGATGTGTTTGCTACCTCTGGATTTTGCCTACATGTCAGATTCAGAGCAGTAGTGAACCATCATATGAGAAAAATTTTCCAAGTGGGGAGAGTATCTCCCCTCCTTCCTATTGCCTGCTCCCCTGCTGCTTTGTGACCCCTCTTGCTATGAAGCCGATTTCATAATATCCTTACAAGAGGTGCTCCCCTGAGACTGACTCATCTCTTCACAGCTGTTGGCATCTTCTGCCGGCAGCCAGCGGAGGCTGAGGGAGGGAGATGCTCCCGCAGACAGCCCTCCGACAAAGCTGGAGAGAAGAGAGAGTTAATAGAAGGGAGTGGATTCTGTGTTTGGAAAAAAATTTAAAACATTAGGTTGCTGCTAGTAATTTATTACACCCGGACTGTGTTCTTACTGCAGAACCTCATAAATAATATTTCATGTAAGATTTCCAAGGATGAAGTGAGGAATTTTAAGGACCAGACTGAAGGAAGCATATTTGTATCATCACCGTCTTTAATTCACTGCTTTTTGTAAACTAGTAGAAGATTGTGGGTTCAGGGACTACTAATAAATCCATATTCTAATACCTTGGGACGCTCTGAGGGTTCACTTTTCAGTAACATAAGCAACACTTATGCATGAGAGTTGTAAATTAAAGGCAAACCAATTTTTGCTGATAGAAATTCTCGTAGTGGAGGAGTGAATTACATCAGCTAACTGTCTGGTTTTTGGAGAGTAAGTGACACCAGGTTGGACCCCTGAGCTTTCCTAAAGTGACAGGGTAAATCTTCAGCTGGAAGAGGGGGTGCAGTTCAGGTGGAGTCAGGAGAGCCACGGGCACTGGCACGAGCTGAGGATTTGTCTCAAACTCATCTTCCATGTTCAAGGTAAACTACATTGCGCGGCATCTTTTAACTTAAGGGACCGTTAGCGTTCCGGCTCCAGCTGGTAGGATATACAAGTTAATATATCAGCCACCCCATAAAAAACAAACTTCATTTTGTGGTAGGGAGCTGTCCCTTTGAAACCCAAAGGGATGCCCCAGTGCAGAACTGTGGATGGTTAGGACTGAGGTACTGTAGTGGGTTTGCGTGGCAAGGTTTTGGGGCTGAGGTCACCGTTCTGATGGGCAGCAGTTGTTTT
>JAVJGJ010000061.1:46474162-46503271 GCA_035590215.1 Microhierax caerulescens
TTTGCGTGGCAAGGTTTTGGTGGGGGGGGGGGGGGGGAGTTGGGGGTGGGGTGTACAGGGGCGGCTTCTGTAAGAAGCTGCTAGAGGCTTCCCCTACATCTGATGGAGCCATTGCCACCAGTTCCAAGATGGACAGCGACAGTGGTGTGGTGCCTGTGGGATAACGTATTTAAGAAGGGGAAACCCCCCAAAACTGCGTAACACCGGCAGCAGTCAGAAGAGGAGTGAGAATATGTGGTAGCGACCATTCTTCAGACACCCAGGTCAGTAGGCCCCCGCTGGAGCAGTTCATGGAGGACTGTCTCCTGTGCGAAGGACCCCGCACTTGGAGCAGGGGCAGAGTGTGAGGACCCTCCCCTGAGGGGGAAGGAGCAGCAGAGACAGCGTGTGAGGGACTGACCCCAGCCCCATTCCCTGTCCCCCTGCGCTGCTGGCGGCGGGGGAAGTAGAGAAAATAAGGAGTGAAGCTGAGACTGGGAGGAACAGAGGGGTGAGGGGAAGGTTTTTTATGGATTTGGTTTATTTCTCATTACCCTACTCTGATTGTGGCTGGTAATGAATTAAATTGATTTTCCCTGGCTGAGTCTGTTTTGCCTGTGACGGTAATTGTTCAGTGGTCTCCCTGTCCTGACCCCAACCCACAAGCCTTTCGCTACACAGGCCCATAGGATACGAGGGAGTTGACACTATCCTCCTTTATGGGATTTTTGTTCTCTTTCTAGAGAGAGCACCTCCATAAACTCACTCAGCGTACCTCCAAAAGGGGGCTTTTTGTCTTACTTACTATTTTTCTTAAACCTTTTACAAGTATCTTCGTCTCAGTCTGAGTTTTCAATGGTATTTGTACATACCAGTTGACGGCAGTGTCAAACTACATTATGCTTTTAAACACAGTTCCCACAATAGGGTAGTGTTGTCTTGGTTTAAAAATAGGACAATTAATTGCTAAGGTGTTCAGATTCCTAAAGGTTTGCTGTGACTGAACTTTGGAGTGCTGAGCACATCGCAGCATACATCGCAGGGTGTGCTGTTGGACCCAGGCTGGGTTCTGCGAAGCGTTGGATATGCTGAGTCACCAAAAGCATACAGAAAATATATGTTGAGCGTCTCAATCTCCTAGCAGCGATGGTCGAGAAGTTACTGAAGTTAAAGAAATGAAATGGGGGCAAATGGAAGCACAAGAGGAGGAAGAGAGTATTTTCTGTTTCCTTTTATTGTTAAGCAGGAATGGCATTGGTAAGCATGACTTTTACTAATGCAAAACCTTTCAGCCTAAAGTAAATCCAAGCACTTTGCAAACTACAGTCTTGTCTCAAGGTTATTCTTCAGAGAACATTGCTATGCCGAAGTGTAGGTGCAGCATTACGGGTGACATTGAACTGTCTGTACTGAAATTATTTTGCTTATCTCTGGAAGCACATCTACAACACAGATTGAGGCACTGGGTCCTACTTTGTGATTATGTATCTTGCACCAAAGCCTGTGTTGTGTTCACTGCACTGCAGTTGCTTTCTAGCCAGCTGGAGAAGAAAAATGGTCTTCTCCATTCTCTTTCTCAAAAAAAAAAAAAAAAAAAAAAGTGTCTAACTGAACAGCAGGTCATGCTAGGTTGTGAAAAAATAAAAGCAGGAATGCCGCCTTTTAGCCTGACACAGAAGTGGTTCCCAGCAGCTGGGGCTGGGAAGGATTACATCTGGAAGGGGACCTGCCGTGAGGATACAGCTGAACAGTTGCCCAAGGTACTGAAGGCAAAACTTCAGCCAAGATACTCAGCAAAACTCTTTGGGTTTTGCTGTCACAGGTGTTCTTTGTTACCACAACTGATCAGGTGCTGACTTTTTTCCCCTAACCATGGTCAGGATCATGGGCTCCCCTTGCCAGACTGGGAACAATTGCTCAGACCCTATGAGAGGGTCACCTATAGATTCTATACTGACTCTGTTGGCCTCACTGGCAAACACTGGTGCAAAGACTGCCCCAGTATTTGACTGATCAGATCCCTTTTATAACCCAGTAGGGCCTGTCCTACTAATGCCATACAAGCATGTGGCGAATAAAAGCACGTTTTATATGTCTCATTGGGAAATATTTTTCGGAGAGGATAGCTGCCTGGATTCATACTGCATTTGAAACTTCACGTATGTTGGGCTAGTTGTCATTAATGCAAATGAGAGGTCATTGCTGCCAGGCTGGATAAAACATAATTGTTACAACCAAGAGAACTGGAAGACGTAGGCTATCTTCCCCAGAAGGATCCAGGAAGATTAGGTTAATAACATAAGGTGTGTTGGCTGGAGCAAAGCTTAAAATAAATTTTGTGGGTTTTGCTTTTACAGAATGTAATTGCATGCATGTACACGGTTCTTGTTGGGAGAACTCTGGATAAATCCCTGTCTGGATTGTTTGTCTCTGTGTCAGAGTCTGGCAGTAGGTTTTATGAAACCTGGTGTTGCATCTCATGCGCTATTTTTCATACGAATATTAGTGCATGAAACTAAAATACACTTTTAATGAGCATTTGAGTGAGTATGAAAGTAAAGCCAATAGAAGCATAAGCACAATTAAAATGAATTTGTAAATTGGGGAAAAGGAGGGGGAAGGGGGAATAACTAATATTTGCAGTTCTTGCCATGATTGTCAGATGTTCATTTTGATGACATATGTGAAATGTAGTGGCAACCTGCATCTAAATGCATCAAAATGAGTTGGAGAGACACGGCTAAGTGCTGTGCACTGCTCGATTGCAAAAACGCCAATCTGCACATCTGCATCGCAGCGTGCCGTGCGGGGGAATGGAGGGAGGCTGCCAGCACTGCAGATGGGTAGCTGGCTTTCCGTTCCCACGTTGTGACATACCTGGGGCATGGTTGCTGGAGCACTACATTTTTTTCTTCTAATAATCTGCCTGCTTGCATGGTGCTTCAGCATGTGTCAGCACTATGATGGTTTGCTTGACTCTGTGCAAGCTGGCATTTTAATTTAAGAGTATCATCTATTCTCAGCAGTTTTTAAAATATCTTTTCACTCTGTTATATGCATGTCATTACTGGTGCTGCGTCCAAGAAGCTAACTGAAACCCCTGGGTAGAGCATCCCTGCAATTGCTGGGATCTGATATTATTCCGTAGTGTAGTCTTGGTGCGGTTCCACAGAGTTTGTCCTAATAGATAGGATAAATATTTGGCAGCACCATCTGGAACTTTCTGGAGGTGGGTCACGCTGGCTCCACAGACAGTTCGCAGTGCAGATAGTTACCACCTAGTGTCTCTTCTGCCAAACTCCCATGTCCCTCTTGCATTGTTCCTCTCCATCACTATTACCCTGAGAACAGTAACAAATATCATTTGTATTTATAGCAGAGCCTCCCACCCAAACCGAAATGAGGATTCCCTTCTGCAGGTCCTGTAGCCTAGGGACACTTCTCAGATGGGCTGTGTCGTGCAGGGACAGAGTTCCCACACCCACCACTGACCCTTCAAGAAGTTACAGGTGTAAAGAAGAGTCACCGAGTTACCTCCAAAACACATTGAAACTTCTGTAATTCTGCCCTGGATGACTTCATTATTGTTTATGGATTTCTCTCAAATTAAATTTCCACTGCCATTTTCACAGGTAAGTGTTACCATGATAGGCACAAACATGCAAAAAGATGGCATGCTCTTGTCTTCAAAGATTCTGACGTGTGTGTTCATGGAAAGAGGTCAGGTCATCCTAGAAGCATGCTTCCTATTTGCCTACATCAAAAATATTCCTGGATGAGAGAATCATCACTGCTTCACAGAGACCTTGTGTCTAAAGAGATGACATTCCTCTTGGCAGTGAAATGCCCTTTCAGGACGTGGATGACTTCCACAGAAACCTGGTGAGGCAGAGCCTATAGATAGTGGGCAAAAGACTCCTGGGATGATGGAAAAAAGCTCTGTCACTTTGCAGGCTTACCAGAACCGAAACAGTTCCTTGGGATATTGCATCTTTTAGCGTAGGTGAGCGCCTTCCTCTTCCACCCAGTAACAGGACGGTAGGTGATGTGTTGTCACAATGTTGTAGGCTGGGTAAGTTGGGCCTTTTTTTGTTTGGTTTGGGTTTTTTGGAGAGCAAGGGAGGAACTGGCAGGAGCAAGGATGAAGGAGATGGGAAACCATTTTGCCTTTCTCGTAGCGTTGGCTAGGAACAGGTAATGTGCCTCGGGGCTGGAGATGTAAATTCTTAGTACTTTCCTGGAAGTTTGTGATATTCTGCAACTCTGGCAGGTAAAGCCCAGCAACACAAGTTAAAAGGATCAAGAAGAAATTGACTTCACAAGATGTACTATCACCTGTGGCCAAAGGAAAGCCAAAGCTTTCAACAAATATTTCTGTGCTATTTTCTGTCTTCTTCAATAGGAAACAAGCAGAGCATTTAAAAGCAAGCTGAATCCATGGTAATTAAAATGAGACCTAATCCATGCCTTGTGTCCTGTGACAGGAGCCTTATAGCCTTTCCAAATGATCTGCTGTTAAATACAACAGAAATGTAGAGCCTGTTGGTTTGTACCCACCCTTTATCTGTCTTTAGTCATCTGTGTCTACATCAGTGCCAAAAGGCAATAAAAACAGAACTATGCTTTTATTAATGCAAGCGCTCCCTGAAACTCACGGAAGAGACACATCGATTCATAGAAAACTTAAGAACCCAGGAGCATGAGAATCCCATCCTGGATCAGTCCAAGGGTCTACCTAGTCCCCATCTCTAACAGAGGGGGAGTCTGATCAGGAAGAACATTTGAAACTTCATTTAGTTTCACAACTAGGACATTCAGCCAACTTTTTTTTTTTTTTTTTTTTTTTTTTAATTCCTGAAGGATAACTTCTAAACTATTGCCCAATGCCAAAGAAAGCAGAGCAGTGTTTTCCATCAATCTGCAAGATGTCTGATTGAATTCAGTAGTACTATCTACCTGTCCAAATGAACAGGCATAACAGTTTCCAGTACTGGAGCCTCCAGAAAAGTTCATGCTCCACAACTATGGAGATAATATGATGGCTGGAAGGGAATTTTGACCTCTTTACTGTTACTATTTTAGAAGCACCTTGGAGAATAGATTTAATAAACGTGAAATGTCCCAAAACTTGCCTCTTCCCCCAGACTAAGGGAACTTTTTTCTGCAGTGAGGTGAAGTTATTGCTAACAGGAATATATCCTCTTCTAGACATGCGGTCTCCACAAGGCAGTGATGGACACATTTGAATAATTTATTTATAAGAGATTGTCTTCTGCTGCCAGATTCTTAACCCTCAGGCATATAATTATACTTCCCTAATTAGCACAGAGGGCGGAGGGTTGAGTTTGCATGTGCTGGGAAACATGGGGGCACCAGATGATGAAAATCCAAGTAACTCATTGAGGGCTCCAAGTTAGGCGGTGAAGGAAGCTGGCATAGAGTAGTGCTTGCTGCTTCTGCTTGTTCTCTAGAGTATGTACTTAATAACTTCCTGGGCTTACCCGAGGCTGACACTCATGGGACCAAGAACCAAACTGCTTTCTAGGTCAGCTTCCCTGGTCCTTCATCTCCTGCAAGCTATCTTTAAATCATGCAGCTTTGGGCATCCTGAAATAACATTAGACATGTCCAGGGAGCCTTCAGGCCTCCTGGACATCTCAGTGAGGGACAGCAGAGGTTATACTTTTTGAAGGGATGACTCACATGCTTGCCATGGGCAGAAAACCAACTATTCCATGGACTAAGATCCTCTGCAAGCTCGCCAAGCAGAAAAATTGGCTTTAACTATAAAGGTAGCTGGTAGCCTGCCCTTCAGTTGGAGGTAAGAGGAGTTGGAAAGCTGCCACTGTGGGAGCATACTTCAGAAACAGGGACAGAAATGAGGAAAATGTTAAAATGGAGAGAAAATGCCAGTTAAGGAGCCTGTTATAAACACCTTAGAAGTCTCACCAATGTAAGGCTCAAGCGCTAATAGTGAGCAGCAGATCTCATGGCTAGCTAACAAAAGGAGGGAGGCTTGGCAGCAGGTTCTGGATAAAAGTTTATTAAGAAACATACTTTTTAACATCCAATTACATCATATTATTTCCAAAACATAGAAATCTATCTCTGGGTTTAACGAGCAATTTAATAACATGGATGTATCTGCAGTTTTGCTTCTGAGGGAATTGGGAATTGCTTCCTCGGTCTAATCCCAAGGATTGCTTCTTTTCATGCAGCTTCCTGAAACACTGTGAGCCTCCAGTCGCTGTGTCATTAGATCTGCTTCTTACAGAACACTTCAATCAGTAGATCCCACAGCATCAGCGTATGGTCAGTGTCTTCTGCTGAGTGAAACTGAGTGAAGTGGAACAACTGAGGCTCACAGTAGGAGGGTAGAAGAACAGTGAAATGGTCTTCAGTACCAGCTCCCTAGAAACTGGGGGGTTGTCAGCTCCCTAGCACAGCCTTGTAATTTTGGTTTCTGGGATTGCATCTATTCTGCCAGCTTACACTGCCACACAGATCCACAGAAAGTCCAATGCTTCGATCAGTCACATTACCTACATGCTGATTCTCCCTTAGCTTCCCCGCTCCCAGATTTGGGAACAAACACATGCCATGCCATGGCCAAGAACATGCCATACTTGGGGACAAGGAGAAACCAGAAAGCCCATGTGCTGCACGGTTTGGACATGGCTCCTGCCACTGTGGCCAGGACTGGCAGGGAAACTCGGACACGCAGAGGCTGGTCCTGCTCTGACCCTGCAAGCAGCATGGGCACAGATAGCTTCAGCCATCTGCTCCCAGCGTCTTCAGCTTGACACTGTTGAGGTTAACTTTGGTGTAGGCTGGACAGCAAAGGATTTCAGCACTGATTTAGTAAAAACACGTTACCGGTGGGATTCCCCTGGGCTGTGTATTTATGACATGGGACTTGCATGGGACCAGACGTGCTGCCATTTGCTGCGGGCAGGGTCCTTGCCAGCACCTGACATGGATGAACTTGGTTCATTCCTTCCAACAATGCCTTTTGAAAAAGCACGTGACCTGTCCTTTTGCATAATAAATAGCATTTGGGAGTTGTTTCCATCGTGATCGGCTTCTAGAACCAATTATCTTACAAATCCTTTTTTTAAAGGTCATCATAACTTTTCTGCCTTTTCTTTATATACAGTTGTGTGTAAGCCTTGGGTTTTTCTCAGCTTTCAGTCATTTTTGTAACTTTAACCTTCCACCTGCCTATTTTACTTCAAGACATGCTTCAGATGTCCCAGACATAATGACTTTAACAGTATGTCCTTCCTGTAAGTAGCAGTTCGCAGCGGTAAGACACCCAGAGACCAGGTTTTAATCAGCCTTGACTGAAGTCTAAAAATGATTCACTCCTGTCAGCGCTGGGCAACACAACAAACAGCTCTCCAGCAAATCACTTAAGCAGAAATATGTTGGCATGTTTCTATAGCAACTAAGGAAAAATATTTCACACAAAAGTCCATCTGCTGCAACATAGAGGGAGATCTGGCCAAGGATCCCGTTATAAATTAATCTTAATTTGCAAATTTTATTTTTGCAAGCCTCATGCAGCCACTTGCACAAAAAGGCAGAACGTTAAGTGAAAGGCAATTGATTTTTAGATAGAGGCTGTCAATTAATCAACAAACTCGTCATTGATTTGGGAAGCAGTGATTGTCTGAGGATGAAAAATCACAGTGCATTTCAGAGGTATTTGTCTTCACTGCTGTTTACCAATCAGGCTGCATCACACCATCTTGTACGCAGCGTATTTGGAAACACACTTTATTTTTTCAAAGGAGGCTAGTAGCAAGCATCCAATTTTTTTTTTTTTAAAAACCATTTTGGTTTGATTTACTTGTAAAGAGTTACTCAAATTTATTCAACCATATAAAATGCTTTGTAGAAGCCATCAAAGTGAGGAGAGGGGGAAAAACCAATGCGATAATTTGGACTGCGATGCATTTTATTTTATGTGATGTCAACACTTCAAAGCCTATTGGAGCTGTGCTCGGGAGATCTGAAACATTTTACGGGGTGCTTGGTGTCTGTGCTACAAACCATCTCCAACTATAGATTCTTTTGCACAACATTCACATGCTGCTGCCAGCGTTTCTTTCTTCCTCGCTAGCTGCTTTCTATGTCTCCGCTGGCAGTTTTACATAGTCCCCAAAAATAAATCTAAAAAAATAACAAAACAGGAACTTTCTTCCAGTTAGGGAGAATGTAGACCAGTGTCCCAGAAGGTGTGCCAGGTCTCCAGGGGCTGTGTCCAGGGAAGGGAGGTCCAGCTGGAGTAGGCTTTCTCACCTGGAGCTTTTTGTGAAAGGCTAGACCTTAAGATACTTCAGGAAAAGGTGAGATTCTTGTGTCATCTGTCATTACTAACATGCAATGGTATTTAAACATATGTTGATAGAGCTGGCCAGCGCTGTGATGGTAGAAACATGGAGTTTCCAGCACCATGGCCGTATCACTCGCTCTGTTACCATCATTTTCCCAGGCTGCTAGCATCCTCGATGAGGAGGAATCACAGCCCGTTTCATTTCGAGTGAATAAAGGCACAATCTGAGTGGTGGCACGTTAAGTAAGCAAGTGAACGTGGGAGTAGGGCTGCATATGAAGAGGAGAGGGAACATGAGAGAATGAAATGTGAGAATTGGAGGACTTCAGATGTCTTAGAAAGATTTATTTTCTCTGTTTCATTTCTTCTATGCCTTCACCCCCTCTGTCCCTTGTCACTGTTCTTACTAAATGCCATCTTCTGCACAGGGTGGGATTGGAGGGGGAAAAAAACTTCTCCAAATAAGTTCAGAATACATTTGTATTTTAAGCCGCAAACACTTATTTCTAAATGAAAAATTACAAATTTTTTTGGTTCCTTAATAGACAGAAAACAAGTGTTTCATCTCATCCTCAATGTGTTTTGAGATACCTTGCACTGATCAGTTGGAAAACAAGAAAAGAACTTCCTTAGCAGCAAGAAATGTCCAACCAAAAAATGAAAAGCAACCAAATTACTAACATTTTTCATAATCTATTAAATCAAATTATTTTGTCTGAGATTTTTGTGTTACATAATGGTTACTATTACTGTTTATTAAGTTGTTGGAAAAGAAGAAAATTGGGCCCTTTTGCCATGAAAATTACACCTCTGTCCCCCGCATGGTTTCTGTCTCCTGTTTTGCTCTCAGATGCTGGTAAAATATCTGAGCTTTACCTAATATACTGACTTGATATGGAATTTTGATCCACAAATGTTGGACCTGTGGTGTTTCAGCACTGAATTAAAAAAGATTTGCAGCTTCAGAGTACGAAGTATGAAGGAGTCTCCTAAGCACATTTGCTTACGAAAATGCTATGGTCTACTTTACTATGGGGCCATCAGAATAATTAGGGGTGAGTGGGTCACGAAATTTGGCTCAACTGGGCCCATGTCTGGCCAGGTTTGAACTCTAGAAGAAGGAAAATGTCTTTCAAAAGCAAACACATTACAACATTTTATATGGATGAAGTTCCAGAGTTCCAGGTATTATTTAAGAGTCTTTGTACATTGGTCTGTGGACAGTGAATCGAAGTATTTCAGTTTGGTTCAACACTATAATAGCTCGCATGAAACTCAGCTATATCCATAGCTATATCCATAGCAATGCCCATCCACATAGTTATTTAAATGCTGTAAACCTCTTGCTGCATTCCCAAGTGAAGAAGCATTTTGCAAAATTCATACCGGGAAGGAAATGAGGAAACCGGTTTAAGTTTAAAACAGTCTTCCATCTTCCTTAATTCTTTTTAATTCAGTTTAAGCCTGAAAAATCTGCCTGGACTGACCTTACAGTCAGGTTTGGAAAAGTTTTATTACATTCTTTCATCCTAAAAGTTGTTTTAGCCAAGCTTTATTCAATAAATATTACGATGGTCTGATTCAAAATACTTTCTACATAATGTTTATTATCATTGCTCTATAGTATTATCAGTAGCGGTATTCTATTGTTTAAATATATTGGGGGTTATTATTACTGGGTAATTTTTGCTCGACACAGTGAGCCTTAAATACAGGCTCCCCCTGGCTGAAAAGTGTTGAACCAGGTTCACAGGGTGAGCTCCTCGGTGGGTGTATTTTTGTGTCTCTCTGCTGGGACCACTGTGCCATGATAAGCTCGACTGAGGAAGCGCAGCTGAGCGGGAGCAGTAAGGATGTGTAGAACGTCGTGATTTATTCCTGTGCCCATACTGGTTTGTGCTGTAGCAAGTCCATGATGTGTCAGCAATGATCAAAGATTTACTGTGCAATTATTTAGGATATAAATTCAGTCTTCTCTGAAGTCCATCCTAGGTCTGTCTTCACAAAATGCTATGAAGAGCCTCTCTCCAAATTATTGTTCACGTAATGGTTAGAATCTGCAGTTTGATACTAAGGCTTAGGTTATTGGTGGAAATACTAAAATCACTTTCTTTTGTTTTCGCATCCTATGTATTTTGTCAGAGCTCCGTGATTTGTTCAAAGTAATCTGTAGGTGATTTTCGTTGCACTGCTCTTGTGGGTTGCAAGGGGGCTTGACCAAATCATCTGTCCAAGCTTCTGGTGTCGGTTGGCAAGGTACCACAGTGTAAACCTGCATCTGAGATCCATTCTTTGGCATCATTCACAAAACTGAGACTAGAGGTCCCAAGAAGGGCTATACCCCCAGAGAAGCAGGAAGTGCCAGAAGTCTCATTAATCTGACAGTCCTGTGGTTTTAGCCTGATTTCTGGAGTAAAAAGCATCAGATAAGCTTCAGTCTTCTGCAGTTCACCCATCACTAGCTCAAGTATCCAGCGTACAATGTATCGTAATGACATATGTCAAGTTTTCCAGAGGTTTAAAGTTTAAAGCAGATTTTCTTCCAGCATAAAATAATATTACAAGACTGTTTTAGGTGAATAGGACATTTTACAGCATGATATTATGTAAGCTCAGTCAACTTAAAAACTCTTTTCTGAAAACCAGCAGTTTTAAAAAGAAAATCAGAGTCCTGGAGTAGAGGCAGTATAATCTGACACGCGTTATTGCAGCAGCTGCTTGCTTTGTGGATAGCTGTATTTGACAATTTTTTTTCTATTTTCCTTTGCCATTCTATTTTTACACCATCACCTCTTTGCTTCGGTTGGATGGACCTGCCAGCTAAAGCTGTGCAGATAGCCTGGCCACAGCCCAGCACCCATCTGTGGGCAAGGTGGGCTCCAGCACCAGCAGTGGCTGCTGACCATCGCTGGCTGGCACCCAGGGGCTGGTGTAGCTCCGTGCTCTCCTGCCCTGTATCTCCCAACAATTCCCCATTCTCTCTTCTGGAAACATCTTGGCAGCATTTATTGAAGACTCGATGGCTGCTGTACCTCATCCATCAAATAACATGGCTGGCAGGTTGACGACTGCTGCCTGTGCTTAGCCAAGCTATCTTAAGTAGCACGGGAGGAAGCCTTGCTGCAATAAGAACATATTCTTCCTGCCCATTTTACATCAGACCAAAGTTCCCTTCTCCAAAGCCATGGTTAGAAAGGCCTCACGAGGAGTGTCAAGACACCATGAGTGTACACGTGGCTGCTTCTTCCAGCCTCCAGCTGCAGTCTCTTCACGGACTGCACGTGGTTTCTGCCTATGCACTAGCCCTCCGTGGGTTTCTCTTCTGTAAAGGTGTCCAGAGTCTTCTGGAAAAGCAAACTGTTAGCACCCTTCTTTTCTGAAGGGCTCTGAGAGAAAAGGGAGGTGCTCAGCTAACCACAAATTCCTGTCATCTCACAGGAGACACACTCAGATTTGGGAAAGTGAGGACGCTGATGTTGTAGGACATGCTATGGAGATATCAGGACTGATGAATAAGTAATGAGCATGAAGCAGTCGGTGTGAAAAGAAGCTTAATAAAATTTTCCTTGTGGGATCTAGCTAGGAAGTAGCAAAACTTTCAAAGAAAATAGAAAGTTTTATAAATAAAGTGAGGCTTGGTTAGGGTCAGTTAGGGGAACTAAGTTCTGTGAGGTTCAGTAACTCCTGCCATGAGCCTGGTGCGTTTACCCACAGGGCAGGAGAGGAGGTCGTGCTAATCCTGCTAACCCAGAGCTGGCATCACTGGCTGGCAAAATATCCCCGTTGTGATGCCTGCCTGCCTCACAGACCTCGTGGGATACTGTTCTCGCCTTGCGTGACTGCTGCTTCATTGCAGTTCTGATCCCTTTGCCTTACCGTTGGCTAATGTATTTTTGCTATTCACAGCTTTTCTTCCTTCACAGAGATTTTAAAACCAGTGGGTTGCAGTTGTTACACCTCTCATTTCCTATTAGTGCTTCCCCCACCCATGGTCACACATCACCTTTGCAGTGGTCGATGTGCTGGGTGGAAAGCCTGAGGGGGCAACTGCTCAAAAGCCTTCCTGCCCCGGGGGGGCTTGGTCAAAACACATCTTAATTTGGAAGATGGCTTGCTCCATGGGTTTAATATTTGTACATACGACATGTTTGTGAATTTAGTCCCTTGTTAGTCATGATTTTGGCTTCTGTAATATAATTTTTATTGGCTGGATACCAGAGCCGCTGTTGAAGGATAGTTCTGGTTCTTTAACTATTGGGAGCAGCCATAGAGTTTCTTTATTATAACTATAGCTTTCTCAAAATATTTCAGGACTAACGTTTTCCATGGTCAGTCTAAGATAAATTCAACACCAAAACAAAAAGCCAAACAAAATTGGCTTATCTGTCATTTTGGAGATGTTTGGGCTAAATCCTCCCTTAGTAAAAATGGGCATTGTTCCTCCTGGGTGACAAACCAGCCGGAGTGGGGGTTACTCAGGACACTGAAAGCTCCAGTACCCTGTTTGCTGGGCTCCCAGTGCAAGGGCAGTATTTGCCCGGCTTGGGAGTTACACGGTCAACTTTGTTCAAATCTGTTGGGTGTTGTACCTCTTGGTGGAAATTAGAAAACAAGGATGAAAAAGATTTTTATTCACTAGATCTGAATTACAAACCCTCAAAAATTTTTCTGGCACGTTTATCAGTTTATTTCCTTTTAGTTTCTCTGCTTCATCAGTGTCTAAGAATGCTGGAGATGGAGAGAGAGTGGATTTGGTAGCTGGTTTATCACATCGTCGTAAATTGGCTTTGAGTGCTGTGAGACACTTGCATATAATCCTCACGCAGAGGATTGGGCTGGAAAGACTGGAAAAATTTCCGGATATTTTTGTACATCTAACACATCTTTGCCAATCTCTGTACCCCGAGTGTGTCATGGCATGGAAGCACTCCAGCTATTTCTGTCTGCCCTTAATATTTTGTGCTTCATGAACCCTTATTAATTAGGATATTAATTTCCATATGTAGTTTTGGAACAATGCCATGCTGTGAAGGAGCTTTTTCTCACATGCCATTATTCCGTGGCATTATTCTTGTTCACTTAACCCACGCTCTGATGCTGTTTATTACAGTACATGTCAGGTAGGGCTTGGGGAATTAAAATTTTGGCAAAGAGAACAAGGGCTTTGGGAGGTTTTGTATAGTGTCAGGTTATTTCTTAAAATGCTATAGATGCAAATGTATCATTTTTGGTTTCTGTGTAGCGAGTAATTTGCGAACAGATTTTCATTTTTACTGCTGTGGTGACATTTATCAAGAGAGTGTATGCAAATGCACTCTGTGCTAGCAGTTGTTCATCAAGGGTGCACTCTGGCATTTGTTATTTGTTATCTAGTGCATGTGACCGATTTCTTAAACAATACTGGATTTGTTTCTTCTACCTGACTAGACATATGAGCTACTTCAGTACTAGAGTGACAACAGGGAATCAAAATATAACCACCTATTTTAGGCAGAGACGATAACCAAATTCATAAAGAAATGTCCCTAGATGGCTGCACTCATTGGTATCTGCAAACTTTCCCCAACAGTGTCCGTGAACAATAACACATTTTTCTGCAGGACACAGATTATGATGTGAAAATCACTGCTTTTGTCTGTCTCACTGCTGGCTGCTGATTAAAGGCACCAATTAAAAGCAAAACTCTGTTCTTTATGTCAGGATTACATTCAGAAGTGAATTGCCGTCTGAAGACCAGGGATGCTGTTGCTCAATTTTGGGATCTAAAGTTGTCACATGTTTGTTACTTTGACATAAAGATCACTTTGACTCTGGCGCAAAAAAGGGTGACAGCCTCTGCAGTCACTGGGGTCTCAGCTCATGTACATCATGACGGAGCTTGGTCATTGCCGAGCAGCTACAACCAGAACTTTTGGAGAATATAAAATTTGTTAAATTTTAATCTCAGTTTGGCATGTTGAAGGGGGAATTAAGTGCCTGTCTGACTTTTAAACGATCTGAAGAGGAACGTACTTGATACAGGTGGTAAGAATTATTCTTGGAGTCCTCAGATATTCCAGGCACACATCTATTTTCATTCCTCACAAACATAACCCTGGTGAGAGGGATGGGGACATCAATTAACAGGAAAGCAAACATTTCAGATCCACGGTAGCGAAGGATCCGAAATGAGCCTTCTGCAGATTAAGCAGAACAATCTCCAGAGGTTTTTCCAAACAAATTTTTCAGATTTCTTCAGGATTCTAGTCATGGCCTGTGATCTGAAACATTTGCCAAGAATTCAGCAGAAAGAGAAAAAATACCCCAACTCTGAAGTTTTGAACAGGGAGGTGGTTTGTGGGTTTCATGGGATTGCATCAGAAGTCTGATCTTCCCGGCAAAAGATATTCTCTTTGCAAACAATGAATCCCCTAAAACCACAAATGCCATGAAGTCAAGCAGCGTGTGGTTTGGATATGAGCAGGCCAATTTGTCAACTCTCTTTCATTCAAAGAGAAGGAAATAATGAGTGGAAAAACACTGAGATAAAAAAGAAAAACCTCAGGATATTTGCTACAGATTGATCCTCCCAAAGTAGAACATAACCTTGTTTATACTCAGTGGAACTCCCCTGTATTTGTACTTTAAACGGTACTGCTAGGTGATCTGAATAATACATATTTATAATGTATGGTTATTTTTGACTGGCACAGGGAGTGTTATTCTAGGTAATACAGTATTTTGTGGGAATTTCAATTTTGTTTTAGAATCCAGTCTAAATATTGTGATGAATTTCTAGCAGATAGACTCAATAGACACATACTGTCTACGAGGTGAAACTGCCGTTGTGCAGCTCGGAGTGACTGCGCTGGGCTGCTGCCGTTTAGATCCCGTAGCCAGGACTGAGGATTTGGAGGCATCTGTCCCAATATTACCATGTCATTCTAATTGGTCACAGTATATAAAATTATTCTTTGAGGCAAAGATTTGCTAAACATGCCCAACGCCCTCCCTTTCTCAACAGAAGTTTTAAAAGGATTCACAAAAGTATTTAACAGTTTTATATACTTAATTTTTGGCTTCTTTGTTCTTCAGAAGATAAAAGATGGGACTTCTAAAATATTTCAGTCTATGGCAAAGAGCATTGCTCTACCTAGACAGTACTTTCTGAAGAGCAGATGGGTGAAATCTTGGCTTAACGAAGTTATGGCAATAACAAGAATATTTAGGTATACGATGAGGATATCATGAAAGGTGCACTCCACAGGAAAAAGCAGAATTTTTCAGTGGTTTTGCTAAGATGGAGCCAGGAAAGTAGCTTTTAATTCTAAAAATAAATGAGTAATGCAAGTCACATTATTCTCCGTGTGCAACAGTGATGATTTCAGTCTGAAAGGTCTTTTTGCTGTCTCTGAAAGTGAAATCTTGAAAGTCCTTCTTGCTGAAAGTCAAACTTCTCATAAATAAGCAGAGCCATTGCAAAGGTGAGCATCACGCTGCAATTTGTGCTCCAAGTTGCTTTAACTCGGGGAATTCCTCTTTCTTGTGTTTTGATCTTTATTAATGGTTGCCAGTTTGATTTCAGAATGTTTTAGTCTTGCTATAAGCAGCATATACCTCTGCCCACCTCTGCATTGTTATCTTTCAGATAAATTCCACAGAACTTGTAGCAGCAGCTTTTAAAATCTGCAGAGAGTTTAACTGGCATCAGAGCAGAAAATTGAAACAGATTTTAAGCAATCATCTTTTTATTATGGGTTTCCTCACACTGACTCTCTTCTTGGTACACCAGGGGTACTTTGGGGTCCCAGCGAACATCTCAGCAGCACGGGCTCTGTCCTAGCACTGCCAGTTCACCGGTAGAAACGTCACCTTTGAAAGACATAACCTGGGTTAAAGACATTGGGTTTAGCTCCAGGTTTGTTAAAGATAAATCAAAACAGAAACTCCATCTCTAACAAGCCAGTACGTCAAAGATATCAGGGATACGGTTCCTAGATTTAATTTTCCCTGGAAAGAAGCAAACTAAGTTGTCAGCTTATGAGTGAAGATAGACCTACAAACCATTCTCCTTCACTGTTTCAAGATTGCAACAGCCTGGAAAAAGGGATCGGTGACAAGAGAATAGTGAGTATCACTGACTAACACAAAATTTTACCCAAAATGTTTTTCCTTTTGAATAAAATAACTAAAGAAAACAAATAGGTAATCCATTAAGTAGCAGGCTAGCTGGCGACTTGTGCCAGCACTGGCTTGTTCCCACTGGGTTACTCCAAGCGTCTGAGGCCCCCACTTTTTGAATCCGATGCAAACTCCCATGCAGGTTGGCTTTTTGACTGTCTTACTGAAGAGCAGACCTGGGAATTGAAGAGCTAGAAGGTTAGGTTCTCCAGCAATGGGCTGTAATAAATCTTGGTGCTCTATGTATTGGACATGGAGAGGGAACATGTAACCATCAGTCCTGGGTCTTGGAAACCCAGGACAGAATTCATGCTAGCTATAAAAATTAACTGTTGAACTCCTGTGAAAATCCAGTAAAGAGGCAGAAATGGATGTAGCCCAATTTCTCTATACCTAATGTTTGTGTTATTTAGTTCCAACTTAAACAATATCCCACCCAGTTTCTGAGCAGCCCAGAGAACGTGGTGATGACTCAGTGGAGGGTAACAAGAGGTCATCAGACATTGATTCAGTAGCAGTGTGGGGATCAAGACAAGGAAAATGCGGAAAGTACAGTGGGTTATACATGAATATGGGTGTAGCGAAGGTACAGTAGAAAAGTGGAAAGTTGCATTATCTTCGGGTTGCCCCCCTAAAAGTTTGCGTGTAGTTGCAGTCAACAAAAGAACAACGGAGAACAGGAGGTTCCTCAGTGCACCGTGGTTCTGTGCCATGCTTTTCCTTCAGTGAGGCTGTTGGCAGGAGTGGGCATTTGGTGTTTTTCCTTTTATCCCTTCAGATGCAATAAAACTCCAAAATCAAAATCCTGCTCTCATCTGTGCAGTGCCAGAACCTCTAGCTGAAGGTATGAGTAGGGGTCACTTGGGAATAGAGGAGAATAACAAACAAACAAACAGACAGCCTGGCCTTGAGTTCCCAGGCCGTGTTGGGAACACAAGTAGTTAGCAAAACTGTATACGTCATTGTCAGCCGGACAATTTGGTCCGCAGCAGCTGAGACAATAACAGATAGACAGCCTTTGGTGCTGCTGGTTGTCTCGGAGAGGAGTTGCACCGCGGTCACCACCACCCATTTGACTTTTGTTGAAAAAAGACATGTGTTTTCTGAATGTGGAAAATTTGTTTGGGAAACACTGATCCCAAGAAAACGGCCAAATATGACTATGTTACTGAAGTCTTAGGTTACTACTACATCAGGTTTCTTTTCAGGAAATGTGTGTGTCCTCCCTTTCTCCATTCCATGATTCATGGAAGCTGAACTTCTGCCTTGAATCCTTCTCACTCTCCATATTTCCAATCCCTTTTTTTCACTCATCCTCCTTCCATCCCACACCTGTTTCCAGAACCAGGCTCTAACTCAGCAGAGCCAGAGGCGTCCGGTTGACTAAAATTCAGGTTATGAGCAAGCTCCAGTGGAACAGACAGGATCCGTCCTTTTTTCCACAGGGTGTAAGTCATGTCTAGTAAGGAATGAAAGTGCAAGCTAGAGTGTGTTCAGAAGATAAAAGGGATGGGCCCAGCCCAGTTAAACTCGAGATGGCTCAAGAAGTGTCTGAGCCACATCCCTGTAATTCATGCGGTATGATAAGTCAGCACAGTACATAATATCCTTCACTCAGGCACCTGCAAGTGCTTTGTTTTGAGTCCAGTAATCCCAAACGCTGCTCTCAGATAGCTGGGTTTCATCCCTTTCCTTTTTCTCAGAGAAATTTGGATTGGCTCGCTCTTTAATTTAAACCATTTGCCCATTACAACTGCTTTTACAGGCAGAAGTCTCTGGTTTCACAAGACTTTTAAAATCACAGATACCTGGTGGAAGTACATGTGCAGCAGACACATGGTCCTTCGCTGTGTGTAGCACATCTATGGGTCAGCTGGTTGTCTCAGTTCTTCCAGTGTCAGGTGTGTTATTCGTGCTCTTCTCACACGTACTGTTCCTACTTAGTTTTCGGTCATAATTTCTTATCCGAAACTGAGAAGCCCAAGACAACAAAGATCTTAATGAAAACCAAATTATTAGCTACACATGAGACCGTGGACTTGAAAGGACTGTGTGAGGGTTCCCCTGCAGCTAGCAAATGTTGAGCTGTGTGCAGAGCCTACGTGGGTGAACAGTGGAACGGTGACGGGCTTCGTTTCATTTTCTTTTCCCATCCGTTCGTCAGCTGCTGGTTGAGGACAAGGCGTAGCCATTTTTCATGAAGCGCCTTTTGTTCCTTATCTGTTCTATCCTTCTGATTCCCACAGTCATGAAATCGTTTTATTAAGTGTGTTTGTCTTAAAGTAAGACTCGGGACGTGCAAGGTGGTGTGCATACCCTTAGCAGTGAAGACCTTATAATCCAAACAGACAGGACGATTCTCTTTATTCCATTGACACGATGTTTAGGCACCACGAGGGTGCAGCTTGTTGAAAGGAGGCTGTGGCAGAGCCAGAAACAAAGCCAGGTGGTGTGCAGTCCAAGCCAGCTCTTCACTCACACGCCTCCTCCCAGAGCATGTTTCGTTTGTATCCCTTTCCAGTTCTCCGTGCAGAAAGATAAAAAGGGTGGGATTCACCTCCCCTCACTTTAGAAATCTGAAAGTTAGGAACTAGTCTGAACTAGTTGTTTGGTTTCCCTCCAGAGCTGGCACCTCCAGGAGGTAATTCAGCCTGTCTTAGGGCATGTGGGTTAAATCACTTTCTTCTGCAGGGCACTCGCTGATGTCTGTGACTGCTGGCAGAGCTGACGGGACTAGGCACAGCTACACGTCTGACTCCTGGGTCGTGAGGCTGGCGATATAACCGCCACGGAAAAAACAGGCAAGTGGGAATGGTCTGTCTGTTCCCATAGGAGCTGCTGGGCTGTGGCTGTCTGGTAGACACTATGCAGAGGGGTGCTTTCTGCCAGCTGAGCTGGGGGGCTCTCATCAGCGCCCCAGGACCACCCCAGGCTTTGCAGTGATTGTCATTTCATCAGGAGCAATGTTTCACCTAGTCGTTTTCTCTCACCTGTTTTCCGAGCGAAGGGAGTTTTAAGTGAAACCAGATATGTGTGCTTTATCTGCACAGCCAAAGCGCCAGAATTTATAGCCCAGCACCTTTCATGTACATTAACATTTAGGTGGGTGGGTTTGTGGTTGTGAGAAGAGAGCAAAAATAAACATAAAAACTTACCTACATCCATAGCTATTTTGTAGTGAAGTGACGGTTACCACTAGATCTAGTTTAGGGTTTTTTGTTGAGTGGGGTTTCTTTCACTGGTGGAACCAGGGAGTGTGTTTAGCATGAAACAGGGACATTTTTCAGCAGTCTCACAATGCAGCCAGGGAGGCTCTAACACAAACCAGAAAAAAAACTTCCCCAAACTGGGTACACTGTAAGATGACATCTGATTGCATGGCTGGTGCATCAGCTGCAAATCATCCCATTTTCACTGACCTCGGAACCAACATGGGGCAATTTGTGTGAAAGGATAAGAGGTTGTTGAACAGTTTCTTAAATTATCAAATGTCGTACGTATATTTTGTTTCAGTATCAGGCATTGATATGGGGTTGTACACTAGGGAATGCTCGTTCTACATGCCCCCCCCCCCCCCCTTTTTTTTTTATACTTTCCTATCTGTACCTGCTGTTGGCCAATTCTGAAACGTGGGGGCTGGGCTGCCTCCCAGACTTGAACCAGGGTGGCTTTTCTTATTGTCTACAGTTTTTTCTTCCAGTGTCTTATTTTTTTTTGTGACAGCTAATGATAAAAAAAACAAACCCACACCACTTCCTATTTCAACCCTTGACAACGGTTCAAGTAGTCTCTTATTTTAAACTCTGAGTGTGATGTTTGTAATGCAGCTTCACCAGTGCAGTGTCACGGGTAGATGACACTATTTACAATTTATTTCCTTTACCAATATTTCAGGGCAGTTTCTCAATGATCTACTTCGTAAGAACAAGACTCCTTAGGAACATAACATTTGAGAGTTTGTAGGTGTCAGTGAGCGTCTTTCTGTTGATTTAGCTCAGTGTTGGTGAAAGCCCAAGGTTTGAAATGTTGGGTGGCAATTGGGACTAAGAAGACTGGGACAGAAAAAGCTGTAAAAGTACAGAAAAGTTAGGCAGTCAGCCTAACCCCATTGTCTTACAAGAGTGCTAAATGTGCTAGTTGTTGAAGGGTGCGTTTTCCAACATACAAACTCTCTGTAATTTACCGTGGGGTTTGGAGGGGGCAGTAGGGTTTTTGGCTTTTTAGTACAGCTTGAATGCACATTTTCTATTTTGCAAATATTTCTGAATACCTACTGTTATGCAATTACTGTCACCCAAACCTGGTACTCGAGCAAACCAGAAGAATTTAATGTGGAGAAAAAAAGCTCTTAGTAATTAATCATTCCATAAACCATGTTAAAATATTTGATTAATTTTTTTTTGTATTGACAAGAACAGGAATATTGAGATACATTTATTTTACAATGCAAGACTGATATGGATGTTGTTTTGTCTGCAATGTCAGTTTTGAGTAATTCATCCTATTTCAACTGATGCGTTATCTGCATAGAAGGTAGGAGGATGGGACACACGAGCTCCAAAATATATATAGACTTGTAATACTTCTGATACAGCTTCCAGTGCTTTTACAAGGAGGCACATGCTGGGTCTTAGCTTGATTTCACTTAGCCAGTTCTACATGAGTTCAAGTGACTGATTGCGGCAATTAGAAGCAGCCCAGCCCTGGCAATCCCACCTGAACAACCTCACGGTGAAGGTCAATCTTGCCATTTTCTCATTTATGTAATTAGTTGCTTTGGTACAGTGTTCGCTGGAAGGGCGCTGCACGAGTTCTTTGGACAGAGGCTCCAACATCCAGCCTACGCTTGGGCAGCGCGTGCTGGTAGGAAGAGGGTTCCCTTTAGCAGCGGAGTCACGCCACGTGGCCGAGAGGAGGGCGCAGGGATGACCACTTGATGGAGTTACACCAGAGGAGAGAGAACGGGCTTACGCATAGAAAAGTTGCTGAAGATGCGAGTGGGTGACAGAAACAGTAAGGAAAGGAGCGAAAGGCAGTGGAGAAAGCAGCTAAGGGAAGGCAACAATTCACAGCCATTGGGTAAGTTACTGAAAGGAGAGAGGAGTGGCTGAAAAAATGCAGTGAGCTTGTGGTGTTGGCAAATACCCAGCAAAATACATGGCAGGGTGGAGAAGAGGGATAGATGTAGAAATATGAGATCGGACAGATGATGTAAGTCCACTGAAGAAGAGGAAGATGGGAAATCAGCAACACCAAAGTGATAGCTGAATCTCCAAGATTTGTCTATGATAAGCACCTGATTTGCAAATTGCATCCATTTAGTTGCTTGCACATGATTAACCCCAGTGAAGCATAAGGTCAAGTAGCTCCCCTATAGATTGTTGCCTGTTTTCTGGGTATCATATTTTTCTACTGTACGTCCTTGCTAGGTGGTACACCTTTGAAACCGGCCATACAATTCAAGTTACAAGTGCTCTGAAAGAACTGAAAGACAATTTGTGGAAGTTGCAAGAAAGGGTTTGAGCATTTTAAATCCTGACTTTCATGTGATTCATCTCTGACTTAAGTGCATAAAGTTGCTCTAGTTTCTGGCATTGAAATAGCAGAAGAAAAAGTACCTGGAAATACTACCAAGAGAGTAAAAACTCCTCATGTAAATTATTTATTTACATACAGGAGACTTATCAAGCAGTGAATGCATTCTTATGTGAAAAGCTTTTTCTTGTGTCTTCACGTCTTAGTTGGGAATAAACTCACTCAGAGCACAACAAAAATTGTTTAACAAAACTAACTTTGCAAGTAAATTGTGTACATTTGAACAATTCTTCACAAACAGACAGTCAGATCTTCTCTATTCTCATGCTTATGCACCCTGTGAGGGGAGATTATAAAAACTAAGGAAAAAAACCAACTGATTTTACCACAGTCAAAGGCATAATTCCCCTGAAGCCAGGATTTTACCCTTTGTTTATTGACTGGAAGATTATTTAATTACAGTATTTAATGCTAAGTTTCTAATAAAAATGAGCCATCCTCTTTTTTTGCACTCTGAAAAACAAACTAGAAAAGCAACAGAAAATGAAGACATGTTTTTGGCATTCTTTTTATGGAATTCTGCTAGGCAGCTGTATGAAGGTTGGGTTTATCGAAGTCCCATAGTCAGATGAAGACTTAGGAGAAAGGTAAAGACCAAGGATTTGAAAATTGATTTGCTGACATTCATGATCATCTGTTGGATGGTGAAGTTTGTGTCATGAGTGCTTTTGAACACAGTCTGGATGCAGTTAAATTTTTGGTCACAGGAAGAAAAAAATGTACACCAGCAAAAATTACTTAGTGTGTTTTCAACTGGTTGATTCCATAATGAGTAAACAAAAAAAGTGAATCTAGGGCTGGGTAAGCAGTCAGGATCTTGAAAATGATTTAAATATCTATGAAAGTATTCTGGAGGTGCTTCTGTTACCTCCTAAAGAGATTCAGCTCACAGTGAGCAATAGTGGTTTTATTTCATAACAATGTATCTGTATCTCCTCTCAGTTCACAATTTCAGTCCATCAGTTAACAGTTGCAATAAGGCAGTCAGTTGACAATTGCTAAATATTTTCTGTCTCCTCTTCCCCCAGAACATCCTGCTTTACTTTCATGTCCAAACCTACTGAGTTACTTTGCCAACTCTGAGCTCAGTAGTAAAATAATAATAAAAAAAGATATTTGATGCACTTGACATTCAGCAGTGACTTTTTTTTCCCCCCCTTCATTATTTTCCCATTAGAATATGAAGAGAGAATTGGTTTTAAATTTTATATTTGTATATTTGAGAATATGGCTGGTGCTGCCTTGTCCTAAGTATTCCTCCCAGGAGCACAGAAGACAACAGTCATCTGCACGAGCTGTGGAGGGTGAGCTACAAACAGAACGTGAAACAAACTATTTGTCCAACTACAAATGCCAGCTGATATGGTTAAAACCAGGAAAGCCACACACACACACAGAGTTGGGGCTTCGTCTGGCAATCAGTAGAAGCAGCACATGCTGCACATCTTTTGAGTTGTTGCCTGTAGATGGGAAAAGGGAGATTTTTTTTGAGAGTGCCTAAAATTTTGGGTTGTAAGCTGAGCTGATGTTTGGCACTTGCAGCCTTCCCTGCTCATAGCTGTATGGATCATTAATCAGAAGCTGAAATGTTTGCTGCCATTTTTCAGCCTACAAAAGGATGTTAAAAAGGTTGAATTGCAGTGGTCCTTGAAAAAAATCTTTGCTCATCCTTGTGATTTTGTTTTATTGACATTTCTGTGATTATTGTCAGAAGGAAGGTATGAGGAATGTACAGCCCATGTCCATGAGCATCCTTACCGATCTCTAAGTAAAAGTTGAAAGATGTTTCAAGCTAGAGATGCTGTTAGGCACTGTTAAGTATGATTTTGTTTTATTCTTGGTTGAAGCTCTGATTATTTCCTTTGCCCAAGCAAAAGGTCAATGTAAAGCAGGCAGACATTCATATTAATGCATTAATACAGCTATAGTATTTCGTTGTTGCCATGGTTTTGTGTGTGTAAATGATGATAAAGCAACCACTTACATTGAAGAAAAGCAGTTAATCACTAGGCAGGAGGCAGGCACCACTAAAGAAGTTTCCCTGGTGTAGGTAGTATTTCTTACTTAAAAGCAAGTTTTATTTGGCTTGTGTACAGAGCTCTGTCTTTATAAACATTTAATCTGAGAGCTGTCAAACCTTCTTTCACCTGGAGTTTTACCATAAATGGAGAGGGAAAAAAAAAAAAAAAAGAGAGAGAGAGAGAAAGATGCTCCTTTGTAGAAAAGCAAGCTTAGGGGACATAGTTCAAGGTGAAAATCTAGCAGTGTTGTTTTAGTAACATCGACAGAAACTGATTAATGTGAACTTTCCTGGGACGCTCCTGAATCTCTGCAGCCAAAGACTTGAGAAGATAACTAGTGTAAATCCAGGATCTTCTAGGAAGCTCCTAAGGTGGCCTCTGTAGTGCAGGGAGAAAGGACAAGACAAGCAAAGCGGAGTTGTGTTGGAGACATAGCACTGCAAAGCTCATTGCACCGGCGAGCAATTTCTGTCACGTTCTGCACAGAATAGTTCTTTAAGTAAACCAGTTGATTGCAACGTTTTTTTTCTTAACCTCTTCACATACTTGGCACGTGATTGTAATGTAAGGGGGTGGTGAAACAGATCTGGCTTGGTATTCCTATCTTGTCCTGCAATTGTATTCTTCAGACCGTGCCTCTGTTTACACAGACTTGCTGTGATCCCAGGCTCACTTCTGGATCTCAAGCACCTTGTGTTTCCATCCACCACCTTAGTGTTCATTAGCATACATTACAAATCAAGTGATTTTTCTAGCATTAACAGCAACTTTGCATGTGTTCAACACGTACATAGCCTCATTAAGCTCCGCTAACCACTGTCATCATCCCTAAGAAGCAAGAGAAAGCTCACTGGTAATTTTGCTCCTGTCTGTGACCCTGCTCAATCATTTAGCTCTAAAATTCTGTGTAAATGTACACAAATGCAGCTCTATGATGCACATGTTAATCGTTTCCTATAGTGTATCTTTGAAGTGATTGGAGGCGTGCAGATGTCAGGTACCCAGCAGAGGCATTAGCAGATATAAGGCTTTGAGGGCAAGTTGTGTTTCCTTCTGAGAATGATAGTCCTCATCGGTCTCAGTCTGTCTCCGGCTCAGGTGATGGCTAGCCTTTGCATTTTAAAGGTTTATTTTGAATGAGTGGATGAGGGGGAGAATAATTGTCAGTGGACGTTAGGCAGCCATAGGCAGAAATAATCAATGGCATGATACGTATGCCAGGACTCCAGGCTTGACCATTCTCCCAGTGTTATAGAGCTGGAGATCCAAGGTTTAAGGAATAGGAAATTAAGCATTTTATTTAAGAATTTAAGGCATTTCTTTTAATTCAAGAGGTTGACTTAGAAGTGTTAGCCATACTCTATGTGACTAGTAGTGCCCAAAGTCTTAATCTTCGGGTACTATGTTACTATGTCCTTTCTGAATCTGTTCATAATTTTTGGCTTCCATACAACTCTCTGGAAGGTCCGAAGTTTAATTACATTTGCAGACAAACAAACAAATATACCTTCCTTCTCTTTCTTTTAAACCTGTCAGCTTATGCAGTCTCACTTTACAGAGAAAATAATCTCACATGGATCCTCGCCTCACACAAGAGGCTAAAATCTGTGGAGACAGCAGAGGCTGGTTGCTGATGAGACCTATTAGCAGAAGCCATTTAAAAAAAAAAAAAAAAGAAAAAAGAAACAAACACACACACACATACCCCATTTGCTTATTTTCATTTCTAAGACACAGAGGTTAGATTTTTGCTCAGGAAAACATTCAGTGATTCTGCTCTTGCTGCATCTTCCACTTTTGCTGACTGTCACAGAGCAGACAGTATCAAATGTTACCAGAAGTGTTCAGGAAAGTTCCTGAAACAGGGACCAGTCCTTGAACTTCTCTGAATGGTGATCAGGGAACTTCTGACGTGTATAACACAGGGGGATGCCACCAAAGCACAGAAGAGAGGGTATAACGTGCAGCAGTAGTCTATTTAGAGACGGTGGTCGCTTTTTTGTGTTCATGAAATGTTTGCAGGTATCTTTTGATTCCCATAAGCTATTTAGCAGATACATTCCTGAATCAATCCAGGTGGATTATTCATGAGTATCTTTGCTATGTTGTTTTGCGGTGATTGACCAAATTACTCACAAGATGTCCTTTCTTTGGCTTGGTTAGAGGAGTGTACTCCTACTTATAAGATGAATCTGGTGTACACAACTTAAAATTCATTTTCCATGAATACTCCTGTGTATGATTTTGAAATAAGATTTTTATATGCATTTTTGCCAGTAAAACTCACTCGCTTGAGTGTTAACAGAAAACAAATGCAGAAAGATTTAAACAACTTCATTTGCCATGTAAAACCACTATTTGTAGATATGTACTTCAGCATTATTAGCCCAAATTTACTTCATCCTTACTTCATTCCGAACAATGAACAGCGTTCACACATGTAGCTATGATCAGGTTTTTCAGTATTTTTTCCTATTACGGACAAAACATGGAAAAGATCTGGACTGTTTGTGAGACACTGAACTACTACTGCTGTAGTAGTACCCTTGTAGAGAAGATACCGTCACAGTGTCAATAGCAGCATGGGCAGCCTGATGGACAGAGACATGGACAGACTGATAACGAGCTCCTGACTGGCTGGCAAGCAGCCAGGAAGGAATCACTTCTCAGCAGATGCTCCAGGGAAGGTCAGGAAGGCAGGGAGGGTTTAACGACTCCAGCACCACTTAGATGTTACTGAAAACACACTCTGCCGCTTCTTACTTGGAACGTCAGATTTCACAGCTGCAGTATTTCCCAAGTTAAATTCAGTCATTTTAGATAAACGGTTAAGATGCAGAAAACATATCTGTGAAAAGAAGCAAATGCAGAAAGTGATAAAGCTACAGCTGTTTTTTCTAGGTAGGAACATACTCATCATCCCATGTTTTTGTGTAACAGCTGATGTGCCTAATCAGCTTCTGGATTTATATTCAGTAATTGAAAGCCAGAATATGTTTGGTTTTTTTTTCCTTTTGGGTGCCTGTGAAAAATGTGCTCATATGTACCAGCTCAGCTCGGTCCCAAGACTGTAAAATATTCAGATAGAGGTATATTTACTAATTTTATTTTTATGCATATATTTAATTTCAACCTTGGGGAAGTGAGTACATCTGGTAGCTAGAAAAGAGGTATGAAAGGCGGTAAGGGGAAGAGTAGCTTTGGCTGTGGGAGACACAGGGTCACTACACAACGTTTTTGGAGCAGGCAGGAACACAGATAACCAGCATTTGAACAATTTTGAAAACCATTTCCAGTGTATTTCAGGGCTTCAGAGCTAGGTAATGCGCAAAGACCATAAAGCTAATAAAAAGTGGTAAGGAGGGACAAAGAGCAAGAGATTTAGTTAAAGCGCTCCTGGATATCAGATCTCTTGTCTAGATGAATAATGTGTTATATGTGTTCTCTGGGATGGGCTGAAGGCAAATTAGAGGCTGTGGGTTAGATAAGGCATATACAGAAGGATTGTTTGTTAGGACATATGATTTTTAAAGTCTTGAAAATGCTGTATTGAAAAAGATGGTTTAAGGCTAGAAGTGATGTGCTAAGAATTGAAAACTCATGGTGGCCCCCAGAGAAGAGGAAAGAGGAAGCCCATGCATGGCAGCATGAGTTAAATGAATATGAAAAGAGGAAAGGGAAGCGGAAGAGTGTTGAACAAAACATGCAAGAAGGAGCTCAAAAATGCTCTGTACTGGGGGTGAGGGTCAACAAGGGGAAAAGTTGAGCAGGGAAACATGTCTGAAGAGTAAGCCTTGAGGTACAAACTGAACGGCCACATTCAGGATGTCGGGAGGTGAGCCTACCCTTGGCTGCTGTCACTGAGGGATGTCTAAAAGGTCCCAAGTGATAGTGAGAAAAGAATTCAGTGCAGCCATTGAGGCAGTGCTATTCAGTTAATCTCTGCTTTTGCAGATTTTCAGGTTTTCAAACAAGAATGCAATCTTTGCTCTTGCAAGGATAAACTCCTTGTTTTTCACCCTAAACAAGTTTCATATTTGAAATGATACTCGGTTGATGTTACCTAAATAATATTAAAACTGCCATGCTAGTGTTTCCCTAAAAGCACAGGACAGGGCAAAGGCTGGAGATCCCAGGCAGGAGCTGTGCTGGGTTTCCTGCAAAGCTGCTTGTTTGAGGGGTGATATCCCACAGGATCCTCTGGTCAAGGACCGAGTGTCATAGAGGCCACATTTTCACATATCCCAAATTGTTTAAGGATAGAGCTTGAGTTGCTGGCAACTTTTGCAAATGTAGTTGCAAGCGGCTTTTTGGGAAAGCTGCTGATTGTTTCCTGTATATGAAACTATAGACACCTCCACTCCGTCCTGCTGAAACCTGTCTGGATATCTGGGTGTTTCATAGAACTGCAAAACTAGGAGAGCAGTGGTCCTTGTTTGCTGCTGGAGAAATCTCCGTAGCATGAAGTGTGAGACCACAGATCTCGCGCTGCAATCTGGACCAAGGTCCTTTGCCTCTTCCTGTTTCCTTGATCCCACTTCGTATCACTTTCTTGCAAAAAGTAAACTACTGCTGTGTGTTCGTCCACTTCACACAGAGGTGCTACTAAATATGCCATCCGTTCTGCAGTCTAGACAAGGCAGTAAGAGATACCACTCTTCCCAGTTGCCTCTCCACAAACAGACCTGAGCAGCCAAATTAAAAAGAGAAGAAAGTGGAGTGGCTCAGATGGGACACCTGCCTGCCACGGTTGGTGCTGGAGCAGAAGAGGTGGGGAGGTGTGAGGGAGGGCAAAGCTGACTTCCCAGGGGAGCACCATCCATGCCTAATTCAGTAATAATGAAATAGATGATTCCTAGGGAGATCAAACTTACTTGGAATGCCTGAAAAGGACGCCACTATGCATTTAACATGGGAGGACTAGAACCTCAGCTATTCTCTCTCTTTTTCTGAAACAAAAAAAAAAAAAAAAAAAAAAAGAAAGAAAAAAAAAAAAAAGATTTTGACAAGCAAGTG
>JAVJGJ010000061.1:46503371-46515128 GCA_035590215.1 Microhierax caerulescens
AGCTATTCTCTCTCTTTTTCTTAAAAAAAAAAAAAAAAAAAAAAAAAAAGAAAGAAAGAAAAAAAAAAGATTTTGACAAGCCAGTGGCAGATTTCAAGTTTCTTGCTCAGGAATAAACTGAAGCAACTGTTTCTTAGCATACCGTATTTTCAGTTGTTAAAATGTGTATAGTCTGTACCAGTCCCAAAGATTCATCACCACTGGAGAGCCCCTGGTTTCAGTTTTCGGTGTTGGGCTGGGGGCACCTGCAGTGCGTGCCGCTCGCCTGGGAGATGCTGGAGGCCAGGGGAAGCCTTTGATAGGGCTGGGTGGGATCCTCACAGGCTCCGTGAGCCGAGTCCTCTGTGTCGGTTCACAGGCGCAAGGGATGGGCTGGGTTTGCTTGGAAGTTCAAGCTCAATGAACTGAGACTTTGGAGAACAATTCCTTTGGCTGCCACCACCGTCCTGGGAAGCCCAGTAAAGCCCTCCTTCCTAAGAAACCCCCCACCCTCTCCCCTGCCTCCTTCCCTTAATACGTTCACAAGTTTTGCTGACAAAAGAGCAATTACAACCTGACGGAGACAACGCACAAAGAGAGTGGGGATGACCCCTAGGGGAGGTTTATACGACTCAACACATGGCCAGTCACCGACAAAGCCAGACCCGCTCACATTTGATCACAGAAGAGCCTCCCAGACTGGCATGCTTGACCAAAAACTGGCTGGGTGACTCATTCGTCTGGCGGCTCTGTGATTCATGAGCCTCCAGGAGGAAGGGAGGAGGGAGGCGAATGCTTTTCAGATCTGAAGTTAAATGCGAGAGAAACACATTCCCCCAAAAGCAGACACTCGACTGTGTCCAATTGGTGCATGAATACCCACACAAAGCCAGGGCAGGAGTCCTGGTGTGATGCACGGCAAGGCTCCCGAGGCGAGCCACACCGCGGGCTGCACCTTTCCCAAGTCTGTGGTTTGGAAGATCTCGAGTGTATGAGCAGGAATAATGCCTTACGTCTTCTCCTTGTGTGCTCCGTCCGTTCTGGCTCTGGGATTTCCCCAGGAACATCCCATTCGGCTGTGCTTTGGAGCCGAAGGCTTTGACCTAATATTCGAGTCAAAACCCTCAAATTACTTTGATCAGCTAAACTTTTAAGCTTCTGATCTGCACTAATAACTTTGGCTTCCTCTCTTATCTGTTAAGGGAGCGTATCCGCAGGCAAGTCTCCCATCCTCAGAGGTGTTCACAGCAGGTAGCGTGAACCCTCCGCTGGAAGCACCTCTGTCTCCATGTCCCGCGGACGAGCCTCACCAGCTGGCTTGACTACTTGCCTCACTCTTGGGCGACAGGGGTCAGGTGAGGGGAATCCAGCCCTGGATGCCCAGGGGAACCTTTCCCTCAGTGCGCTCTGGACCCCTCGGCGGGGGTCCCCTGCAGGGAGCCCGGGGAGGCTGCAGCGTGCTCGCTGAAACGCTTGTGCTTCCCACCACCGTACCTCGCGGAGTCGGCCATTGCAAGGGATTATGTTACTTATTGCTTCAGACATATGGGTCAAAATGCTAAATTATTCAGCAGCTGTTGCCAGATGGATTTTAAAACAATTAACAAGTGCTAAAAATAGGCAGCTTGCTCTCTTTCTTGGATTTTGCCAAAAAACATCTGTTTGCTGTTCTCTTGCCAGCAGTTTGTGCCTCGTGCTCCCGGCGGCCGTCAGGGTCTTTAGCAGTGTCTGGACCTTGGAGCGTGTTTCTCCCTCGGTGAGCTTTGGCTGCGTGTGTCAGGGCACAGCTGTCCTGGGCAGGGGGCTGAAGCGCCTTGGTGTTGCTTTTTTGCATTACTGGTGATTTTACTGAGATTCTGGGTGATAGGCATGCTATATCACCTGCTTCGGTGGCTGGGTTTCACCGACCCACGTTCACGCTAGGGTGGTAACAGCAGGAGCCTTTAAAACCCCAGCATCAAAGGGGCTTGGGGGCTTAGTTCTCTGGGGGCACCAGCATAGCTTTGAAGGACCCAGGTTTTAGCTCGTCCTTTCCATGGTGTGGCAGGCAGGAAGACACTGCCTGGGATGAGGAAATCCGCATCCAGAACTGCACTGAGCTCTCCAGTTCACACAAGGCCACCCGCAGCCACCGGGCTTACCCATACCAGCCTGCCTTACTGCGGGAAGAGGAACGTGTCCAGAGGATGTTGCCACTCACACCCATGTGACAGACTCTGAAACAAAAATCACCTGCAAGCTTGAAGGCCGTGAATTAAGTTAATGAGCTGGGATCAAAATAAAAACAAGCTGCTGTGCAGTTTGTTGGTGAGGCCCTTCCCTCTAAGGGATTTTGCTCTTTGCTTCAACTGGCAAACCAGATAATCCGTAGCAAGACATCTGGGGACGTGTAAATTCAGTGCTTCCTGAAGCTCACAGCTCCACGTTGTGAAGGCAAGAGCATCCTCTGGCCATGTTTCAGCGTGCCACCGTCAGAGCCTGGCACCCAAGCAAGACTTTGGCCACCAACCATTTGTTTGTCTCTGTGGCACAGGATGTGCTCTGTCCAGAGGCAAAGGGAGTGTTTGTTTCTTTTCAGAGTTTGCAATCATCCATAAAAACAGGTACTTCGCATTTAGCCACAGCTTTACGAGCCTCTGCTGCCAGCCTAGCCCTCGTGCATCACTTGGTGGGACTTGCAACCCTCAGCCAGCTCGGGGGAATAGTGCAGATGATAGAGCAGATTTAACTGAGTTTCAGTTTCTAAAAAATGTTACACCAGGCAAACGATTTGGACCTGAATGAAAGTGGTGGATCTAATTTTAGACGGTACCTATGAACGAAACTTGAAACGAGCTGTTCAGGAAATACCTTCCTCTGCACCAGTGCCAAGGGAGAGTATGTGATTTAATGCTAAATTAGCCAGTGCCTATGAACAGGTTACTGCGAGAATATTTTTCCCCTACTTTCAACTAAATTATATTTTATAAAAGAAGTCTTAATTTCTACATAAATGCCCATGTTCTTCTGCAGATCTTTCATCTCCAGGGAGCGAGAGACTTCTCTGCTTCAGTGCCATATGTTACCTTGTGATGCATATTTGTCACTGTGGCTCCACACTGCAGAGCTGTTTGCTTCGATCTGGTGGCCAAAAGTGAATGGCACGTAGGCGAGGATCTTGTGCAAACTAAAAGTCTGTCCCAGGGCTCTTGCCCAGATAAGCAGCCACGGTGGCTTTCAAGAGGCCAGATCTTTTCCAGTTATGCTTTATTATATATTGTCCAAACATTCCTCTTTTCATAACAAAGACAGAAGAGAAAATTGCCCCTCCAGATATCAAGCAGGCATCCTGTCCCTGTCCCTCAAGCCTTTTGTCACACAGCTTTTCATGTCCATAATATGGGATCCTGGACACCTAAGGGTTCAGCTGAGAGAGAAATCAGCAAAATAGCTCTGTACCTTCCTGCACAGTCCTCCCAGATGAGCACCAAGTTATAGGTGCCTTTCTGAATAAATGGACTATGCACAGTAATAGGTGGAGTGAAAATGGGAAAAAAGAATTGCTAACAAGGGGGCATCAGGAGGTCTCAACCATACCACTTTATCGAAGAATAATTTGCAGGTATTGTAAGCCAACTGCTCCTATCTAAGCCTTAATGAGATTCTCAGCCATCAGCAATGGAAGCTTTAGTTAGCAAAACACAGAAACATTTTGCAATGCATTTTTGTCCTTTATCTGAATAATCTGTGTCTTGCTGTTCTGGTTGTGAGGCTGTTGGTCTCTGGGTTCAATGGTGTGAACTTCGGTTGGCAGATGGTTCACACCAGATAAACATTGTTTACAAAAGGTTAGATTAATACTCAAAGAAATCTCAGCGGAGATGTTAATAGCCTATAATATAGCAGGTAAAGGACACTTTAGTGAAAAGATAACAGGTTGCCTCTGAATTTCCTCATTACCCTCTGTGGAAACTACTTGAGTAATCTATTTGAACTAATTTTGGTAGGATCTCCTGATTTCCAAGGGCTCCAGGACAGGCAGCCCAGATTGGGGAGAGAAAGTAGCATGAGGTGAGTGGGAATGTAGTTCTGGGTTGGGCTTCAAGAAGTATCTTTTGCCTCATGTCTCGTGACAGCATGGAAATTGCAGGCAGGACACATCAAAACTCGTGTTAATTAGCTGCTATACAATCACGATCTCTCCCAGTGACCAGAGACTTTAATTTAGGCTCTCTATTTTCATGCTGTTTGGCTGAATCAAGTTCGCAGTGCTGTGCATGGAGCTCACTGTTTTCTGAAAAACTCTGGGGATGATGCTCTAAGCTCCTCATGGGCTGGATGTGCACCCCAACGTGAGTACCGAGTACCTTCACACCTCGCCTCCCTGGGAAGTGCTCGCCTGGGCTTTGTAGCCTTAAAGTATTCCTGCTAACCACGGGTAGCCTGGGGATGTTTGTGAATATCTAAAAAGCACTTGTCTCTGCCTGCTTTTGCTCTTTCGGAGCTGTAGCTGCAGTCACTGTGCAGGGCAGGGCAGGGCTGGCTGTCACGGGCGCGTGTGCGGGGCCGCTGGTGGCAGCTGACGCTGCAGCTGGGACAGGCTCCAGGGGGGGTCACAGCCACCCCCTGCTCTGCCCTGTTGATGGACATGGCTATGCCAGGGCTTTGGGCAGATGTTCAGCTGGAGAAATGTTTTCAGCTGTGGTGACAGTCTTGGATACTTCTGTTTCTGGAGGTAGGACAGAGCCAAAACTGAGGACTGGTAGAGAAGAGGAAAATGACATGGGTCAGGTCTCTGAGCTGAGTCAGTGTGAATTCCATGAAGCTGTGTTGATTTGTACCACAAGGGGATCTAATGCACTCAGGGATCATCACATGAAAAGCACAATATAAAAAATGTGTGTGATGATAGTGATTACATTTCCAAAGGGGTCTGCTTGTCAGCTTGTGCCTTTTTGGTTTCCAGCATCCTTTTGGCCTTGTGTTACGTCCCTCAGTCATGATCTATTTTATATCTCGGTAAATCTTCATAGCAAAGCTATAATACCACCTGATTACAGTACAGATAGGAAAGAGAGAGATCAGGTACATTGCGTGTATTTATGGGTAATAACTGCCTGCCTGCCCTATATTTGTGCTTCATTTATTGCTCTGAGCCGTTTCTGAACATACATATGGAAAGCTGCATTGCCAGAACAATTCGGTCTTGCTTAAAAAGATGATGGGGTTCTTAGAAGTATCCAGAAAGACTTTTCCCTCAATTTGCAAGGAATATATGGTGACCCAAAGAACTGACTGAGTGGGAAGGAGTGAACCCACCCGGCTAAGTAAGAAAACTTCAACCTTGAATCTGTGTCAACTGCATGAAAGGAGCTCAGGCAGTTTCTGAGGTTATGAAATATGTAGATATTTGCACAAAACCTTGGTCCTGTTGAAGGCACAGGAGGTTACTGATTAGTGTCAACGGAGCGAAGATTTCACCTAGGCTCTTTCCCCTTCTCCTCTCCAGGCCAGACCTGAATTGCAAAGCCATTTCTTGTCCAAACACCTAATGCTGCCAGTGGTTAAGCAGCTCTTGGGAAGGGTTGACCTTGCTTCGCTCCCAAATAAAAAAAGGCAGTTGAAAGCATTCAGCCCTTTATAGCTCTTCGCAAGTTTATCAGACTAGACCCAGTTGCTTCACAGAAGGCATTTCAAATGCTGCGTTTTAAACTGGAATTTTCAAAAGACATTTGGAGAGGCATGTATCAGTAATGTCCAGGCTCAATGGGAATCCCTCGAGTTCCTTTTAGAACCTTATCTCTGCACTTTTCTGTTGTTAAGTAAAACCAAACTTTACATCTTGGGATTTGCTTATAACTAGCTATCTAAAATCCACAGCTACCATGAGCCATTACTTTTCCATCCCTTCCATAATAAAATTCTGGGAAGTAACACCTTTTAACAATAAGCAAACCTGCCTTAATAAGACACAAGTCTAATGCTAGAAGTCCAACTTTCCACTGGCAGCACTTCTGGTTATACTGGAAATTCTAAATATCGGATTAAACATTTCTGGAATTTCTGGGAATACATTGAGATATTGCATGGCTAGTTCTTCATAAAGTTTTCAACAAAATAGCTTGTTTGGGGACTTAAAGGAGCCCTTCCAAATAATTCATCTCCCTAATTTCTTAAAGTGGTTCCTTACATTTCCTAAGCTGGCTCCTTAAATGACTTATATTCTCATTTGCAAAATGCATAGACACAAATAAACCGCATATATGAGGAAGGAATGTTCCACCGTCCCACAAAACAAATTAAATACATTGATCTAAAATCACCCCTGGGGTAACTCCTATGAATTCAGACGAAACGCATGAATTGAGTTTATTAAAGCAGCATTTCTGATATGTATTGGAAATAGCAGTTGAATGAGGTTTTGCAATAGTAAAATGATTGTTTATTAGTGATGAGTGAATCACGAAACGTCTGGCATGTATGCCGATCTTAGAAAAAGAACTGAAAACGTTTGAAACCTGATCAGGTCTCTGAATCTGTATGTCAGCAAAACTGCCTGGAAATAAGTGTGAGTCAGGGTTCTCTTTCAGACGTACTTCTGAAATGTCCAGATTTATAATTTTGGATATAGTCATATCTCAGCAAGTGCTAAAAAAGTGCTAAAAAATCAGGGATGGTGAATTGAACTGGTAAATAAACAAGAACAAACTTGTTCCTAAATTTTATGTGATTCTGATCTTTTAGAGATAGTCACACAAATCCCTCAACCATGCATGCCAAAGCTGCAGAAGGGAATATAAAAGCAGGGGGAACAAAATTAGTTCCCAATTCAGACTTAATAAATAAACAATGCAAGTCCTTTCCAAACTCTTGTTTTGTTTTCTTCTTAAACGCTCTGTCAAACCACAAGTAGCTTTTCAAATGTCTCTGTATAGAAATCAGCTTTGGTCTTGGAGTAGCATGAGTTTTGTAGGGAATTTTGGAGACAGACACTCTCACCACGTGCTGGGCCACAGTATTTCTCCTGAGGAGCATCAAGGCAGAGATCCCCCTGATACGATCCTTGACCAGACAGCGCTCTCACACCTCTGACCTCTTAATTTCAGCTTCTCAGTTGACATTAATATCAAAGGGCTTGCAGATACATCTCAGAGAGGAGATGTCCACACATGGCCCTCCCCCGTCAGGCCCAGGTTGGCCAGGGAGGTGCAGGCAGGAGAGGCAGCCCAGGAGAGGGCACGTAACTGCGTGGCTGGATCCTGGGCAGAGAGGGCTGGTTACTCGGAGGCTGCTGCATCGTGCCAACAGGGACCTGCGGGAAGAGTCCCTTTCCCTTCAAGCATCCAAGTGACCGCTCTTTGCTAATACCGTTGAATCCATCGGGCCTGTTGCTGGAACAGCAAACAGCTCATAAGTCCTCACCTGCCCACTTCACACAGGGATGAGGGGTGGTTCGAGCCTCTGACTTGCAGTGCTGTCCCCTCACCACCCCCCCAGTGGCAGCAGGTTCGTAGAGTGGCTTACACATGTAACCAAAACAAAATTATTGCACGATCTGGCAAGTCATTGGTTCCAGCAACCGAGAGCTATGTCCAGTGTAGTTAAATCCCATTACAAAAATAAATCTTTGGGATACCCCACCGTGACCTGCAGCAGTAATCCTCTGAACAGCTAGGTCTCAGCTTAATTCCTGTAGGGATCATTTTACAGCAGCATAGGAGAACAGAATACTTCATTTACCCAAGCTGCCTTTTATCTCTGTGATCCTGTGGTTCCAGAGCACCTGTGGCTCAGCATCCCCAGGTACAGCAGGATCCGTCTTTGTGCTGCTTTCAGCAAGTGTCTGAAAGGATCTTTATTTCAATTATTTGAGGCTATGAAACCTTGAAGTGCTAACTCATCTTTATTCAGTAATTTCTCCAGCAGATGTCTGTGTGGTCACTATGGTACTTGCCCAAGTGTTGTAATGGGAGCAGGAAGAAGGGAGAAGCCCTCAATAGATGAGTGCTGTGTGTGCAGGAGGGGTGGCTCAGCGGTGAAGGCCCTCACTGACGCATCAGGGGACCTGTCATGTGCCTTTTTGCTGCCACAGATATCTTGTGAATCCTAAGTCAAGTGTGCTGCCATTTTACATGTCTCCTGATCGTACCTCCCAAGGATGCTGTGAGGGGAAATACAGGGAAGAGGGGTTTGGATATGCTTGGGTGTTTGGTGACTCTGGCCCTTACTCCTCAAGACAGCTGTAGGAGAAGCTGTGAGTCTGCTGGGTGTAACTGAAGACTGTACAGTGGCTGCTCTAACACACTCCATTAAGGGGAGAATCTTCAGGGGACCCCCAGCTCTCAGAAATGCTACTTTCAACTTAAAACCAAATTTCTCTTAGATCAATGAAAGAGTACTTTTCTAAAGATTTCAGGTACTTAATTAGAGATCTTGGATAAATAATAACATTAAGGGAAAATGTCTAAATTACAACTTCCAGTTGCATGTCAACTGCATGTCCTATCCTAACATCCTACAGTGGGTGTCATGGAGCATTGTTACTCCTTAGAGCTGAAGCCTGGGGTCATCAACCCAGACACACTAGGGCCTCTGTGATCAGGACTCACCAGATCCTTCTATAGTCTTGTCCAAGACCTGGCATAATGAATGGCACAGATTATTATTATTACTACTACTACTACTACTATTATTATTATTATTATTATTATTATTATTATTATTGTTGTTGTTGTTGTTGTTGTTGTTGTTATTTTCATATGTTTGGGTAAAACAGAGCCCCACCTTTCTGATTTGGGGTGGCCTTCTCCACACTGGAAAGTCATTAGCAAGTTCTCTTTGTGCTCTGGCCATGAGAGGATCTTACCTGGCCATGCAGAGAGACATCTGTGTTCCTAGAGCTAAGCAAGGATGGCTAGTAATCTTTTGGAATAAATGTTAGAATGTATTACCTCAACAAAATACTGATCTTTTGAATCAAAGCAATTTTGAGTCTCAGGGACATTTTAAGCCTCAGGAAGAGAAGTGCATATCTAAAGAAAAATGTCTCCTATAACAGTGATTTCCAGCAATGGGAATGGGAGGGCAAAATCTTGCACTGAATCACAGCCCAGAGAGCTGTATGAGCACCCTGGTGGGTTTTCCAGTAGATGAAATCAAGAAAGAAATTCAAGCTTAACAAGGGAATATACAGCTAAGCAGAGTTTTCTTTTTTTCATATACATCTTTCCCCAGAGCCAGGAATTATGTTTAAGTATTTGCATTGTAGGAAATAAATCCATTCCTTACTGCTATCTTCATTTAGCCTGAAAGGAAGTCAAGTTCAAAGTTATTCCACTGCCAGTCTGTAAAGCAGGAGTGGCAGATCCCTCCCGGTGTGCCTTCACCAGAATACAAAATTTAAGGTACTCAGGAGGCAAAAGGGGGCTCCTCTAATGAGCTCTGTGAGTCAGTTTGCAGGCTGGAGTCTTGGTCTTCCCGTGACAAGCATTAGTCAGAGTGTTCCTGGCATGTGGCAGGACAGTGGAGAGAGTGCCTGGACCTCGAGGGTCTCCTGCGAGTTCAGTGGCTCCCGTGATCCCTTCTAGAGGTGGCTGCAGTTCAGCGGTGTGCAAAACGATCCCTCTGCAGAGGTCACGGAGCAGTTTTTGTCTGCTGAGCAGGAGCTGGGGTCTGGTGGGCTGAAAAGTGCTCCACAAACATCCGTTATTATTCCTGATTAGAGAAACTATATATAGACCCTTTCAGGATCGACAGAGCTTCGTTACCAGGCGGACAACAGAAAGTACAAATTTATCAAAATTAAATGGAAGTCAAGAGAACATACTGTCTAAGGCAACAAGGCGGTTCAGACAGCTCTGCAGCAGCCTAAACACATGACAGACTCAAGCAGCTCCCACCGCTGCCAACACAACTGCTCGCGGGGTCTGCCAAGAAGCCAGATGCTGCTGCTGGAAAAAATATCTTCCAGAATTTGGCATCAAGATCCTGTGATTACCATCCAAATGGGAGGAGATGGAGTGGTAGAATGTGAGTTTAGTATTTAGCACCCCAGAACTGTGCAGCAGCCTTTGAAGGCAGAGGAAAAAAGTTCAAGCAAAATATTTTTGCTAAAAATATGTTCAGAGAAATGAACTTTTTTTTTTAAATAGCAGAAACCCAAACTATTATTAAAACAACGCAAAATATTTTATGTCCGTATCAATTAAATGAGTAAAACCAAAGAGGATTGTGGATTCTTTACTTGAGCAAATTTTGTTAAGGAATAGTTTTATAAAGGTCAGAGCATGAGCTCTTTGTCTCTCATGTTGTTGCTAATGGAAAGTTCCACTGCAGATAGCATCAGAGTGACTCCCCTACCCAAGACAAATAGAGATGGGTCGAAGCATTCCCTGGTAAGTTTGGAAAGGGTTGAATTTAGATCCAAGGTCTGCAGCTAGCCCTTCTTGCGTTGACAAACAGAGGCCAAATCCCTAAATACAAACTGACTCAGGGTGTGGGGGAAAGTTGAACCCCAAACCATCTGAGCCTGGTTCCAAATCTTGCAGCTTTGCATGTTTGAAGGCAAAGCAATAGAGGGATAGGCCGTTTCTTAAAGAGATTTAAGGCTGCTTCTGAACCTCCTCCCCCTCCTCCTCCTTTCTAACAACTGTGGCCGATAGTTTCATAATCTGTGACTATAAAAGGATTTGGAGTCCCTTCTGTTAGGTGAGGTCTCTCGCCAACTTGCCTGCCTTGCTGGGCTCCCCCGTGGACATGGTGGTTACGAGTGCTCAGCACACTGAAAAAAACAGTTGAGGCAACATCTGCTCCCCTGGCTGGCTGCACACACCTCTTGTCTCCAGTCTTACATTTCTATATGTGTGCTGGTTCTGCTCCATGACTGGGAATCCTATTATTATAGTAATAGTAGTAATAATAATAATAACAACCCAAGTGGGAACTCAGAAACGTACATCTGGAAAGTTAAGACGCGAAGACTGTTTTGTTTTACTTGCATTTTTGTTTGCTTATTTTTATGACAGATCTGTATTTCAACAACATTATCTCCTTGCCTGTTATAACTTCTCACAAAAGAGTAAACAAAGCCATTAATCATAATCTCCCATATTCCACTTTCTGGGCATGTCAAATCATTTTGGAGGGGAGGTGGGCAGAGAAGCAGAGAGCATCTGTTCCCTCACTGAGGAACTCCCCCAGGGATGCTGCCGATCAGTGCCTTTTCCTTCAGGGAGGTTTGTAAAAGGGAGGAGGACCCCATGGCAAACCTGTGTCCTGGAGGGCTCAGGCTGCGTCATTCCTGGCCAGTGCCATGTCTCTTCTTGGCACAGCCTGAGTCCCAGCTGGCCTGGATGGTGATGGTTGTCTCCTTGAAAGCCACAAAGATTCCCAGTAACTGCTTACTTAGTAGATTTTCCAGTAGCTTTTGACACAGCTGACCATGTGAGCTCATAAATTCAGCTGTTAATTCTACAGCAACTGGATGAGATAGTCCAAAAATGCCCCACTTATCCTTCAAGGTCACTAATTACTCATGGAAATGTGGTGGGATGACTCGCACAACTGCAGGGCTGCAATGGATGTTACAAACTCTTTGGAAGGGATAGGCAAGGAAGGAGAGGCGGTGGGGTAGCCCTGTATCTTAGAGAGCATTTTGATTGCCTAGAGCTTAACGATGGTGACTATAGGGTTAAGTGATTATGGGTAAGAATTGGTGGGAAGGCGAACAAGGCAGACAGCACGGTGGGATTCTGTTGTAGACCACCCAATGGTGGTGAGGATGAAGAGGCAGCTGAAACA
>JAVJGJ010000061.1:46516675-46527932 GCA_035590215.1 Microhierax caerulescens
GGCACGGGGCTGGGGAAGGGGCTGGGGCACCAGTCCTGTGAGGGGCGGCGGGGGGAACTGGGGGTGCTTAGTCTGGAGGAGGTTCAGGGGGATCTCACTACTCTCTACAGCTGCCCGACAGGGGCTGTAGGGAGCGGGGGGAGGGTGTTGCCCCCTTCTCCCCAGTAACCAGTGACAGGACAAGGGGAAACAGCCTCAAGTTGTGCTGGTGGAGGTTTAAATTGGATATTAGGAAAAAGTTCTTCACCAAAAGGGTGGTCAAGCCCTGGAACATGCTGCCCAGAGAGGTGGTTGAGTCACTGTCCCTGGAGGTGTTTAAAAGACGTGTAGATGTGGCGCTTAGGGATGTGGTGTAGTGGTGAACTTGGCTGTGCTGAGTTAATGATTGGACTCTATGATCTTAAAGGCCTTTTCCAATTTAAATGATTCTACTCATCCACGCAGCTGGTGTATCGGTCCTCAGAAGATTCTGTTTGGACACCACTGTTCCATGAGAAGGGGGGACATGGGGCTGTTTTCAGGTGAAATGTCAGCAGGATGCTGACACGCAGCTCTAGTTTCCCATAGTCCATCCTGGAGACCAGGACAGATCTGCTTCCCCAGCCCTCGGCCAGGCCAGGAGCTTTGATGAGAATGAGCTCTGAGAGTCTGAGCAATCTAAAATCGTGGAGATCTCTAGTTTTTTTAAAGCAGTGAATGTGGATGGCACCTTATCTCACAGAGTCCCCTCCACTTGCTCGCATATGCTCTAGGTCAGGTATGGTGTTGGCCCTGGCAGTGCTGACAGTCCCAGGTGGATGGGTATCTGCATGTGCCTTCTTACTTCACACAAGAAAGAAATTTTATCTGTTCCAATTAAGAGATAGGAATTTTCCCTGACACGCAGCATTGCAAATTATAATTTATTATCTGTTTCTGCATTAGCACTTGTATAGATTTCCCCTGTCATTTGACTGTGTGTGTTCAGAGGCACATGTGCCCTCCCAAGCTCAGGCTCAGGTTTCTGGCTTTAACTCCTGCCTTCTATAAATGTTATTTTTCAGTATCATCAGTAGTACCTCTGTTTCTGCTATTCCAGAATCTATAATGAATTAAAGTAATTTGTTCTTCAGATCATTTTTAAGCCCTTGATGGTGATGTTATTCAATTGATCAGCTTAAGTAAGGCTCCTGAAGCTCCCTACATTATGAAGCCTGTCCTCAATCACTAATTTTGATTTGGGCTTCAGGTAGAATGCTACATAATGGTATTTTGGCATCCAATTTGTATACCAGCCACTGGAAATGTAATTTGCATGTGTTTCACAAGGAAGGCTTAAACTGTTAGAATACTTTAAAGAAACGGCCAGTTTTTCTAATGCTTTAAATAGGTTTTCAGTTGGACTTTGGGAAAGAAAAGATGGGGAACTGAGCTTTTGCAATGATTAACTGGCCACCTGCCTCTCTAAGGAGCACCCTCCATGGTGACTTCTGGAGGATGCTGTGTGCTCTGTGCCTTTTCCAGACGTGCAGGACATCTGGATACCGTATGTGAGACTTTCTCTTGGTGCCTGCAGGTGCTGAAGAATCTTAGCTGTAAATGTACTTGTCTGCAGTCTCTTGCATTAAGGGGCAAGTTGTCTCTTGAAATAACTCCTGAAATTAAGATGCTGTAAGATTTTAATAGTTTAAGTGTTAGCATTTCTGGCCACTCTGAAGAGGTCCCATAGCTGAACTCTTTCCTGGTCGGTGTTTTAACATCAGGCCGTAGATGCTGACTGTCCTAGAGACCTAGGTTTTGGGCTGTCTTTGCACACCCACATGTGTCACCTTCTAGGAGACACTATGAATCTGTGGATGTGGTTGAGCTACCATGAGATTAGCTTTAGGTGTTAACCATCAGCATCTCAGCTAATCCTCAGTGTTTGTCCATGCTTGCTTTTGCCCTGGAGTAAAAGTAGATCATCTTTTCTTCTTAGGGCAGCAGACAGCTATGAAATGCTGTAAATTGAATTTACACAATGGTGTAAATTGTGTTTATCTCTCTACAACTTCTCTGTGTACCCACACCCCTTGAAAGATTTCATACCATAGATGGATCCACCAGACTATACAGGGGATTTGAAGGGAAAAGCTATGTATGATTCATGATACAGGACTTTTATCCTCAGAGTTGGATGATTTTACCTCTTCCCATCAGTTTACTTGGAGCAGGTAGCCTGTTGCACAATAAGCGAAGCCAGCACTAGTTTCAAAACATGTGAGATCTAGGATACCTTGAATCAGGAACCACAGGTTTAAATCTTGTATCTCAACTTCAGACAACATGCAGCAAGTAAAAGTATGTCCTTCTGAACGGAAAGGTAATACAACACATATCTGAAAAAATATGCAAAACCCAAACCAAGCAACAGTTATAGCTAAACCTAGACACTCTTTTTGCCAGCTGAGAGAAATGTCTTTTCAGGGGAGCAGTGCTAAGATGTTGGGTGGCCGTCTGCCTCATCTGCTGGGGGATGGGACATTTGTTGAGGAGTTGGCCAGTCCCCTCAGGAGTCTAACTGCATGCAACTTTCTCTCTCTCCTCCAAGGATGGCTCAGGGATGATGCCCTCCCTAAGTCTGTGCCAGTCTTTGAAAACTTATGTGACTTCATGTCTAATTCAAGTAGTTTAATTCATACTAAAATAACCCATTTGCACTCATTGCAACCATGTTTTATTATATATTGTGTTACAGACAAGACTGATTTCAGGAACTGTTGGTTACCTCATTGTGTTAGTGTGTTGACATTTGCTTGTCTAAAGAAATATCTGAAGTTCACCTTCCCAGCATGACCCATTTCTCTTATTTCTATCTGAAGAAAATACCTTTATTTTATCTGTGTATGGAACTTTGGTTTCTGAATGTCATACAGAGACATAATTTGCTTGGAATGCAAAATGTAAGCCTTTAAAGTACACATACAAAGTACTTAAGGCAGTTATAGTGTCCTCGTTTCCTGGGAAGCACAACTCTACTCATTAGGTGCAAGTCACCTAGACTGAAAAGCCACTGGTCATTCCCTCAGGTCATCAGCTTCACTTCAGCAGCTCCAATTACCTTAGCAGAATAGTATCACCCATAACAACCTAAGTAAATCAGGAAGTCACCGAACAAGGGAAGTAATTACAGCTTCTTTCAGTACTGAGAAAGCAACCTGTTCTTTTACGATCCATCAAAACCATGTGTTTGCCTTTAGTGGTTAAAATAAAGGGTGTGCAATTTGGGAATAATCCAGCTATGAAGTTTCCCTAGTAATTGGCAAGTCCTGAAAGGTTTTCACTTCTGCAATTTAAAGGTGGTGAGCATGAGATTAATTTAATTTTCTTTTAGATTATTAGTCTTTAAGGGACACTACAAAACCAAAGAATGACATTTTCAAATGGTGAACCCACATTTCACCCATTTAACATCAAGATTTATTCTGTTAACTACCTTTAAATTTTATTTATGATGTGATTTACTCATGCTGTAAACCAGAATGTCAGTCACTGTAGCTGTATCAAACATTCAGAATTCGAAAAATATTTACGACTTTCAGAAAAAGGTCTAGCGTGTTACTCAACCCTAATAGTAGTATTATCAGTTTACGCAACTCACTCTTGTTTTTCAGTCTTCATTTCAACACACCCATTTGATTCAGATTCAACTGATTCTAGGCGAAAAAGTATTTGTTTGCAATAAGTCTACATGCATTTTTATAAAGCACTTTTCAAATGGTCAGGGCACAGGCATTTGTCATTGGTTTAATGGGGGGAGCTTCTGTAAATCTCAGCATGAACCATCTATTCTTTTTTGAAATAAAAAGTCTGATCACACATGGTACTTAGCGCTGTGCTTAGACTGAGCATATGACTAATCTGGCTGAAATCAGTGGGATGACTCAAAATGTTTAAAATTATGTGCATCCCTGCCCCAGGGCCAAGACACAGGACTTTTAATGCTTGGGGGGAATTTTTTTCACCTAAATTACAGTTAATTCACTCTTTTCTCTGGAAGACACTTTAAACAGGAGAATAACAAATAGAATATTGCTCTTGACCTTTAGTAAGGATAGTATCTAAAGGTTACAACTCAATGTTAATTTGAAAATCCAATTAGATCATGATGTTATATTGTTCTGCATTTATTCAATATTTGTGTGACAAATTTTCAATGTCCTTTATATCATATAATTTACTTGACAGAGGTGGCCTCTTTTTTCTGTTAAGGAACTATCTACAAATCTCTGCCTGTTTCTCAGGTGTGTTTGTTGCTGTTGAAGCAAATGGCCGTATCTCCAGTAGGCTGTGACCAAGCACTGAACCGTGGAGACACAACCCTGAGATGAGGCAGTTGTTGTTCCTGAGAATGAACTAAAACCTAAGTAAGCGCTTTCATGCTTAGACCTCTGTGAGGGTAGGTCTGCACCTTCCCAACAAATCATCCTTCAGTTTCCAATATTCCAAGATCTTCCTACTGCTGGAAAATTTGTGCTATGTTATGTATTTTTCAGTTGTCGCTAAAATGTTCTGAGTTTTTTGCTCTAAACTGGGCACAAAGGTCTTACTGAATGAAGAGCAAGGGCAGCATCTGCTTGGGGCAGCAGTACTGGCTGCTAATAAAATTTTAGAGAGAAAAGGAAAATGATAGCATCCTTTGTTGCTGAGCTGTTTCCAAAGGCTCTGCGATCCTCTCTGCTCCCCACACGCTCCTCTGTGCCGGGGTTTTCCCAGACACGCTCTATGTTCACTGATTCATCCTCTCCATTGCCGAGACACCTAAACATTTCCAAAGGAAGGCAAAAAAACAGGTCAGCAGAGTGGAAGTAACCAAGGAAAAAAACACATACGCTTGTATTGGGAGAAAAGTCAGAAGAAAAAAAAATACAGTAAAGTGGGATAAAAAAAAGGAAAAAAGAAAACATCCATGGAGTGGATTTGAAAACCGATGTCTGACAGCTGTAGTATATTCGGTGTCTAACATCCCAGTGGCTCAATGAGAAAAGCAAAGATGGTACAGAATCTGAAAATCCCACGTCTGAGCTATTTTGGGTTTACTCAACAGACCTACTAAAATATAGCTGCACTCTAATTACGTTTGTCCCTTAAACTATTGGGGAGCAGTCTAACTTGAGACACAAGCTAAGGTGTGTCTCTGGTAGAAAGCAAGTGCTCCCTGTTGTGTGCTTGTCCCTCAACAGCCTGAGCAAAGGCCACCACTCCGGCCGTGCATCCCTAGGCGGGTCCACAGGACTTTCAAGGGAATATCTGGAGTTCTGCATAAACCAGCCTGACCAGCAGAAACCTAATGAACTGATGAGGGAGAATTTCCTTTTTGTTGCCTCCTATTAGCTCATACCTTTGACCCTTTCCCTGTTCATTTCCAGATTTTGTTTTTCAAAGTAGCTGCCCACCCAGCTGGTGGTATGTGGCTCACATGCTCACAGCGGTGGGTTCCTGATCTCAAAATGTGGACATTCCAGGCCAAAAACGTTTCAGACCTAACTCCACAAGCATTTATTGGCTCCTTCAGGACTGTGTTACAGCCTGCACCAAGTACCCATGAACACACAGCTAGCTGATCCTGCCACCAGCATCCCATCGAACTGGGGTGATCACAGCCACTGCAAACAAACTGCATGCAGATTGATTTCACTCTCATTTTTGCAGCTCAAGCCAACTGGGAATGTAAACCGCACTGACCAAGGAAAGTTGGAGAAATTGCCAGTGAATGCAGAAATAAGAAAAGGAAGGAAGATGTGGAAAGCAGGAGGTAAGAAAATGAAAGCTGTTTATTTAATACTCAACATGCTGATTTGGGTCAGGCCTTGCAAAGCAGTCACATATCTACAGGAGTCACCTTCCCTTTAGTAGAGGATAAGACCTCGGATCAGTCTTTCAGTCTCTGGGTGGGGATTAGCTGAATTAATTGTTTGGCAGAGACACCAGGTGGGTACAGAAGTTAAAACTCACCTATTGGTGCCATTTTGGGGGGTTGGTTCAACCCACTGTACAGTATGGTGCCGGCAAGGAAATCACAACTCACATCTAGATTCAGATGGGAAGGAAAATTCAAACATCCGGAACACCTTTCCCCCACATTTTATGTGTTCAGACCCAAGGGCTGGTTTTGACTCTATGAAGGTAAACTTAGTCCTCTAGAGGGCATGGTTACACTGATTATATATTTAATAATTAACTAGTATTACCTTGGCTATCTGTTCACTTTTCCTGGTGTAAATCAGGAGTCAATGAACTGACACAGGTAGAGTTTCATTGTCTTTAAACCTTGTTGTAAGGTTTTCCATATAATCTGTCTTCTTGAGGAGGCTGATCCCTGTACGGGCCAGAAAGTTTGGGTTTGATCATTCGGGAAGCTTTCCAAAAGGTAGCTGTAATTCTTTCCTTGCTACCAGAATCCAGTGTGAAAATCAGCAAATCTGTTCTTCACATGTGTTTTTGCTCCTGCTTTGGTTAATCCCAGCATCCCTTGGTAGTAGCCTCGGCTGAGTCGTCTGATTAGTAGCACAGTATGGGGTTAGTGTCCATCCTTCTCAGAAAGCATGGCAGCTCCAGACACTAGATGGCAATTATTTGTGTTTGGGCAATCTGCTGGTTGAACTTATTCAGCCAAATTTCAGAGTTAACAAAATTGTGTAGATGTAAATATGTCCACCATCTGTCTTACTGCGTGTGTTTCCCTGGTGTGTGAACAGAGCAGAGGTTTGAATCTGGGACCTCATAATGCAAAGGAAGATGCTACACTAGCTGATCCAAAACTCACCTCCTCGTCTGAGGCAGCACAAACTGTGCAAAGCCCTTTTAATCTGGAAGTCACGTCTTTGTAGAGTTTACACTAGGTTCACTTGTCTGTATTGCAAGCACCTGCATTTTATTCAGTTTTACAATATTTAAATCCCCTTATAAAATAAACGGCTACTTGCTGGAACGTTACCCATGCTGTATGTCCAAGATCTGATGAATTTAAAAGCTATTTTCTGAGATGCATTGGAGAAAGAGAAGGACTGGAAACAGCCATCAGATAGTGTTACAGATAGAGAAGTATGTCTATTTTTTGTGGCTTCCTTCAGATTCTGAGTACATTCCACATGCATAACATGTTAAGATTTCTTTCTTGGGTCATTCATAGTGCCAAACCAACACCTAGGAACTCAGAAGCGCGTTAATCTGTGCTAATCTGTTATCATCACTGAGCTGTGCCACACAGTATCCCTTTACTTCTTTAGTTACACTTGGAAGTCATCCTCAGCCATCACATCCTCCTTGTACTGGACCATGATGATTATGGTCTTACACTTTCTCAATTCGCTCATGAGAAAAAAATCCATGTTGCCTTTTTTAGACTTCTTTCTCATGGCTGAGGAAATTACGTTCTTAGCTGGTTTAAAAGATATCTGCTGGCCTGTGGATGAACCAGATTCCTTGGGTTGAATCTGCACTTCCCATTTTAACATGAAGCTTACAAGGGCTGGGCTGCCCTTCCCTTGGGCTGACCCTGCTCACAAACATTGGCCAGTGCCAATATGATTTTTTTGCTTCCCACAGCTTTGTTGTTAGTGGGTTTGTAGGAAGAATATGGTCTAGAAGAGAGTCTAGTCCCAGAAATTTTATGCTAACCTGGTGATCTGACCTTTCTCTGAAAAAGGATTAAGGTGTTCTGAGTGTAGATCTCTCTTTTACTGCCAGAAGCTATACACTGTAGGTCAGGTTTGTGAAACAGCTAAAATAACAATTGCTCCTGAAAAATTCAGGCTGGATTTTTACGCACAAGAAAACACCTCTTCATAGCTTAGTTTCTAATACAGATTAGAATTTACTGGATGCAACCAGTGAAATTTCATTCTCTGTTTTAGGATGACAGCCAGGCAAAACTCTCCTTCAATATAGAAAAAATGATGTAATTTTCTGTTCTCCCTTTTGTCTTCATTTTCAGCTAATATTTGGGTTTAACGGCAGCACGGATTTCCTGTGAGAACTAAGCTAGTGCAAATCTTCAGCTGATTTCTTTGTGCTCAGCCTGCTCGCCTCTCCATATTCACTTGCTGTGTCCGATCTTACTTCAGAAGTTTTGGGGGTGGATGTGATCTGTGTTTAGATCACTAGGTCCCTGGCCTTAGACACCTCCACTCTGTTACAGTGCTAACGCTATTATGAGCATTAAAAATGACAATAGAAAGTAGTTATGCAAAGCACATTCCGAAGCTGCAGTTCCATGGCCAGAGGTACTCCGATTAGCTCATTTACAGCCGATCCAGATAGCTCGGCATTATGCTGTAGTCTGCGGTGTAGACATCCCTTGACACTGCTGTGAGCTGGATGTACTTACATAATTTTTTGCAGCATACATGAAAATGCAGCATGAAGGCCATGAGAGAGGAAAGAGGGGGTTGGAACAGGGCAGTGTTGGCTCCAGTGCTGGACATGCCGTCTCAGATCATTGTTACTGCAACCATTTTATTCTAATTCATCCATATCAACCATTTTTAGGTCTTTTTAGCATTTCACTCTTGCCATCATGCTGGAGAAGGCTTTGGCCGCGCTTCATTATGCTTGGCTGGTGTCAGTGAAGGAGTGAGTGACACTGTTATCCAAGTCTATCTCCCTACCACAGCGCAGACAGCCAAGCACTGTTGGCCCCAATGGATATTGCTCAGCAGATCCTTGTCAGGCTTGTTCAAACAAGATACGTTACCACTGACCTACCAGCTAAAAGTTCATGCCTCTGACTCCAGGATGCTTCTTGCCTCGGTGTCATTTGTTCATTGAAATAATTAGTTATTGTAAGATTACCACATTAAGAGGGATTTTTTGTTTTGTTTTGTTTTGTTTTGTTTTAAGAAGAATGGCATTCTTCTTGCTATCAGATGCTGGGTAGGTAGTTTATTCTTTTGCTTTCTATTCCAGTGTGGGTTTGGGTTCATGAAAATGAGAGAATCTAAGCCTTGAATAGAGCCAGCTGCTTACAAACCTCCCCAAGCCTTTGCCAATTTAATTCATTGCTGGCTAATGCAGCTCAGGATTCTTTTAAGTGAGAGGTGCCAATCACGCAGAATTACACAGTGGTTTTGAACAAAGCCAACTCACCTGTTTGCTGGAGACTTGAATCAGACCACCAAACGCATTTCCACTTATGCCTAGAAATGAGCCAAACCCACAGAGTCCAGATCCAAATCTGGCTTCAGGCTCTCACGGTCGGATTCTGATGGACTCTACAGCTTCTTTACTTAGGTCTCCATGAGGACACCAAAGAGTAACTTCAGATTAGACCTCTGAGGCATGACAGAACATCCAGTCCTGGTTCAGAACCACCACAGAGCATGGCCTAACCCACTTTTCACTCTCTAGAAAAATGAGTTTACAGATTTTGTTCTGATCTACTTTTGATGACTTTTGGGCTTTTACTTTTCATGTCCTTAGTTCCCAGATCTATACAGGATCCGAGATCAATTCAAGCATTTCACAACAAAACTGATGGTGGTCCATCAAATTTTCACAATTCTTTCTTTACACATAAAGCAGCATGCATTTTGGATCTGACATCTGAAATAGCTCATTTTCTTCATATTTCTTGACTGAATTCAGGGGAGCTGACTGTGCTGGGACTGTAAGGAGGAAGGTTAAATTTCATCAAGCCTTTTTTCAAAGAAAATTTAAGAACTAGCATTTGCTAGTGCATGTCATTTGCATCCATTGGATCTCAGGTTCAAATCTGACAGAACGAACAAAACTCTTCATCTTTCCAAGACAAAGGCACTACCTACTGTCCAGTCTACTGCACTGAATTATTTCATGGGACATCTTCAAAGTCCAAGTCTTGTCATCTTTGTAGAAACACTGTAAGAGAACATAAAACTTTTCACAAGGGTGTTTGTCTTAAAGTCTGCATTCTAAACATTTCAGTGATCTATCAGAAAGTACTGGTAAGCAGACACCTAGCATAGTGTTGAGGGGTGGCAGCTATCCTGTAAAAAAATTAGAAGTGGAGTGTGACTTCTTCAAGCCCAGCATCTCTGCAGAGGGATGCATGTGGAGGTTCCCTGGGAACAGAGGTCAGGCATGTGGCTATAGGTCTGTGGAACTGTAGCATTTCCGAGTTGAAATTATTATTATTATGTTTTCAAATTTCCTTTCAAGATCCTAATTACCAACAGCCAAACCAAACCAGCTTGAAGCCCTAAGTCTCTCTGTCCATCCACAGCCTAACAGCATTGCCAAGTAATATTCTGTTACACTACTTAGTACAAATTATTTTCTATCCCTTCAATGTATTTCTAGTCTTAAATAATACTTTTTCTTTTGATTCTGTTTTTGCTTCTTTCTCCTTCAGTGACTTTACCTCTGTGGAGTCCCTTGACATCACAGATCAAGGACTAATTTTTTGCAGGTCAGTTTGTGGGAATTTAGGTAAATAAGTGGGTATTCCCATAAATCATGTATTTTTAGAGGTCAGTGAAAGTGCATATATTTCCATTGCCTCTGGAGAGATTTTTAGCCTTAGCTTCTTGATAAATCAATTAAATTTCCTTTTGCTGACAAAGGTGAGAATAGCACTGTTTGCCAACTCATTGCGTGCACATTTTGTGTGGGACTTTGAGAACGTGGCTGCCTTAATTGCATTCCCCAAAGAGGCCATCCTGAATGCCTTGCCTGGACCAAATTCCCACTGACTTCAGCATCAGCTTTGAGGTGTAGAAGGTAAGCACCAGCAAGCACCAGCATGAGGGAAGTTAGCAGGCATGGAGTGCACTCAGGGCAGCAGCAGGAGGTTTGTATCCCAGGATAGATGCCTCTCTGCTGCTCCAGTTCCCCAGTGCTTACCCAGTCAGATGTGTCCCCAGTCTCCTTGTCATGGTTCAACCTCAGCCAGCAACCAAGCATCACGCAGCCACTCGCTCACTCCCCCTCACCTGAAGGGATGGGGAGGAGAATTGGAAAGGAATGTAAAACTCAAGGGTTGAGATAAGAACAATTTAATAGGTAAAGCGAAAGCCGCACGTGCAAGCAAAGCAACACAGGGAATTCATTCACTGCTTCCCATGGGCAGGCAGGTGTTTGGCCATCCTCAGGGAAGCAGGGCTGCGTCACGTGTAACGGTTACATGGGAAAACAAACACCATAATGCCGGATGTCCCCACTTTCCTCTTTCTTCCCCCAGTTTATATACTCAGCATGGTGTCTTATGGCACGGAATACCTCTCTGGCTAGTTTGGGTCACCTGTCCTGGCTGTGTCCCCTC
>JAVJGJ010000061.1:46547966-46569105 GCA_035590215.1 Microhierax caerulescens
TTGAGAGGAAAGGCCTGATTTGTTTTTCTTTTTTTTTTTTTGTTCCTCGTTTAATAATTTAATTTGTATTCTGATCTTCAAATCCCAATAGCATCATGTGAAGTAGAGAAACTCGGCAGGGGAGGGGGGAGGAGGGATAGAGGAGGGAGCCAGGGCTTTCTATTTCCATATGGTGAGCCTCTCCTCCTCGCGATCACAGCTTGTCATCTGTCTTCTTTTAAACTTCAGATCCCCTGTAAAAATCTTCCCAGCTAAGAACGGGCCGTAAATGTGACATAAAGGCAGTCAAAGTGAAGAGATTACTGTGGGGTAATCGTGAGGCATGATTTTGTTAGAGGACTTCTTTACATGCGGGCATGGACACAAGCATAGCCCAGGCCATGGGAACTGTGTATTTCTGAAGCGGGGCACGGTGGCAGTGTGTTATTAGTATTCTGGGGAGATACTCCTGTATGCTCCCTTTTCATTTACTTGGCAGAAAAAATGATACGAGCCTTTCTCGCAGCCTGAATTGTGGTCAGATCAAATGGTCAGATTAAATGACCACCTTGTTTTACCTGGTTTCAAAATTGGTAATCACCACGGCACAGCAGAGCTGCTGTCCCTGCTGCATCACCCTGCCAGGGACCCCTTGGTGTTGACACCCCACCAGCACAGGGAGGGAAATTGTTCTAGTTTAGAGACTTTCTGTAAAGTAACAATGTTGTCATCTGATGTACAACCATGAGAGAACAGTATAACATCTAGCACCTGGTTTTTCTGTGACCCGAACGCTGCTCACGTGCAATGCTTCTGAGCATCTTTCTTTATCGAGTGACTTCATGCTAACTGTACTTAAAAAAAAAATCAAGTTAATAGTTTATAATCTAATTCAGTTTAATGAAAGCATCTTTGCAGTTGATTTTCATGCACACCCCATGCAGTGGGTCGTTTGCTGCGGGTGCGTGGGGGACAGCGTTTGCTACACCTCGTTTGTCGTGAAAATTCTGGACATTGTCAAAGCAGAACGATTTCTGCAGAAAGGCCTCATTTTCCTCCTACGGCTAAGAAGGATCTGCTCTTGCAGAAATGGTTTGCCTTGATGGTCGGGCAACTCTAGGAGCTGGCTCCTCCAAAGACACAGCAGTGACCCCGTACCCCAGGGAAAGGAACTTTTGCCCCCATCAAGACCTAAGGCACAGCACCACGGGCCAGATCTGGTAGCAGGAGGGGAGCTGGGGAGCAGCAAGGGAGGGAACAGCCAGAGACCATCCTGGGGGGTGAGCAAGGCTGCCAGAGACAGCAGCTGTGCCACAGGCACTGCCTGGGCACCTCCGGCGTGGGGGTGGACTGCCCCCGTTGTTTCTGCAAGGAGATAGGTAGGTTAGTTGAAATGTACGTGGGAACTCCGGGGTTGGGTCAAGGCGTATTTCTGATTTTAGCTATGTGGTTGACTTCTGGAGGTCCCTGTGTACTGACAGAGCCAAAACATGACTTTGTGCCCCACAGAAGACTCCAGACCAGAGCCATCACTTCTTTCTTTCCTTGTCCCATAGATGTGTTGCAGAGAAGACCCAGAAGACAGAGGCCAAAGGTGCAGCGGAGCACTGCTGTGGTGCAGGCATGGCACCCGGCTCACAGCTTGGTGAGGACTCAGCTGAAGATGGCTCAGTCCATCCAGGTAAGGTGTTGTGGATACAAAAGCTCCTGCTGGGAGCCACAGCCATGCAGCCCTCCGCCTACCGCTGCTTCTGCCCTCCCAGCACACCATGGGACCGCACAGCCCCATGTGTTTAGCAGGTGCCTCTTTTTCCTTCCCTTCCCATCTGAGCAGGCTCAGATGAAGATTTCAGGTCACCCTTCTGCAGTAGCTGTCGCGGGCAAACCCAGGTCTTCACCCTGTTAGAATCGATGCTGGACCTATAGAAACTGTTGCAGGAAACAGAGTGACCAGCTGGACCAGCCCCGACGGGCTGCCAGAGCGCAGCTTGGTCTGTGCCAGGGTTTCCTGACGTTACTGCTCTGTTCCGATGAAACATTATACAGAAAGATATAGGCAAAGCATTATGCTCACAGCCTTTGCCAACAAGTTATGTTTTAATGTAATTTAACTGTAATCTCAGAGTGTTTTTGTTAGCTATAATTAGTAAAATATGTCTGTTTTCTGTGTTCCTTGAAGACGTCTGAACTCCTGCCAGTTCCCTATAGTTTTCCTGACATGCAGTGTAACAAGCAGACCACCAAAATGTATTTACCAATAACTGTTTATTTACATTCCATGAAATCTAATAACATTTGCTGCCTTCATTCGGGATAAATGCTGGCCAAAGTGTAAAGCATAAAAAAATAAACACTGCCTTAATTTCTAACCCAGTCCACAGAATATTTTATTTTTGCTCAATTTGCCCTGCCTGTTAGCATTTTGGCATTCTGCTGCTTGGAAGTTAAAAAAAAAAAAAAAGAAAAAAAAAGTTCAAAAAGTTCTGTAATGTATCTTCCTGTTCAGTCCAAAACCTTGCAGGGATTTCCTGGACATTTTATTTTTCATTTCTAAAGCCTGCACGAGGCTGGTATTTCATTTCTTTGTTTTCAGCTCTTGCAAGTGTTTGAAACCATATTGCAGAGAAAATGTCCAGGGCACTTAACAGCAACGGTGGTTGGTGTTGCACTAGTGCCAGCGTAAAGCACGTCTCATTCTCCCAGAGTCATTGGCTTTGCTGGTGTAAAAATAATCAGAATTAGGTATCTTGTTACTAATCAAATCTGTTCAAGAAAGTGTAACTGAGGGCAGAATTGTCATCTCAAATCTTAAACAGGTTCCTCTCCTCCTGTATCTGGTTTTGTTTATATGAGTACATGCCTTTTCAAAGCCCAGAAAATTCAGATGGTGTAGGGAGGGGAGGCCAATACAACAGCTGTGGGCGGTATCCGCAGCTGGCAAAATGTGATGCAACCCCGCTAAGGCCAGCGACGCATGGTCCTAGCCCAGCGAGGAGGTGGGCTGGTGTTTCTGCCTGGTTCTGTAAAGCCGATGGGCTCACCCAGGGAAGTGCTAGCAAGCTCTTGTCTCCGAGAGCGCTACAGGAGCCAGACGCATGCAGAGTAGCTGGACAGACTGTGGCGGGCTGCGTATGCATAGTGGGTGCCAGACTTCCATGGTGTCACTGGTTTGTTGTGCTAAAATCCAAGCAGAGCTGGGTAGAGCAATATGCTTGCTGAATTGAGCAGCGAGATGGGGTTTAGAGGGAACCAGAGTTCACGAGTCGCCTGCGCTGATCTGGGCAACGCGTAGCAAGTGGAGAAGTGAATGTCACCACGCTCCCTCCCAGGACAAGCACAACCAGCAGAGCCTGGGCGGCTGCAGCTGCAGGGTGCCTGAAGACCTCGTTCATTTGGCTGCCGTTGCTGCTTCTCAGCTGCTGGGCCAGCGCCCAGTGCCCGCTGCTGCTGAGCTTCAAGCTGTGCCTGGTGGACGGAGCATGAAACCAACACAGCGCTGCCCCACCGCTCTGCAGTCAGCACTGGGCTTTGCTCCTGCCCAACGGACCCTTCTCTGCAAACTTACCCTGCTCAGTCATCCCTCCCTGGCACGGGACCTGGGGTGCCCATCACACCGTCTGAGGAACGTCTGTTCACTAGGTCTGAGGTCCGAGGAGTCTCGGTTGTGATTTGGAGAGGCGGCGCTGTGCCTTCGGTCTTGACGGGGGCAAAAGTCCCTTTCCCTGGGGTACGGGGTCACTGCTGTGTCTTTGGAGGAGCCAGCTCCTAGAGGAGCCCAAAACCACAGATGAGACCATGGCTCTGCTGCAGCTTTAGAGAACTCGTTTTTAAAGCTCTTCCCTGGAAATCCATCTCCAACTTTCTTTACTTCTAATGTAACTGGTGCTTTGTTAAGGGAGAGGCCATTTGCACTTTTCTAGATGCTTCCAGTTAAGGAGCTCCGTACACTGAACGTTAACAAATTAAGCCTCAGATTAACAGACTTGTCTGGGAAATGCTGAGCAGCCCTGTTCTGTGACGGAGATCTTAGGAGACTTTCTCAGCTACGTTTCCAAACTGCCTTGGGCTCTCTTGTCTCTGTACTCACTTAAATTGAGGGGAAAACTTTTTCTGCGTTCAAATGAGAGCAAAATTTCAAAGATTTTGGAGGGCTTCCTTGAAAAATTTCAGGCTCAAAGGTAATAAAAGTGAAATTCAAAATCCAGTCCAAGCAAAACCAGACACCAGTGCGGGAAGAGGAGCCTGCCCTGTTTAGCATCTCCCTCTGAACACAGCAGTGGTGGCACGGTGCTTTTTTCCTCTGACAAATTGCCCATCTACCCGGGCTTCTGGCAGAGCTCAAGCATAGCTCCTTCGGGATAATTAAGGAAAAAAAAAAACCCAACTGAAAATTATGGGTTACCCATTTTGGGCTTTTCTTTGATTGCATTTCTGGGTTCCTGTCATCTTCTACATTCAATTTTCCTGTGTTCAAGGCTTAGGTTGTAACTGGTTAGAGGGTTGTGGAGTGGAGGAAGGAGAGGGGTTCAAAATGCATTAAAAAACTCGGAGAAGACTTCTCTCCTGCTGACCGCACTCAACAGACAACACATGCCACAGCATTCCTTCATGGTTCCGGTAGGATGCTCAGTAAATTGAGCTGTAAATAACTCCATAAACTGTTTACTGCTAAAATCGTGTTCCCAACAGCAGAGAGCTTTCAGAACCGAGTGTACGAAGATGTGATGGGGATGGAGGTGAAATCAGCCAAGATGCAGGCGCGCGTAGGGCTGGTCCTGCCCGCCCAGCACCACCATTCAGCCCGGCCCTGGGTCAGCCGCTGCTTTCTGTTGCGGTTCAGTGGCTGGTTTTGTACGCTGCTAAAACGTGTTTGGCTCAGCCAATCAGGGACCTGCCACGTGACCCAGCCACCAACCAATCAACAGGGCTGGTTTTGAATGTTAAACCCTGCTATAAGCCAGCCTGAACAAGTTAGAGGCCAAGAATGTTTTCTGGAGATAATTATAAATACTGGGAAGTGAGGAAAAAAAGAAAAAAGAAAAAAATTGGGATGTGCTGACAGAAAGAACTGGAGTGAAGTGCTTTCACCCTGTGTTTACAAACAAGCCATCCCGCAGTGTTTGCTGGGCTTAGTGAAGACATGGCTGTGGAGTGGGAGAGGAAATCACCTTAGGACTTTTGGACCACATGAAAATTTTTTGGAGACAAAGGCTGAAAATAACAAACAAACCCAGCAATAACAAAATCCCTTGGTAGAAGGGCTATTTCCTTCATTGCAGGGGATAGATTCACATGAATGTGACTGAGCACAATCCCCAAGCCACTGGTCATCGGATGCTTTATTGCAAATTGTGGTTCTTTCTCATTTAGGCTGGAAATTTCTCAATTTGCTGTCTGTAAAAGCAACAACAGGAACCTGTCATGACGGTCTGGGCCCATTGACGGTGGTGGGATATTTACCATAAATGTCAGCAGACCCAAGCTTGTGCCCATGATGCATCTTTGATGATTTCAGCAGCACCTTGGGACCGTTGAGCATGGCCGGAGGCCAGATCCACTGTGGGTGTTTGTTCTTCATTTGGGAATTTTTGCTGAAGAAGCAGCACAGTCTTCCTGTGAGGTACCTTCTAGCATGGGATGTTGCCACTCAGCTTTCTGCTAGGCATTTTTATGTAAATACTGTCTACTTTTTAAGGCGTTTCCAGTATAAAGAAGTATTTCAGTGCATGGAAATTATTTAAGAAGACCAGCTTTTACACCATTTTAGATGCAACGTGGCAAAAATTATAAAGTAGCCTGAGAACGTTGAGCTGTTTTCGTTTACTGGGACTTGTTAAAGTAGACTGGTCTCCTTTTTTTGCTTGAAACTGGGATTCTCTGTGGAGGTGTATGAAGAGCACAGAACTGGACGGGCTTGAAAGGTCACCCAGCTGAGAATCCCGCTGCCCCCAGCCGAGTGTCAGCTAAATCCCTTCGTAAAACGCTCGGCAGAGAAGGTGGAAAAAGTAGGTCAAGCTCTGCTCACAAATACACCTCTTACATGTCGCCAATTCTAATGAAATTAGGGAATGAATCAGTATTAAAACCTGGGCAAAGGAGATCAAAACTTGGTTGAACTCTCATAGGGAGAGTGAGTCCAGCTGTAACTACTGCCTAGTCCCTGTCTAAAAAAGCTGTAGAAATAAAGTAAAATAGACCTGTGTGTTCTTGAAGGGATAAAAAGAGCAAAAGCAAGGGGAAAAAACCACCCCCCTTCATGCAGCGTTTGGTGCAGACACGGCCCTGGAGCCTCTCCTTGTCTGTACCCTCACTCCCTGCTCCTTGCTCCCTCTTTCCAACACTCCAGCTTTTTTTTTTTTTTTTTTTTTGTGGTTTATTTCACAGTCAAAAGCTGCTTTGCAATAAAAAATAAAACAACAACCCCAAAAGCTGTCTGACTCATCCAAGCAGGACCCAGTCTAGTTTGGATGCAAACACTGGGAAAACAGCGTGGGGTTAGGGAGCAGCTGCTGGAGGAGCGTTTCTGAGATGTCGTTTCAGCTCTGACCAAAGTAACTTTTTTTTTTTTTTTTTAAGTACCCCGACAATTAGTGGTAAAAAGGTCACTAGTAAAAATGAGTTTTGTGGTTTTGCAACTTTGCATTAAAAAAACCACCACGCTTCTGGCACCATGTCCCCTGGCTGGCAGCCTTTCTGCAGACCGAATTGAATAAGCATGCAGGCTGAAAAGCCCGTTCAGATCGGTCCCTCTAGGTCAGACTTTCGTTATGTTAGCAGGGTATTGGGGAGCTTGTGTTGCACCTGCCTGCAGTACATCTGGCTGGAGAATTAAAAAAAAAGCAGGAGTTTAATGTTCCCTTAGTTCCAGCTTCTCGCCCTCTGTGAGCCCTGGAATATATCATTTACAATTAAAATATAATGAAATCAAATTGTGAGATCATTTCAAAGTTACTGACCCTGGTGTTTAACGGGTTCTGAATGTTTTCACAAAGGCTGAGGTGGTAGAAATATTTTATTCCATAGTCTTTATCCTTCAGAGACCTCAGAGTAATAAACAATTAAGTTGAATTCAAACTAACTGTGGATAGCACAAAATCTCTTTTATTGGGTGTCCAATACATCACGTTTTTCATTGTGCTCTTAAAGAACTGGGACACAGGCTTGAGGTGTTATCAGAGATGATGAAAGTAACAAAAATTACAGTTCTATTTAAGGTTTTGCGATGAGAAATGATCTGAAATACAGCCTGGAAAGGAAAGGATCTGATGCTGTCTAATGGTCCAGTATATCAAGGACTTCCAAACTGGCATTATTTCAGGCAAGTACATTGGGGGCCAGGGGCCTTGTTAATGCATTTAGGACTTGTCTGAAGCTTCAGTGAGCTTCGTGGAAGAAGCAACAAATTGTCGTGTGAGGTGTTGAACTTCCAAGCATAGTTTCTCATGGGTTTTGTCTTCCTTTTGGTCACACCACAATTTCCTCTTGTCTCCATGACATAACCCAGCTGCCTCCCTCTGAGGGAGAGCCTCAAGTGTAGTTGCATCAATGAGGTTTCTCAATAAGATATTTTTACAAAAAAATGACCAATGCTAATGACCAACCCGATCCATCTTTGGACTGATGCTGGTCTAGAAGAGAAATTACATTTTCTAAGAAGCAGTTATATAGATGTAATCCATTTCCTTCTTAATGGGCAGGATGACTTTGGCAGTGGTTTGGTGGAACTCCAGACACATTGGAAAGCAACAGAACAGCATTTTTTTTTCCTTTAACAAATTAGAATTTCAGCTGTATGCTTTCAAAGAAGGTCCTGGATCTGGATTTCCCCAGAAGAAAATGCAATGGAGAGCATGGTGTGTTTGGTCCAAGGACACGGCTTCTTGCTCTTTTTGCACTGAGCAGGTCCCACCACAGCAATACCTGGGTGGGCTTGATGAGGACAGTACAAAGGACAGTACTGCCACAAACAGCAAAAAATATCAGACAACACCTATATAACACAGGTAACAGTGAGCAGCAGGATGAGGGGAAGCTTCCCAAGAGAACACTGGGGCACTACATTTTGATGCATTTGTTGACTGCTGCGCAAACCACGAGGCACTGATTGCCAGCGAGCATCCACTGACCGCAGGGACATGACCAGTTTCTGTTGCAGCAAATAGGACTTTTCTAAACTCTTGTGTCCTTCTATATGAACTCATAACACGCTTCAGACCCCAGGAACTGGAGATGATCTTGTCAAGTGAAGTTCCAGAAGCTCCTGTAGCTGATGATGCATGGGAAGCCCTGGATCCTGTGGTGCAAGTGCACGGAAAAGCAAATGCAGTGGATGCATCAGCTGTGCAGCCCTTCCCGGGTTGCTTCATTAGGAAACCTTTAATGACGGGCTGTGGACCTGGGCGAAGGGCAGGTGCGTCATTTCATTTCCTTCCGTGAAGGGCAAAGCACAGGCAGCAGTGATCAGGAGAAATGAAAGCTAACCAGAATGTCCATTGTCCAAACAGCTTGACTGTTCAGTTACTTTGAACTGCATTTTAGTTACCGGTTAGAAAATAAACCAACACAATCCTACAGCTATTTGATATCAACACAACGTTTGGTAAGAGCTCTCAGTAGTGTCCTGTGGCCCTGCAGTCCAGCTGGAGCACACTAAAGTGCTGAAATCAACGGAGAGTGTGAATGAAAAGCCAACTGCTGGGACCAGCATCCTCAGTGCAGTGTGCCCAGTTTGTCCGTGTGAGCCGGATTTCGGTGGGGATTTCTCTCTGCATAAGTAAGGCCCGATTGCCCTCCAAGCTCTTGGCTGAAATGTTTGAGCAAGCCCAAATTTTGTCTGTGTTTTTTTATAATGTATTTTTGTCTTTCTAAAACATGCCAATCTGATGCGAGTAAACAGTGATATATACTTCTTGTAAGCAAAGCATAACACAAATAAAACAGCTTGTGTGTCCCCCCAGCCGCAGCCGGCCCCGGGGCTGCAGGACAGCCTGGGGCAGGTGGAGCACGTTGGGTTGGAAATAACTTGAAACACATGTAAGGGTCCATCACGCCAATGGGATCTGAATTCATGCCGATAGCTGAGCCATCATGCTTCATCATCGTCCTTCAGCACCACAGGCTGGTGCTGAAATCCCAATTTAAGCCGTTTGAGTGACGCTTATCAAAGGAAACAGCTGTTGGGGCTGCAGCTGGCACCAAAGAGACATGGCCTGGCTTGGCCATTTCACCTGCCACCTCGAGGGAAATGCTCATGGTGTAGAGTTCAGGGATCAGCATGTGAAAAAGGGGGAAAATAATCTGTTTTCTGTCCAGGTGCCACTCCCTGGGGATGAGCAGATTCCCTCCAGCAGCCTCCCACCCAACCCAGCAACCACCAACCCACCAGCCACCAGCAACTACACCAGTGGCTTAGGAAAACAGGGTATTTATTATTAGAACCCTGAAGCTTGCTCTCACTACTCTTATTGTGGCTGGCTTTGCAGTAGTGTTTGGGGGGGATTTGCGCTGCTGTGGTCCATCTGTATGGAAATGCGTTGGGGCAGGTGGGGGCTGGTGCTGGGGAGGGAGGGGAGCTCAGGTCAGGCCGTCTCCTCCTGCTGCCAGCCTCGGTCGCTTTCGAGATGCACGCTGCTCTTCTTTCATCTCTTGGATTCAAATCCACTATAATAAATAAAATTCTTCCTGTCTGAAAGATACATTAATTTTGGTGGTCTCAGAAGTAATGAAAATAAATACTTGACTTGGCATGCGGAGCCCCGACTGGAGCGAGGAGCAGAATGTGTGTACTTGGAGCTGTTTTTACAAGAACATAAGCTGTGGAAAAAGCTTGGCTTTTAGCTCACGGGCTCTGTATGTCTGAAGAGAAAGGGAGAGATTTGAGAAGTTCAATCAAACATACAGAAACATTGTCAAATACGAGTTTTCTATCTCAGTTTAAACGCTTTGAAAGCCGCACATCAAAGCTTTGCAGGGGAAGGCACCGTCTGAATTCCTGCAGGATGCTCGGGCCAGCCCTGGCTCTGCCGGTGGAGAGGCGGCAGCACTGGCCTATATTGTTTCAGGCCTTTTTATAACACATGTGGGGAAATTGCAACAAAAACAAGATTAACTCAATAAAAGAGAACCTCAAACCACCATTCAGTGTAGCTGCGGTTGTACGAGCCCGATCCTGCGGCCCTGGTGCTGGGTCGCTGGCTGCGGGTGCGAGCCAGGTCAAGGCTGGCAGACACTGCCGCGGAGCCACGGGAGCCGCACCTGAGAGCTGGGCTGCCTCTCTGCACTGGCGGCTCATTATTTCAATTAATTTCTTTTTTTTTTTTTTTTATGTAAAGGTAATCTATATCTACTGTAGAGGAATTATAGAGGACTGTATGAAAAGTTTATTTGTAAAAAGTTTGTATTTATTTGTAAGAAGTGATGATTGGTAAAAACATGAGATATGAATTGTTAAAAAGAAAAAATAGAGAAAAAGGGGGAATTGTAGAAGAATGAAGCTGGGTTAATTAGCACTGATAATATACAGCTGTGGGCTGGCTTCAGGGGCGGCGGGTTGGCCGATGTAGGTAAGGTGCAGCTGTGGCTGGTTCTGGTAAGGGGCTGAGAGGCAATAAAGAGGGAGCAGCCGAGGAAGAAGAAGCAGTGAGGGAAGAGAGAGCAGGCCCTAGATGAGGAGAAGGCAGCAGAGGAACTGCATGAAGAGTGTGCTGGCGTGAAAAGGTAAAAGACCTTGTTGCAGCTGGCTAGTTTGGGTAGTGCTGCGACAATCTACTAGCTAACAACTTTGTACTAACCAGTGCTGGCCCCAGCATCGTTCCTGGCAGCACTGGGAAGGGCTGGGAAATGGAGTTGAACCTACTAAAGTGAAATGTGATCCCACTGGTCAGTGTCTGAGTTCATCCTTCCCTTGCCCAGCACGCAGTGGTGTTCCTTGCCTGGTACCCAGAGCACGGGGGGAGTCCTGCAGCCTTGGGGCTGCTCCGTCCACAGCTCCGAAGGAAGGTGCCCGGTTGTGCTGCTCTGTGCCGGCGTTAGCTGGTGCCGAGGGGGTTGTGGTCCCCCTGGGCCAGGCGTGTGCACACACGTGTCTCACTCTCACCCCTGGCACCGTGCCACGCAGAGCCCGGCTGGCCGGGCAGGTACCTGGGCACTCGGACGTCTCTTTTGCAACTGCCGGGAGTTTGGGTCACGGTGTCAGGCATTCGGGTGACTTGCACCAAAGGAAGGGGCGGAGGAGGAGGAGATGGCGGTGTTACTGAAGCAAGCACGCACCAAGAGGGTGCTCAGCAGGTGAGTCCCTGCATGGCTCCTGCTGCTGCAGCAATCGAGGTTGCTAAAGCCGCTGGCGCAACCGCTAATGCGCCTGACCCTGGCGAGCGGTAGCATTAGCACAGAGGAACCCGGGACGGTTCTGAAGCGGGGGGGGTGCAGTAGCCCACTTCAGTGAAAAGCTGAGCCCGTCACACAAACGGGCTTTATCACTATTTAGCATGAGAGTGCTTTTAGCAGTCATGTTTCTAGAATGTTGCTTATTATCAGAGAACAGATTAATTGTTTGGCATTACCTGTGCGTATATGCTATTGCAAATCATATTTGTATGAGTCAGAATATAGACAGAAGCTGATGTTAACTTTGGAGCACCCCTGCCATGCTAACAATTTTTTTTTTCCTTTGTTTAAAAAAGCTTGTGTGCCTCAGGGTGTGTTTTTCTTACTCTGCAAGCTGACTAAGACCTTCTCCTGTGGAATATACAAGCAACAGGAATGCATTGATGTGACTGCTTGGTAGTACAGTGAATGATGAAGTACAAAACTGTGTTTTAATAAGCTTTGTAGAAAATATCTGGCATCTAAATGTTGTAGAATGAGAAAGACATTTCAATCTTGAATTAATGAGTTGCATCACAAAGCCAGCTCTGAGGCAGGCGCAGATATGAATATAAAACAGCATGTGTGTCTTACAAAGAACCCAATATCCTATAAAATGCTACAGCATAAAGATGTTAATAAAAAGCACATCTTATTTCATATTAAATTAGTGAGTTTCAGGAATACATCCAGAATTTCTTCTCTCTGTTGATAACCAGAATCATTAAACAGCATGTTCTGGGAGGGATGCCTTGACAAGTGGCACCTACTATTAAAAATAATGTCCAGAATCCCTGTCAAGATAAACGAAGGAGAAGGTGGCAGTCTTGCAGTGAGCCGCATGCGTCCGAGCTGTGCGGGAGGTCTGCTGGTGGTGGGGCAGCACTCACGGCAGGTTAACGAGAGGCGCAGTTACAATTGGTGGAGATCTGTGTACAGGGCTCATTCTTTGAGCCCTCTGACTTCCCTTCTCTGGAAAAGCCAGTAGAGACCATGGTAAACTGGAAACAACAGTGGTTCATTCAACATTTCTGGCAATGCTTTCAGCTGTATTTCAATGACTTGTTATTTTGATAAACAGCATATGTGCCAAGACCTTTCCAGGTGAAGAAGCGCATGCTCAGCATTTCCCAGAAGCTGCAGCATCATATTTGGAGGTAGAGTTCATGTGATTTCATCTTCAGAAGCTGCTTGGTTTCATTGTAACGGTGCTTTGTGCTGGTTGTGTTTTGCAAAGTTGGCTACTGTGGTGGACCCAGCCCCTGACAGGGTTGAGAAAGGGTCAGTTTAGATAAAAAAAAAAGTCCAGAAAAACCAGCTGCAGGGCTTGGCACTCACTGTGCCAGCTCTTTTTAGCACAGGCAGTGCATCAGCAATGACACAGCACGCTCTTAGCAGCGGGAAACAGCACTTTCACCATCAGTACCGGTGGGGTGGTGGTGTTACTTGTGCAACTGTGACCAACCAGCCTGACCGAAGGAAGCCGCTGGTGGAGACCGTGCCTAAACCAGGGGCATTCCTGCCTCCGTGCAGCACTGCCAGGAGGTTGCCGGGCAGTATGGCCAAGGACGTTGAGGGAGGACACTGCTTAACTGGCAAATGATGTGGTTTAGTTGTGGTGAGATGTGGTTCCTCTTCACCATCTCCTGTCTTCTGATGATTGCCTCCAGATAGCCAAAAATTGTAAACTGCCATAACAAAAAACAAGCAAAAATGGGAAAGCCAAGAAATATATATATACATGGTACTAGAGACACGTCTAGTTGTTGAATGTGCTACAAAGGGAATTAATTTCAGTGTTGGGAGACACACAAGTTCCCTAAAGCCATTGCCCCTTACCGCTGGGATTGTACCTGTTGTGACCTCAGCCAGCAGGGCACCGAAGTACACACTTAGCTTTGAGCATATCAGGAATTGTATCAACTAAGCGGAGACTATTAATTCGGACACAGAAAACCACAAATTTGTCTGGTCTGGAGTTGATATCAATGCTAAGCTGGGCACAATGGTTACCTGTCCTTCTCCCGTGGGAGCCAGGCTAGCGAGGGTGATGCTCGCCTCCCCGTTTCCCCTGTTCTCATGCTGCCTCCCACCCTGCACATGACTAAATGGGGAAAGGAGCTTTGGAAGTATAACTTCAAGCAGGTTAATTCAGTATTTCAACAAAAAGTTTAGCCCCAGTGTTCTGGGTCAGATGATACCCATTTTTCTTATTTAGCTTTGGGAAGCAAAAGAATTAATCAGGCTGTAAGTACGCTGATGCAAAAAAAGCTGAAAAAAATTTAATAAAAGCTACAGCATTAACAAGTACTGAACTAATGACCTTTGATATATGAAGCAAATGCTTCATCCACTAGCCTATACAACATTTCATTACCAGCCTTGGGAATTTACAGGTGTTAAATTAGCTGCAAGATAGCTCCCATATTGTTGCCTGACTGTAATAGAACATATTGAAAAAGTTAATAAGGAATTGAGCATAGGGGCTGCAGAGTTCAAACAAAACCTACTTGCCAGTTCAGTCTGAGGTCTTCATCAAACTCAATTCCAGCACAAGCCTCGGTTTTATGTGTAACTCTGTTCCCTTTCCTAAGCCTGAAGGACAGCATCCTCCAGAGGAGTACCTACTACTGCTAGAGAAATGAAGCCACGAGAGAGGTGACACAGAAGGGATCTTGCACTGCTGCAGTCAGACATAACATTGATGTATCTTCCCTGACGTTTTTTTAACCTTTTTACTGCAATCAACAGGTATGAAAATAATTATAATTGGGAAAGCTGGAGTTCCTTTTCCAGAACTGTTGCCATTAAATAGCTGGGCAACTGTAGAGACTGAAAATTCACCCAGGTTTTATGTACTGAAGTTACATACAAACTATATCCCGTTTATTCGTAAATCCTAACAGAGACAGCACGGCCGTGTCGTTGCCTGGAGTCTGTCAGTGCGGTTGGCACCTTCCGTAAATGCTCGCGTGGCTTCCCTTGGAGTCACGGGGAGCTGCAGGTGAGCGGAATTTCTTTGCCGTGTGTCCTATGTGCTATGCAGGCTTTTCTGGTGGGAACAGCCTCTGGCCCACTGTTACTGGTAATTGTTTACTCTCTTTTAGATAAAATTATGTTTAAAAGATAAAATGTCTTACAACCAGGGCAGGAAGGAGAGGTGAAGTGCAGGGGATTTTACATAAATAGGACTTTGAAACTTCTTCACTATCTATTTTTTTCTTAAAACAAATTTTTGTGTATTCAGATATCCCTTGGGTTCACCAAACCCCAGATTAAACACTCAGTTTTATCTGATAATAATATGAATAATTCAACAGTACCAAGTCTTTAATACGCTTCTCGTATACATTGAAATCCGTGGACTGCTGGTGCCATCAGTGGCAGTGGAAATTGCAGTGAAAGGCTGGGGCAGGGGGGAGCAAAACAAACGAGAGGAGGAGTTTCAGAAAGCCTTGTTAAAGCCCCAGTGTGTGCTCCGAGCATCCTCAGGCCTTTCTGCTGCCCGACCACGGTGTCACAGCCCAGTTTACATGGTGGGAGCAGATCGCGGGCAGCTCATGCTTCTAGGTAGACACTTGCTGTAAGAACAGTCAAACCAAGAGGCTTTGAATTGAACAAAAGCAAAGAAAGGAGAAGAAAAGCAAGGAAGGGAGAGCAGATCCACCTGGTTATTCCTCTATCCAATTTTTTTGTGTGAAACCAATTTTTGTATGGCTTAGTTTGCATACAGGGCTTGAATGGCCACACCACCTGCAAAGGGGGTGCACCTCTCCAGTGGAGGTGGAGATCCCTCAGCTGGGCAGTGGATGACTAAATTAATGAGCAATTAAAACTCTAACTTAGGTAGATGAGACCAAAATCAAAGCAAAGGAGCTGGGGTAGGAGGGGAGCAGGCAGCCGTGTCCATCTGCTGACATTTGTGTTTGCTGATTGCATACATTTTCCTTGGTGCTACAAAGAAGCCACATGTTGTTCGACAAATATAGTGTTCGTTTTCCATAAACAACAGTCATACAATAATTTTAAAGCTAAATTAGCCTATGTGCATCATGCAATGTCCCCCTGTAAAGAGGCAAAAATGTAACAGATGGGAGAATATAATAAAGTAATTTTATGACAGTTGTAACAAGCCAAGAAACTATAAAATGGCAGCAGATAGAAAATAAAATTACAAAATGTATGCATTGTTAGCTCTTTTCACTGGCACAGAGCTGGTCGGTGAAATCAGAAGACAATACCCAGAAGTCTCAAACCCAGCAGCCTCCGACTCCCCCGCCGCACACCGCTTGCACGCCAGGAGAGACAGCAGGATGCCCCGGGTTTGCGAGGGGTGCAGCGAAGTAGATAATAATGAGCGTCCAAGCGCTGTTTGCCCTGGGAGAGCTTCCAAGCATGGAGGAACTGTTCTGCATTTGCTATTTCCTGCTGCTCGGGGTTGCCTTGCTGACCCCTCTCCTGGTAAATGAAACACCTCTGGCAGCGCAGTGAGTTTGATTAAAAATCAGGAAATCGAGGAGGTAAGTCATTTTCAATCATGCCTTCGAAACTGCAGCCTGATCCGATGGCCAAACTCAAAGAAGCGGTCATGTAAGTAAGAGATGTGCGCTCTTGTCCTTGGTTTGCAATGAAATCAGCTTTGGAATGAATCTCAATTGCTTTTCTTAATCTTTCTCCTTTTTTTTTTTTTGTTTTTGTTTTAAACAAAAGCTCTATATGATTTTCTCTTGCAATGTCTCCTGGGCGTTTGCATTTTCTCTGCCCTTTAGCACTGAATCACAGTATCTTACATTTATATGGTACCCAAAGGATCCCAAAGCATGCAGAAATTATAAGCCAAATTTTGCTCTTGGAAGCATGAGCTCAGCTCATACCAAAGTTAATGGGAGGTGAGCACAAACATCTAAAGGGAAGAATTTGCCCTTTCAGACAAGGAGGAATCGTTTCACCCACCGCTGAAGTGCAGCTGCCTGTGAGGCAAAACATGGCAAATGGTTAAAGGTTCAGACCTAGGAGGTGCTGATCTCTATCAGCTCTTGAAGACGAGGAGACCTAAGGATAGTCAACACCAGCGCCGGGGTGCTGAGCTGCGTTTCATTTGTCTCCAGGCACTGTCTCATCAATACGCAGCTTTCTTGGCTTTTACGGGCTAAAAATTAAAGGGCTCTTTTTCTTTGTTTCTATTTTGAAACGACTTGGACTTTTCAACTTGAAACATTTCATTTAGGGGCTTTTTAAGGCCAACATTTGCAGACTGGGAAGCCTGAAAAAAGCCCTTTGGCGCTTGTGCAGAAACCTGCCTGTCAGAGCTGTGCTTATCCCACTTGGGCATCTGATGGGAGGTTTATTGCACATCTAGAAATTATGTATTGATTTGGTGGTGGTGGCTTTTTCTTGCTCTAAGGACCTTCAGGTGGCACAGGCAGGTGATTGGAGAGAGAGCTTAAGTTTCCTTCGCTGGCACTAAACGGGATCAGATTGGATGATGGTGGCTTGTGGGACATCAAGCTGGCTGATGCACTCGCTGCCCTTCCTCCCCTACCTGATGGCCCAAACAAGTACAGAGACAGGTCACGGGTTTAAATCCAGAGTCCAGCCCACCAAATTTGAAAGTAGAAACCCCCTTCCCATGGTCTTATTTTCCTTCAGTTTTGCTAGCAATGGCTGAATTTCCAACTGTTCTATCTGAGTTCTTTTTTGGATAACCCACCCCCAAGATGCAATCTAGATGCGTAGCCAAGTGCCTTAAATCTCTGAACTGACTAAACCAAATTATATAAAATCTTCTGAGTTTGCAAAATTGAGTTGGGAATCTCAAGAAAACAGGCGTGCTTAGGGGATTTCCAGCATTTCCTCCTCCTCAGGTTGGCAGTATCACAGAGCAGCCTCTTCCCATGGTGTTCTGGCACTCCAGGGCTCCATCCCAGCCAGCAGAGTCATTTGCAAAGGTGCCCAAAGTTAAAAAAAATATGGGGGGGGGAATGTTATTTGGGCTTTTCAGAGCACAGAAAGCTTCTTTTAAGCATGGGACAAAATGATGGCTTATTATCCAGACAGGTCCTCCTTTCCCATACCCTTCACGTGATGGTTAAATAAGGAGACTGGTGCTGGAAGGCCAAGTGCTGCAGGGACCTACAGGCAAGACCAGAGGCTTTTTTTCCTTCCCATTTCACTAGTGGATGGGCTTTAACCAGAAGCTAAGAGTCATATTGAAGGAAAATCAGAAAAAGGAACCGGGACCAACTCTCACAAAACGCCTTTCACTCTTCATCAGTGTCATTAAAACCCTGAGGGCAAACCTAGGTGCTGGGGGCACCTGGAGGAAGCCCCGAGGTCTCAGTCGGTATCCTCAGCGACCCGGTGGCATTCGCTAGGGCTGTTTGGTTTTTTACCAGATGCAGCTCTACCCACGTTACCAGAGGAGCTCCAGCTCTCTGAGCTCGCTGCTTTATTCCAAAATTCAGAATAAGCCAGGAGCCCGGTCACCTAATACATACGCAAGCTGCACCCGCTCCCTGTGCCCTGGCCCAGTTCTGCTTTTGGGAGCACAAAATGTCCTGCTGTGCTTTGAGCAGGGACATTCAAACTCAAGTGCTCTAAACCCCACTGGTTAAGACTTACCAGCAGCTCCCGGTAACTAGCCTCAGGCTTGCTGCCAAACCAGTGCAAATCCGCAGGAACTATTTTAGTTCAGATCCCACGGCCGAGATGAATAGGAGCGTGCACACACACACACACAGAGTTGCTGTGGCTTGGCAGATGAGCAGCAACTCATTAAGTTGCAATAACTCAATCACCCACTATCATCCCAATCTCTATTCTCTAACGCAGTGGTTTGATTTTTTTTTCAAAGGGAGTGCTTGCAGGTCCCACAGGCAGCGACGGGGCTTGCAGGTGCTCCAGCCTTCTGAAGATCAAGGGGCTTTGTACAGATGGCAAAATATAGCCCTGTGCCTGGCTGGGGGTACCTGGGTTTCAACACCCTGGCACTAACCTCCCGCGTCAGGAGCAGCCACAGTTCCCGTGTTAGAAGAGCTGGTGGGATAAGCACTTGTAAAGCACAAAGAAACAGGCTGGGGTTTGAATTAGGAAATGCAATACTGGCCCAAATCATGGGGGATGGGGCAGGGGGGCAGGGTGGGGAGACAAGGGTGCCTGACCTCGGTGTGACTCCACAAATCCTAATGTCTATTTATCGTTGTCATTCTGAGCTTGTTCTTTAGGCTTACAAATGCAATGAACCAGTTTCCCTGAGATCATGTTTTAAATATACTGCCCCGGGGCTACTCTTTAAAATTCAAAACATTGGAGGACACACAGAGAGGGCGCTTTGAATCATTTTTGACAAGCAGAAATTCTCCTTGACAACCTGAAAGGTGAGCACTGGGAAGCCCTGAACCCCACACACAGCGCAGCACAGCATCAGAACAAGACCACAAAAATGCAGTTTTCTCGTAAGACACCGACTTTTCATCTCTGTGATTTGCCCACAAATCTGAACCACGTTGCTGAAGGTTTAGATGCTGGATAACCCTTACAAAGGAGCGGAGATGGCAGGGGAAGCCTCTGTTTTGCTTCAGCAAGCTGAAGAAGTGATGGTGCTGTGGTCCAGAAAGACCCACAGCCACGTAGGGAAGAGCTCGGACGATGGACGCTTTCCTTTCCCGTGTCTTGCACCGGCCGTTCAGCCTATCGGGATGCCAAGCGTGGGCAGGGAAGATAGAGGCAGGCAGTGGTCTGTGCCTGCCCAGCAGAGCACTGCGCCCCCATCCTTCTCCGTGCAGGGCTAAGGCAAGCTGGCACGGATAAAGCAATGATTTCAGAGTTCAATCAAAGCTCTGCAGTTCTGCCAGCAGCCATCCCAGTGGACGCACCGTATACCTTTACGTGCTGCTCACTTGCCCTCTAAAAGGCAGAAAATAACTTAAAAAAAAAAAAAAAAGCTGTTAGGAGTTATATTACCTGCAACAGCTGAATTTAATTAGTGCCACAATCACAACAAATATTTAAAAGGTCTAAAAAGCTGTGAAGGGAAATTTGCTCTCCTAGGAGAGAGACCTGTGCCTCGTGCGCTCTGTGTACAACAGAGTGCTGCCATGAATGACTCACGTTGGAGACACTTCACACAACTGCAGACTCTTGTAATCATGGCGTGAGCTGGAGTACAGAGGCAGGAGGTGGAGATTTTGGTACAAATCAGAATTTTCTTGTCCTGTTGCCATGCCCTTTCCAACCACTGGCCCATTTCTATGCATGCAATCTCTTGGTGCTCTGTGTACTTTGGTCACTGCAATCTCTCTCTTCTTAGCTCTGTCTCCAGATGGGAGGACAGTTTTTTCTCCAATAAAATAAAACCTGAAAAACCAGCAACAACAAGCAGAGGGTAGAAGGTTTCCTGCTGAAGACCCAAGAGCAGCGCAGCACCCCCAAGGAGACACCAGCACATACCGGGATTGTTGAGCCACTTTTGTTCCAGCACTGGGCTTCAGACAAGGTGGGATGAAGAGACCCAGCACCCGCATAAGATCAGGTAGAAAATAAAGATGTTTGGCCATTTGGGTAACACCAACACCTTTATTATTACCAGGTTTCCATTGTGCATGCACCTATGTGTATTTACTAGACCTAAAAGAATAAGAATAATACATTTCTCCTAGGGATGGGCACAGCAGACAACAGCCTCAGCGTCCCTTAAAAAATTCATAGTAGGAAAGTGTCCCTGGTGGGGAAAGGGTCCTCAATAGCCTTGGGGACTCTGGTGATGTGCGTTGTGGCACTGTCCCAGAACGTGAACTTGGAGCATCCAAACAGTTACGTTAATGATGCCAGAGAAGTTTTGTATCCCTGTGTCAACACAGCCCAAACCCTTCTTTGTCACTGGTCCTGCTGGGCTGCACCTCCTCGTGCGAGCAGGCTCTCCAATACTCACAGCCGTTGCATATCCAACGATCAGTGTTACTGTGCTGTGCTGGGTGCCAAGCCCAGTCCTGGCACAGTTATTGCGTCAGGGGTGCTTTCTCCTTCCCTGGAGAGCCACAGAGCACCTTCTGCTGAATCGTACCCAGGATCACAAATTACAGGGGACTGGGGGAGGGGTTCCTGTGTGGGAGGCATCAGACCACGAGCCTGGTTCATCACTTGCTTCCTGCATCCTCCCACCCATCCCACCTCTGTGGAAGCCTTCTAGGAGTGCCCATCATAGCAGAGAGGCCATGGCAGGATGAGATATTGGTGCAGGCAGCAAGGACACAGTTCTAGCAACAGCTCCTCGCTGGGCTCGTCTCTCAGCAGTGAAGGATGAGCTTTCGGTACCCTACCAGAGCAGATCTGGAAAGACACAACCAAGGAGTGAAAGACCAAGCAGAAAGGCTGGCTGCCCTGGTGAGGAGCAGGGTGTGGTGGGCTCACCCTGGACAGATGCCTGGTGCCCACCAAAGCTGCTCTATCACCCCCATCCTCAACCGGGCAGGGGAGAGAAAATACATCAAAAAGCTTGTGGGTGGAGATAAGGACAGGGAGATCCCTCAGAGGTTACTGTCACAGGCAAAACAGACTCAGCTTGAGGAAATTAGTTTGATTTATTGCCATTCAAATCAGAAAAAAAACAACAAACTCAACACACCTTCCCCCCACCCTTCCCTTTTTCCCAGGCTGAACTTAATTCCCCACTTCTCTACCTTCTCCCCCTGAGCAGCGCAGGGGGATGGGAAATGGGAGTTATGGTCAGTCCATTAGACATTGTTTCTGCTGCTTCTTACATACCCCAGGTATAGGCAAGAAGCAACTGTGTGTTATC
>JAVJGJ010000061.1:46569480-46606664 GCA_035590215.1 Microhierax caerulescens
TATTTTATATTTATATTTATATTTATATTTATATTTATATTTATATTTATATTTATATTTATATTTATATTTATTATCTCTCTCTATATATAATTATTAATAATAATTCATAATTATATTAGTTCCTTTTGGCTGGCTTCAAACTTTCAGAGTTTAGTTATTTATTATTTAGCCAGCAATATGCACGGGTGCTTCAATGGGCCTTTGCCATGCAGCTCTGGGCTCTTACTCACTGAAACGAGAAGGACCTTGATTCCTGGTTACCTTTAAAAACTAGCAAACCAGCTCTTAGCCTCTTCAGATCTCAGGTTTGTGAGGTGAATGTACAGTCCTTTGCTGCGACAGGAACAGCAGACGCGTGGCGTTACAGACTGTGAGGCGCTCAGCTGTCACAGGCCTGTCACACCTTCTGAAGGTCCCATCTTCTTCCCAAAGGCCTGCCACGTAGCTCAGCAGGAGAAGTTTGCTTTATCTCCTTGGGATGGGGCTTCAAGCAGCTGAGGTCCCCAGGAGAAAGGAGTGACTGCAGCCTGGTAAGCTCCGTGCCTCCCTCCCCTCCCAGTGAGCACCTGGGAAGCCACCCACTTCTGTCGTTGCTTAACACAATTCCTCTGGCAAACACCGACTTCTCCATAGCTCTTGTAGAACATCTCTCTGCCAGGGAGGGACATGAGGGTCGCAAGCATGGCCACCTCTGCCCAAACCTGCCCCAGGCAGAGCCGGCACGCAGCGCAGCAGAAAGCGGAACACAGCCGCACGTTCTGCAGCAGCAACCCTTTGATCTCATCTGGCAGTCCCATCGTCTCGCAGCCCGTCCACACTCATGGCCTGCCTTCTGCCAGCGTGCTCCTGAGGTGTGGGGGGGAAGCCTGGAGCCAAAGACAATGTCTGGAGCACTTGCTCTCCTGTGGGGTTAGGAGCAGGACCCTGCCAGGCAGGGCTGGCCAGGGCCATAGGCTTCAGAAGATCTTGGAGAGGCAGAGACCCCCTAAAGCTCCCCCAGACTCCAAGCAGGGCTGAATCCCCTGCCTGCAGGCGTGTTGACAAGCCCAACTTTTGCCATTTGCACACCCTTGGTGCCTTTCTCTGCATGAATTTCAGCTTTTTGGGTGCAGAGAACAGACAACACAGACTTTGGGTTCATCCAGCTAGACTAAATCACTTGAAAGCAGAACCAAATGAACTTTGAGCTCTGAGACCCCGAAGTGTCACCACCTGGGCAGGATGACCATGTGCATGACATGTGGGACATGCAGGGCTCCAGGTAGCACCACATTGCCTATGCAGAAAAAGGAGAATTTCTCTGCCATGTGCTTGATGAGATGCTGAGAACTGCCTGATGGACAACTGGGTAAAGGATCTGGGTGGTCCAAATCCTTCCCAAGATGGGAGTCAGGGGGTCACTTGCAGAAATGGAAGAGAAAGGGGCTTTTTTCCTGCCCTCTTGTTCTATTTTAAGGAAAATATATGACACAGTGTGTGATCTAACATGCTTACATACCAAAAATGAAGTGAGTATAAAGGAATCATCTGTTTGGGTAGGGAGTCTGTTAAAAAAGGAACCAGCGTGGGGCAAAAGAACCGTGTAAATAGTTAACTTAAACAAGGCACAGTTTGGTGCAGCTAGGCTCTGTTCATAACCAGCACATGGGAACTCTGGGCAAAACCATATTGCACTAGTTACAGGCTCATCTCGTAGACTTAGAGATGGAAAAGACTTATTAGGTCATTGAGTCCATCCCACCTGCCAGTGAAGGATTGTTCCCTGCAGAATTTTCTCTATTGCTTTGTATAGTCCAAATTTAAATGATCCAAGCGATGTGGTCTCAGCCACTTCCTTGGGGAGACTCTCGCACAGATATATTTTGTTTAACTCAATCCTTTAAATGGTTAACCCTTTTCTTTCCCAGTTTGCCTTGTGTTTTCATTTCATGTTTCAATTCTCTGAAACATGAAAAGTTTCATTTTATGTTCCCCGGGTACTGTACTTAGCCATGCAACTATCACCACTGCCTGCTCTGAAACAGAGCATCATACCCAATGACTAAACACACAATAATAATGTTTTGCAGAAAATAACACGGATTTGCTTTAACCATGTATGCAAATGAGTTCCTCAAAGCTACAAAATATTCAGGAAATTCCAGTATGATATGGCTATCAGCATGGATTCAGGACGTTCCAGTACAACATGGCTATCAGCATAGCATGGATGCTCAGGTATGTTCATGTTTGGTGGAAAATCAACCGATTTCTAGCTCAGTGTATTTCATCTTCACAGGGAGGATGTAAAGCCAGTATAGTTCAGAGCTTGATAAGGTTTTGAACGCTGGCAAACTCATCTGAGATTATTCCTGCTACTTAAGTTCCAAGGGGCAAACATTTCCCCAACTCAGTGAAAGTCATTCTTTAAGAAAAATAAAATTCTAGCTAACCACAGGCTTGTGCCAGGTTAAACGAACAAAAAATCCTGACCTGGCTTCTCATTGTTCCTCTGTCTTTCTCTAATTCCTTGCTTTTGGCATTGCACTGTGAAGTGCACTGTAAATGCCAATCATTAACTATTGGCACACAGAGCGGCCTCAGCTGCTGACACAGCTCAGCTCCCGTGGAAGCGTGTGAAAACAGACCCCTGACACGAAGGTGAAGGAAGAGACTGAATGGAGGCTTTGGGGTTTTTCTTCATGCTGCAAAATGCAAAGAAATCCAAGACATGCAGCCCTGTGGCTTCAGGACTTGCAAAGAAGGAATGTACACAAGGAGGACGATGTATAGGTTATATAGCAGCTCTCATCCCTGGAACTCCAGAAACATAACAAAGGATATCGCAATACCTTGCTGGCAAAGGTCAGGGATTGCTCCATTAATCTCATCCATAAGAACTATGGCAATCATGCAGTGCCTTTCTGGAAAGGAAGTTTTGCAGAGATAAAGGTGGCATATTTTATCAGACAAATTGATGTAGATGAAAACAACCTGCCAAGCCTTAAGGCCTACAAGACAGATACATTAAGATATTACTTCTGTCTGAAAAGTTTGGGGGTTTATTCCCTCAGCCCACTGTGGTGGGAACACAACTGCTAATGCTTTAGGACTTCTTACCCTCTATATGCTTTAGGTTTCTTACCCTCCATACAAAAAGCAAACAGGCCCTTCGTGTTCAAACCCTTTTTCCTGTAAATGAGCATCAACAGAAGTAGCACAGGATAACCTGTGAGGGAGGCAGCCCGAAGCACGTGTTCTCTCTGAGGATCTGCAGTCTGGTCTGTGTTTGAAATTTTTGTAATCTATGTGGAAAACTCGCACCATGAACAGCTCTGGGCTGGTATGTGGGTTTATTGATACAAAGAGGCACGCAGGTTGGGTGAGGGATCAATCCGTGTTGGAGCACCAGTCTGACCATGCAAGCGCTGAGCACTGCACCGGGATAATGGTTTCTGTACACAAACATGCACTTAGCACAGCCCTGTTCATACCAATCAACTTTTCCAGCACATTCTGGGCTGCAGATTCCGAGAGAAAAGCATCTGAGTGGAGTATTGAATGGCTCCCCACTTCAGGCAGCAACGTCTGTAGGAGTTTGCTGACCTGACTAAGGGAGCACCGTCACAGCCATTACGTAGCTGAATCCATCCCTGCCAGACACTGACCTATAGCAAAAGGCTAAAGGAAAGAGGAGATTAAAGTGCTGTGGAACTTGTAAAGAAAAGCGTGAGATGGCAGAAGCAACCTAATAACTGGGGCAGCCAGGCAGTGAATCATGATCAGACAGTAACTTCAAAGCAATATATCTGGCCAATTTTTTCTTCACTCGGGGCTGGTGTGATTAAGGTGAGCAGGATTTGGTCTGTTCAGTGAGGCCACCGCTGCTTGCCTCTTGTATGAATGCCTCTGGACACCCAGCATAGACACGGTGGCACCTTGTCATGCCAGCAGAGTCCTTAAGACTCCCACATTTGCCCACCTCTGGAAGCAGGGAGCCAGAAAGCTGCTGGTAGAGACCCTGCCAGGATCCAGAATATGGGATTTTAATATCAGACAGGTTATATTCATGAGATATAATATGTGCAGATTTATATGCATATTAATATATTTGGATTTTTTGTTGTTGTTGCTTCTGAGACCTTTCCCCCTGTTAGCCAGCTATTGATCAAGCAGTGGAGGTGTCACACCTGAAGACAGTTTTAGTTCCTGGGCACTTCAATGAACTTTTTAGCTGCTTCCCAACAGCAGATGCAACCCAGAGTGCTCAATTCATCCCTTGTTGCTTAAGCTGGTGAAGAACAATGTTCCTCACACGATGAACAAGCTGTTCTAATGACCACCTCTGAGTTTTGTTTTCTTTACCAGTAACGCAGAGTTCACGTATCGCTGCAGCTCAGAAGGGTGGAGATGGGAGAGGCACTTCGAGGACTGTGATCCTGCTAGGAGCATCTCAGATGACACGCGCCCATGGCTGTGCCAGAGCGTGTTCTGTGCCTGCCGTGTTCTCTTTAATTGTGTGTGATACACGACACACAGCGATGCCTTTGTGCAAAAGGCGGGTTCTCACTCAAGGTAAGCGAAAGAAAAGCAGTGGAAACCACAGCCTTCCTCTGTTTTTTGATTGTTTGTTTGGAAACTCCCAAACCACAGAGCCTGTTTTTAGAGAGAGGATCAGGAAGCGGTGGAGAGGGAAAGCTGGAAGGTAGGCGGAAGGTGCGAGCTGGCCAGGGGAGGGGAGGGGACTCCCGGGCACAGACGAAAAACCACACAAGAGCCAAACTTCGCAAGAGTGAGCCTGGCCGCCGGCGAGCACCTGGCCCCTGGCTGCACGGAGCTGCCCGTGGGGGATGGGGCGAGGAGGCCAGTGCTGCAGGAGAGAGTGCGGGGTGGAGAAGGGAGAGGGGAGATGAGGTCAGGGAGGTACTGGTGGGTGGAGTGGGTCCCGGGAGGGAGGTCACATCCAAGAGTGCAATTTTATATAAGCCAGAGCGAGCGATGAATTATTCTGTTTAGTGCAACGCAGATAACAGTGAAAGGCTGAGGCTGTTGCTGACTCAGGTTTCCTTACTCTGAGCTTTCTAAAAGATCACCTTTTATTGCCTTGTCTACAGCCAAACAAGCAGATAAATAACCCCATGCCTCTCCCCAAAGCTGTCTTATCTTTAGGCTGTGAGTAAGCCTTGGTGCTTGGATTCAAATTCACTCCCAGCCTCCTGGGGTGTCCATCACGCTATCCCATTCAGATCTACGTGCATCCTCAGGACCTTAGTGCACCTCCACCGCGGGCTGCTCCGTAAACCCCACAACACTTGCCATGGGAAACCTTCTAGGTGTACTTCAGTGAGTCCTTCTACTAACCTGGTGGGCTCCTGTGAGCTACATAGTCAGAGAAGCCATCTGTCAGATGAAGGGACATCGTCAAGTGTAGCAGGATCCTTCCAAACTTCAGATCCAGCTAGTGATCAGTTCCGTCACCAAGGGGCGGAGGCAACCCACCTATCGATCAGTTTGTTTATTGACCAGTTTAAGCAGAACAAACCTGCTGCAAAGAACCAAACACTTGCGTGCACTCCTCACCATTTCATCTGTGAAGGCAACAGCTCTCCCCATCCACCCGCACCCCTTGTGTTTTACTTACGTCAGAGCACACGTCAGAGCACTGTCTCTTTATTCCCATGTGATGGTGGAGGTGCCTAACACTTCGTAGCAAGACCCCAATCTCAATGTGCTAGATGAAGCATTTTGAGGCTTGCGAAAGAGTTGATGTAAATTAATGGTAACAGTCAAAATTAGACAACTGCAACTGTGTAAACACATTGCTGCTGCCAGCTCACAGCTCTGCATAGGTGACCCACCGGGCCAGCAGGTCTCACTAGCTCCAGGATGCATAAGCACCACCATCCAGTGCTAAGTCAGTGAATCCAGCCTAGGGGCTTCGTTACCATCCTCCAAACCCATTGTGCCTCCTTTTGCTACAATCTAATTTCAAGCCTTTGAAGGTATTTCATGCAATCAATGTGAATCAGAGAGCTAAATATCTTTGGGGATCCGGAGCTGACACCACAGCGTTCAGAGAAACATTTAAACGTGCTTCGCTGTCAGCATGTTGGTAAGGGGTTTCCTGCAGAGAGGGACCTACCCAGGCAGCTAAGTGCTTTTCTGCATGGCTTCTGGCTGCGCTGTTGGACCAAACCCTTGAGAGTTCAGCCATGGTCCCGTTACCACAGCTAACAAGTTACGGAGCATCAGTAGCCACTCATGTGTGCCCTCAAGGGCAAACTCAAACTCACCCGGTGTAACCTGCTGAACCACAGTAACTCCATAGGTCTCTGCCCCGAGGGGTGCCCATGTACTTGCTACCTGGCTGCGCCCTCCTGGCCATTGCAAGGCGAAGCAGGAGCTCCCTGTGGGGCAGCCGTGGGTCGGCATGACTCATCTGGGAACAGTTACAAGGGCTTGTAGGGCATGTGTACACGGCTGAGCGATCATGGGTTGCAACCACACTTAACCCTGCTCACCTGGCTGAAGGAAGGCATTCCCAAAGTATGTTGCTGCCTGACAGTTTCTGCTTGGCAAAACGAAATCTGTGAATCCCTTCCATGTGACAGATGCTGCCCATGGGGGGTCTCAGCCACCCCAGCAGCCTCCAAGCTGAGCTTGCTCCTCTCAACACAGCACCAAATGGCTCCTTTCTTGTGGAAGCCACAGGGCTGCCCACGGCGCGCTTTCCCTGGGCATTACAATTTATAGGAGAGGGCAGGAAGGGCTGAGCATAATGAGTGTGCTTCCTTGCTCCACTAAACTGGTGATTTTAACGTGGCTCCTCCAATTTTAAGCACACAGAAGCCAATCCCTTTATTTGTATGTAAAACACACTGTAGCAAATGGTGATAACAAACCAATGGGTGAAAAGTGTGCTGCTCCTACCTTGCCAGCGATGAAATTAATAGAGCATATAAAAAATTCACCACCCTTCAGCTGGAAGGTACCAACCTTGGGCTGAGATGCAGTAGCAGCAATTTGGATCCTCCCAGCAGGTACAGATGTGAAGCAAAATGGGATACTGCCGCAGCTTGGGGTGCACATCGCCGGTTGCTGTACCTCAGCCTAGAAGCCAGAAGTCAGGAGCTCCTGACCTGATGCAAAACAGTGCCAAATGCTCTCGATCTCTTCCAAAGGAAACGGCAGAGTCAGCACAATCCTACCTACACCCAGGCTCCAGCGAGTCAGCTCCGGATTGGAAAATCCCGTTACCACCCATTGAGACACCGTTAAACAATTTCCCAGATCACGTATGGGCTGCACGGGAGCCCAGGCTGCAGCAGCGCTTCCACACTTACAGGCTGTGCCTGCCTGGGTCACGCAGAGGCTTTTCAAACTGGGTAAATCCACCCAGTTCAGTAACTCACCTTCTTGGCCCAGCCAGGCTGGGAAGCGAGAGCGCTCAGCACCACCTACAACCGGGCTTGCTCCTAACCTGGGATGTTTTGGCCGGCTGCAGACCGGGCCATGAAAATACCGCACATACCATGCAAAGTGCTGTGCATCTCAGTGCTCGCTTGGCTTGAGGTAGAAGTCTTCCCAAAGCAAGTACTCCAGGCTTGCATATAAATTAAAGCTCATAAATCAGCGGAGAAAAAATCTTCTCTATGGAAATGGCCAACTTGTTAGAGGGGAGTTAAAGGCTACAGGCAGTTTTCAATGGAGCCTTGCTGGCTGTCAAGAATGCACGAGGCAGCAGAGATGTTTGGGTTGGGAGCACGAGTCGGATTTTTCTCCCCTCTTTTGAGGACAATGAAATGTAACAGCTTTCCTTCCCCTCCGAGCCATGCCGAGCGACCCGAGCTGGGAGACAACAGCACAGATACAATCTCTGGAAATCATGAAGTGACTGAAGAATGGCTGAGGAGTTCTGAATAACTAAATAAAGTCCTCTGTGTTTTCTTTAGCAAGTAAAGAAAATACTTTTAGCATTTTAGTGTGACTTTAGGGGTCAAGGGGGAGTCTCGAGTCCAAATACAACAAACCGGTGTGGAAATTACTGCCAAGAGTCTGATAGTTAGGCTGGGAGCTTGCCTTGAGGCTCAGATGTGAGAATACCGCTCACAGAAGGCAGGCTGAATCTGAGGTTTTGCTCAGATCATGAGAACCTAGGACTTGCTGTAAGTCCTTGCTTTGAAAAAGCTGACTCTGCTGAGTGCCCCTCAGCAGCCCGTGGAGGCAGCAGGTGCCGATGCTCCGTTGGCTCCGGAGATGGAGGAACGCCCATGAGTCTACTGTCACGTCTTCACATCTTGCAGCACACATGGATGCATGAAGGACACTGAGCACAGAGACACTATTTTGCAGCCTCCAAACACGTCCCTGCCGTAAAAGACATCTCCCCCCTGGGATGCCCAGCTCTGCTTCCACGTGCCTGAAAATGAAGCACTGCCGAACTGTTAACCATGGGGCAGCCGCTACCTGGAGCAGGTGATTGCATCACTAGCCAACTCGTTACAACATCATTGGTTTGTTAAATTCTTTTAGGAAACAGATAATTGGCACAGAGGAATGGGATCAGGGTCACAAAGCATGCTGATGGAAGAGTTAGGAGCCAAACTCACACGAGTGGCTGCGGAGACAGAGGTCTGTGGAGGCTGAGGCTGAATATTTTTTAACTGCAATTTCTGACTCTCATCTTGTTGTTTCTGAAAAACCAAAGACCCTTCTGCTTTCACCAGTCTCTTCCCCAAGCAGGGTCTTTCAGGTTTCCCTCGGTGACTGCCATGATGAGAGCAGCCACAACTGTGACAAAGAGATAATTCTGTCCAGAGGAACAGCAGCACCAACAAAATGTGAGCTGAGAGGAAGTGAAAGGCTCAGTGAAGAAGAAGGAAAAGAAGAATCCCTATTTCTTATCTTCCTTATTTTTGATGCATTTTACTATTGGAATTACCATTTCTACCCATCCCCCTTAACATCTTAACCTTTGTTTGGCTTGCACTGTTAAAAAAGAGCCAATCTTCCGGTGCCGTATTCCGAATGAAATAAAAGTTAGTGATTCTAACTTCAGAGAGACATTCAAGAGATTTTTCAGTTGTTTTTTTTTATTATTATTTGCTTAGGTAGTAAGTGAATACTTGTATTAGCTCATCCACCAGAGGCACATGACGCTTGGTTCCAATTTCATTTATCCCAGCGTGGGAAGAACTGTCTTCACCAGCATGGGTAGAACAACCCTGATACCATGAAGAGCAGAACTGCCCTTCAGAAGCACACCCCATTTCTTTCTTACGCTGGCACTAGTATTGCTGCAGCCACAATGGGCTGTTGTAAGACCAATATAGCTGGAAAAACCAGATAAGCTCTCAGGCGTACAAGGGCTTCCTCAGCTTTTCTGGTATCATCACAGTTAGCCTGATAAAAGGTAGTGCCTCTCTCCTCAAAATGGTCATTGTCATTCATGACATTCAGTCAAATGACATCCAGATTACAAGAAATAGCATGTGTGTTTTGTCTCTTTTTCTTCTGTTACATTACGGTGTACGCAAATGAGGAGCACCTAGGGTTGCCACAGCATTGCCTGTCCCTCTTAGGCAGTCATACTCTACAGCTTCATCACGAGGCCATCTGCTCTCACAGAGAAAGCCAACATCCGACGTTCTGTGCACCATGTACCGTGGAGCCGCCTCCGAAGGACAGTAGTGGGCAAATGATACCCTGCATCTGCTCAGCTCACATTCATTTCTAGCCACCTAAGGTTTGGCTGCAACAGTTCTTCTAAACCCAAATACATATGTTGGCTCAGAGGCACCATAGTAAAGTAGCCTAACAAACCAAAGCAATTGGTTTTAATAAGATTCTTGGCTTGTTTTGACAATGCACTGAATCTTCATCTTGGCACCAGAGATGTTTTTTTAGGAAAATGTATGCATCTTTGCAGCACTCGGCAACTAAATCCTCTCTTCACTTGATGGAAAGGGTTTCCTGGCTATCCGCTTTCTAATATATTCCAAGTCCCTCGCAGCTGTTTGTTGTCTGGGCTGGAAATACTTTTATATAAATCTCAACGATTTGCCCCGGTTGCATACTGTGTGCGGGCCGGTGAGCGGGGCGTGCGGGTCACAAACTGTGTCCTCTGTGTTTCCTAATGTGCTTGCAAAAGTGTGCAAGGCTATGGAGGCATTTAGATGCTTCCTGCATCACGTTGTGCAGATGTGTTTGTAATAGCTACGGAAGCGGCTGTCTCCTGCTACCCGGCCTTATTACAGGCAGTAGCAATACTCCCAGAGTTCAAAGGCATTTCATGCTCACTGAGCGTTTTTCAGCAAGAAATCTGAGATTAAATAAACTTGAATACTCTCTGAGGAGAAAGCAGAAGATGGAGGGAGAGGAGCTGACTCTCTGCGGCACAGCATGAATCTCGGTGTACCTTGGAAAACACCCAGGCGAGGTGCACCTCAAACCCACGTCTGGCCAGGACACTCGCTACTGGGGCCAGATTTATGCCTGCTGCAACGCTGTGGATTTCAGTGGGTTCGTGCCAAGGCTGCCAACCTGCTCAAAATCTGGTAGTCACCCAAGGTGTTTTCTAGCCTTTGCCTTAACGTCTCTGGGCTGACTCCTGAGGGGCTTCCTGAGGATAGGATTTACATTGGATTTACAGCTCTTCTCCCATTTTCATCCATGAAAGGTGGTAAGTTAGACTGTCACTAACAGAAATATTTTGCTTTTAGTGAGTACAGGCACCTGGTCTTTCTGGAAAGAGTAACTGCCGACCTGCTTATTAGCAGAAGACTACATTCTGCTTATTGTGCTCAAGGAACAATACCCAGCGCACATCAGCGGCCGTGGACAAAAAGGTGACTCTGAGCATTGCTCACTCAGGACCCAGAGAGGACAAGAAATCAAACTGTTTGATGTTTTTTCTTCTCCCTAACAACTCCGCCTCTTGGGAAAAAGAAAATACTTGAGTCATACAAGTGACCAAAGTGTCATTCCCGCTGACGAGGGATGTTTACACAGTCTCAGCCCTTAGCAAGCTGGAAATGCCATTCCTGGGGACCCTGCACACCCTGAGCCAGGGGTGGGCTTGACCTCCCGAGGCAGCAGCCAAATGCACGTGAGCTGGGACGTTTTATTTTGGTATGTCTGCAAGACTGAGGTCCAGAGGTGAGACCGTTCCCTAGGAGCTGGGGGAAGCCATGTGCTCAGCTGCCATCACCAGCCTTGTAAAGGTGTTTGTGCTCCTAAAGATGCAAATAGCTGTGCAGATGTGTCCAAGAGAATGGGCATGGAGACCTGCACCCTCAGCATGCTTCGGTGCTTCACTCCCATTGACTTATCCAAGACAAAGATATATAATATCACCAAGGATCTGGGCCCAATGTCTTTTGGAAAATCCTGCTAGATACCATTCCTCATCTTTAGGTGACTAAATCCTTCCAAAACCCATCCCAAATACCCTCAGAGACTCTGGACCGTCTGCACGTAAGTCCTCCCTGGGCTGCCCAGTGGAAGCTCACTATTATGATGCTGGAAAAACTTGCCAGGTTAGGCCTGACCTTGAAAAAGCCATCAAGCTTATAATTTGGGAGTGGTGCAGGGGCAATTAGCACATCTCCTCTGCTGTAGACAATACGCTGCGAGCCCAGGGCAGATCTAAAAGCCTGAGAGGCAGACATACAGGAGTGTTATGTCCTCTGTCTGAGAGCCGAATCCCAGGGAGGGTGGAAATAGCAATGTAGGACAGCTGTGAGTATGCTTAGTATTAATATCAAATATAATGGTAATTCAAAACAGAGCCTTTTGGTACAGATCTGAACTGCACAAGCCAAGTTATGAAATGATATTAGCATCTGGATCTGAGAAGCAGCTGAGACTAAGCTGGCCAGCATTTGCCATATGTCTCATCTGCAGAGAATATTTAAATAAGTAAACACAATGAGTTAATAAATACATGAAATAACTTTGCAAGATAAGCACCTCTCTGTGCTAGTGGCATGGCAGATTGTCAGAACAATCACATCCAGTGGAAAGTCTGAAAGGGGAAAATTTAGATGGGACAATACTGGGGGGGGTGAGGGAGGGGTGGGTATTCAATTGACTGAATAGCATAGCCCAGAATGGTGAACATTTACAATGATCCTTATCTGCTGGCAGGTGAGAGAATCCCGTTGCTGTTGCCAAAGCCTTAACTCATCTTGGAAACATAAGCTGAAACCTTTCAAAGACCTTCTAGCTACATCCCTGTGTAGGCAAAAGGGACTATCATTTTAACAGCATCAAAGGTATAGAAAGTCATGCTGCTTTCCAGTAATTCCCTGATACCCTGATACACCTAGAGGGTGAAACAACCCTGCTGGTGGTCTAAGCTGAACAGGAGGGGGAAAAAATGCTAAATGCTGATTCTGGGAAAGAAATTACTTCTTAAAAACAAGCCAGACAGATCCAGTGTCCTCATTTCATTTTTATTTGTGCATGTATCTAAATGTCTCCAGCGAGGACTTAACCTAGAGAGGATTTCAGGATTTGGCCCAAGCAAAACTCTTGAGGGACCACCAGAGTTCAGGCTTTTTATTAAGAAATCTCTCCCCTTTGAACAGCGGATCGAGGGCTTGAGCACAAGGTCAATGGCATCCAGTTGCTTGGCCATATCCACAGGCTTCTAAACACATCCAACCCCCTGAGCAGTTCGCTCTGACTCTAAATCACATTCCTTTATTGACGGAGAAGGGAGAAAACTATTAATTGCATACTAGGACATTTTTACTCAGAATTTTTTTGTAAGCTCAGCATCTCCCTAGAAGATGTCAAAAATTTGATTCTAATAGGCTCTGCCAATGCTTCATATCAGCAGTTTATCAGCCTCAGCTTTTTTGCTTTGGGTGGTACAAAATGTTCCTGAAAATTGATGCTGCTATTAACAATAGGTGCTCAAAGTGATCACTTGCAGTAAGTTTTAGAAAAGTTCAAAGACAGTTTATTTTGGCTTTCCAAACCAGAACATATAACATTATTTTAATTTAGAACAGGACCTTGCTTCAGTTCTTGCACGGATGGATACAGACAAGACTGAACGTCTTGAAGATGCACAAGCTGAGTCCTCCTGACTTCATTCTTGTTTTCTCCCCTTATATGGAGGATATGATAAATTGGGTCATTCTGTAGAATCAGACCACGTGCATTCAGGTTTCATGGATTTTATTTCAAACAGGTGTAAAAGCCCGGTTTTTAATAAAATTAGTAAAGATCTAATGCAAAAAAGTAGGTCATATCTGCACAAACTATCAATATAACTTTTTCCTTGCCTTTTGCAGGTAAGTCGTGAACCAAGTTAAATTCTGTACAGGCTGGTTGTGATGCTTAGTGGATTGAATGGTTAGATGCTTAGAGGAAAAATGCTTTAGGATTCAGTCTGAGTGGTAGAGGCTGCACAAATAAATTCAGTCGCTGTTCCAGCCTTCTGCCACCATTTTGCTCCCTCACAGGGAGCTGCACATGTCAGACAGGTAAGGCAGAAGGGCTCTGCGCTACAGGATTGTACTTTGGTTCCCTACACCTTCTCACTTCTCCTAGCTTTTAGGCAATAACGTGAAGGCTCTGTATCCACAACTGACCTCAAACATAATTTGCACTTCCACTGCCTGATTTAAAGATGCAAAGCACTTTGAGTGGGATTTTGTTAGAGATACAGAGAAGTATAAAATGTATTCTAATGCATGAAACAGAAGGGTGAAACGGCTTGAACCAACTAGACGGAGCAATCAGCCCAAGAGCACAAACACATAGAAATATGATGGGTATGAAATCATTCGGAGCCAATCAGTAAGCTCCCAACTTCTAAAGCAATTTCATAATTGAGTAATGGGACACAGCAGGGTCTGAACTATTGTGTATTATAATCTGAATGGAATGCTGTGAGAAGGCTGGAGCAATCTGATCGCACCGAGCCCTTGCTCACCAGAAATGCCTTTGACATATTTCCTTAAAGCGCAGCAACGAGAGCGGAGTAACTGCTTGTTAATGACACCCTGATGGGATGTCTGCAGCATTGAAACTGAGATAGCATAGATTGGAAAGCATGTGCCTCTCCTTGGCTGGAGTTAACACACCAGCCCCCACAGACTGCCCACCCACTTCAACCTTAATCGCCGGCGTGCCTGTACAATCACCAGTTTCACTTCACTACATACTTCCTCCCCCAGAACTTAGCTTATAAAACAAGAGGCACTAATAATCCGAGATGATACTACGCCAACCTCCTGTCATGGCTTAGTGCTCTTGCTCTGTGCTGGCTAACCCGTGGCTATCTGCACAGCTATGTAGGCTGGGCTCTTGCCCCTTCCTAGTTTTCCATCCCTCCTTGGATATTAACTCCACCAAAAAAATATCACCTCTTTCTGTTTTTTTAAAAATATCGCCCGTTCTGCCTCCTCTTGACCCCTTTCGTTCCTCGACTTGCAGGCAAGCCTGGAAGGAGATGAAAGCTGGACTCTGGCAGTGTGTGACAGCGATACAGCACGGATGGTTTGGGTACGGGCTCCAAGGTGTGCTGTGGGAGGAGGGGGAAACACTCAGTCAAAGGCTGGAACAAGTCCTTCATGTTCAGATCTGTTCTATAGATGTGGTCCACCGTGGAAAAGGCTGTTTGAGCCTTTTCCTGGCTCCTGTGCTCCAAGGAAGCTGGAACCACTCTGGGGAGAGGGACAGGGTGCAGAAGCTGGGGAGCAAGAGACGGGGTCTGCTGGAGAAGGCTCCGGTGACAAAGGTGGGTTCAAACTCAGCTGTGGTAGAGTTTGCACCATGACAGCCAACCGGGAGACTCGGGCAAGAAGCAGGAAGCTTGCTTCTGGTGGGCATCAGACTCACAACCAAGCCTCAGAGGTGACGGCAAGTTTGGGAACCAGAAGGAACTCGGTTCAATGTGCAACCCACTGACCGAGCCATGGGTTGCAAGAGATCCCCTTTCCTCCCTCAGAGATTAGTGTGTTTTTTCAATGCTTGCACTGTTTCAAGAAGCAGCTTTGAGCACTCTTGCTCTTGTTCAGCATTCCCATGTTCTGAGAAGATCAGTTTGGAAATCAGGAATCTCCTGGTGTCCTTGCCGTAACAAGGTCCTGGACAGCTCAGGCTGGATGAGAGCAGTCTCAAGGCTGGCTCTCAGCATCCTCATGCTCTCAAAAATGGGCACTCTTCTTTGTCAGGGTGTGTTCTACTGTCAGAAGGAGAATGCTGCTGCACTGCCCATGGACGCACGGGACCGTCCCCGCTCTCGACACCCCGCACACACGAGTGTATGGCACATTAATCTCAGAGTAACCTTGGCCAGGCCAGCTGAGGTCAGCTGTATGTATATATGAGTTGCAGCTCATCTCAGAAGCTGCCACAAATTGTCACCACAGTTGGGTTGTGGGCTGCAAGGAGTCTGACATGCTCCGTCAGCCAAAGCCCCGTTGGACAATGCACTAGAAATGGGAATGAGGGAGATCTGCAAAAGCGCCTAGGTGCTTCTGGGGACAGCTGAAGGGATTCACGCTCGTAGAACCAGACTTTCAAGTGTCCCTAAAGATACAAGAAAGCTCCAAGTGGGAGTTCATAAATGGTTTCTAGCCCTTGAAACTACTGATGGCATACACTGGACTGGATGACCCAGGAGCTCCACTCCCAGCAAGTCTCAGTCCCTGAGTGGAACGGGTGGGACCTGTGGCCCAGATGGATGGGTGCCTGCTTCTGGTGGCTCCAGGGGAGAGATGGGCAGCATGGCACTCCCAAGGGGTAGGAGTCAATAATGAAGCTAATAATAAAAGGTGGAATGGGCAGAACTGACATAAGAGAATGGAAAGGAAGTGGGAATTGTGCTTTGAAACAGGGAAAGCACTTTCAAAAAATTTCTCTCTCATAATTTTAGTCCTTTAAATACCAGGTGGTCTTCTCTTTTCTGCCCAAGAAGCTGTTTTCACAAAACCTGTTAAAAAATCTCTTGCTAAATTCTGAGCTTACAAGGATGATGCCTGAAGCTCACTTGTGCTTGTTGCCAGAGGAGTTACTGAATAGGTTTGTTCCCTGAACCGACAAATTTTAAGCCAATATTGAAGAATGTCAGCAAGCACGGTGGATCCCTACAGCCAGGTGCAAACATGGAAGAAACTTGTTTCTGAGTGCTGCCTGCCCTTTCACACCAGACCCTTTCACACTGCATGGACCACCCCAGCGCCCAGCAGTGCCAGCAGGAAGGCTCCCTCCGACTCTAGATGGACTTTAATCAGGGCCGTGTGAGCTGTGTGCATGCATGCAAGAGAGTCTGGAGCTGGACTATCAAACGCTCACAACAAACAACTCACTAATAAGCTGCAGACTGCGATTTTTTTTTTTTTTTCAGAGATTATTAAAAGAAAAGTTTCCAAATAACAAGTTTCTCTGGGAAAAATCCAGACTTTTCGTACAGACAACTCACATACCGGAAAAAGGGCAGTGTTATTCACATAAATTATTCATTATAAATTATGCACACAGTGGTGCTTTTTCTGTACCTGGAGCTGTGGAAGATCCAAGTTAGTGTCACTTCAGAGAGAGGGGAAGGGGAATTATAACCAGCTGTGTGACCTCCAGCCAGACTGAGGTGATTGTGGGACCTCTTGAGCCGGCGTTTGTCACTGGGACCCAGTTTGCCATCAGGATGTGAGGTTGCCCCCTGCTTTGCCCTGACCCACGCCAGCACGCCTGGGCCTGCCAAGCTAAGGTAGGGGGGCAGCTGGAAGTGCAGCTAAGCCAGGCTGGATGGAGATCATGGGGCAATAGCCCACTATTTTGAAACACTGACAAAACTAGTAAGTCCATCTTTTGCAATACATACTCTAATTTCTGTAGCGAACCCAGCAGCAGATGTTTAGTCTGAGACTGGGGCATCAGCAGGGCTTCTTCAGAGCTTTCCACCCGCAGAGCGACGATCAGGTGCAACTGAAAACAGGCAATAAATGCAAAACTCACAAGACAGACTGCGGAGAGGCATTCGGTGGATAAATAAAGGTGTTGCACAAGTTCATGGAGAAACGTTTCACCACCGCTGCACCATTTCTGTGGGGTTAGCATGGCCCAGTGTGGGAGCTTCCTCCCTGCCCCTTCTGCGAATCTCACCTGTATAGCAATTCCCACTGGGAGAAGCTGCCTCGCTACCTTGGGAGAGGCTTATAGGGAAGGCAGAGTGCTACTGAAACCACAGCAGGAACTGGAAGACAGATGGTGTTTGTTTGTGTGCGTGTTTGTACATAGATGCCTCATTTTGTAGGTCTACAGCCCATTGCTGTGCACCAAAACTCTTTTTTGCCTGCCCACCTCTAGCCTCCAATCCACACTGAGAGGCAGTCAGAAGAAGCCATCCAACATGTTTCCAGCACTTCGTAGTGAAAAGAGAAAAAGAAAGAGCAGGCAGTATCAACCCGGGTGATAAACCACCTGTCTATTGAGAACTCCCCAAGGGTCAGCAGGAGCAAAGCAACAGGACTTTACTGCAAACCAGAGCAAAGCTTTGTCGGTTCCTCCTTGAAACGCAGGTTATCTGCGAGCAGTATTGTCCATCTTTACTGGAAATACTATTGTTCACTGTCAGTGCCAAAGCCATAACGGCAAACAAGCACAGCCCACAGAGGGAACTCTGTGAGAGCTCCCTTGTCTCAGCACCGTGAAGGCAGCAGCCAGGCTGCGCGCTGGCGTTAACAGCTTCCACCTCCCGGTCCCCGTTTGCCAAGCTCCTGTGCACTATCAGTGACATGTGCAAACACACACCTGCCGTGGGGTCACAGCATTACTGCCCACTAGGAGCTCACAAAACAATGAGGCTTGCATAATTTGAGTTGTGTACTTCACCCATCCAAAAAAGGTCTTATCTAGTACCATAAATCTATCACACACACCTTCCAACTGTGAAACTCCTAAGAGAAATGTTCCTGTCACGCAATAGTCCGAATGCATGACAGTTGAGGAAACCATGGAGCCAGCCATTACGCTGCATCTGTGTCTTCCTGCATTTTCCAGTGCCGCCACAGTCGGACTGTGCAGCAAATGGGGGCACGTGCGGCAGCTGCAGCGCCTCAGGCTGAGCTGAGCCTGGGCTGAGTTTTGCACATAAGACAAAGCAGCACATCATTATGTACCCAAACCCAGGGCACACGTTTTTTTGGATGGACGACCTTTCTTAAGTGTTAAATGATTATTATTTTTTAGCATTTCAAGTATATACTTCAACCGGTTTTAAAAGGATTACTGGAAATGAGGCAGTTGTGGACTTCAGCATTTTTGTTTCATCTTGCTGTCAAGCCAACAACAGAACAATGTAGACTTTCAGACTTACCAGACAGTTGAGAGCCGTGTGCCACGAGTGTACATGAAATCTCTTTTGAGGAGATTAAATGTCAGTTTGAACCAGCAGTTCCTCAGAACTGAAAAGTTCTCCTCTGGCAGAGACCCCTCCAGCAGAAGACACGAGTGCACATTCCAGTACGTCTGCTCCAGTGAACAACTCTTCTTGCCGTCTTCCTCCTACTTTCACATCTTGCATCTGCTTGAAATTTAGAGGCTGCTTTAGCAGACCTGCCTTTGGCTCCTAACGAAGGCATTCTGACTTGTCAGCCTCGGCAATGGCTGCTGCGAGAAGCCTTGATAACAACTTGGGCTGTATCCACTCTTAGAAGCCAGCGCCTAATGCTAGGCCATCTGGACACCCACAAAGTGCCAAACTCTGTCATTCTTATTTAGTCCAGCTTCCTGCTCAAGTCAAATGGTATTTTGATAAGTGACTGCTAAAATGCTCAGGGTTCGACCCTCGCGTGTTTGCCTCGCCGTCTACAGGCCCTCCCCAGCAGTGACGATGGCCGGCTCATCAGCTGTTGATTCTGTTTGCAATAGAGCCAGCTGAAAATTTTTCAACAGAGCAATTTCTCATCCAGTATAGTCTATTCAAAAATCAAAATATTTCTCGGCAGATTGTCAATTTCAATGAAATTTTACAACAGGAGAATGTCAAAACATGGTGTTTCATCACTGCCGCAGTGGTTCTTTTCAATGGCATTGATGTGCTTCGTTTCATTATGGTCTTTTTGCTTCCACGGCTGCACGTTGTTGAATATTGACTCAAACCTGATACAGATCTTATATTTCGCACTGCCTAATATCTTAATTTTTCCATTGTTGTCTAATAGGAAAGTAGAAGCAAACCCATCATTTAAATAAGGCTTTATTTTCTGAAGAGTTTGTAAACTGACATTTCATGGGAAACTTCCAAATTTCACCTTTTCATCTTGATTCATAACAAAAGAAACTGGGGAGTGTCAGGCTTCTGCCAGAGCAGAAATTCCACCTCCTGACCAGCTCTGATTACCACTCAGCGCTCACCCAGCTGAAACCCTTGGCTCTGTGGGGAGGTCCAAGGTAGGTCTGATTCACAAGCCTAGCAACAGCCAGAGAGCACAACTGGCAAACCAGCCCTTTGCGAAACTCAGTGAATCATCATGGCTTTGATGCAGCTTGCCCTGCTTGCAAGGAAAATGTACCTCAGCAACAGAAATAAGATCTTAAATCAAATCAGATGCAGCTTGAAATATTTATCTACTGTTCTTCTGGGAAGAGGAATTGTAGTGCAATAAATCCTCGGAGTTATTTTACTCCTAAGATGGGAGAGAAAAAACCTTCTGAATGTAGTTTGACCAAAAATGAGGGAGATACAGGAATGTGAAGAAATTCAGGCTGCTGAAGTAATAATTCCATGTGACATTGGACAGGCACCCTCCCACAGACTTTGGTTGAGGAGCTGGAACTCACATCAGATCCCACCACAAGCGGAGGAAACCCTTTCTGGAGCAAATCACATCACGAGCACTTGTGAACTGCGAGCCCACGCAGTGCACAAAGGCATAGCTGGGCGAGGTTCCGCTGGTCTCTCCTCTTCTAAAGGAGCATTCCTTTGGACAGAGACACTCCTTTCTTTCTGAAGGTACCTTCTTGTCTGCTGGAACTCATCTGCCATTTGCTGGAGTTTACTAGTTCCAGATGAAGTGGCTCCTTCCTGTGAAGCTGGTGATCACCCGACAGTGCAGTGAAGGAGGGGGGCTGGCCACACAGGCTGGTGCAACACGGAGCGAAGGTCACCTGCAGAAAGATAGAGGGACTGTGAGTTGGCAGGATGAGATCTGATCCAAAACGATGTTGGCAAGTCAACCACTGCTTCCCCCTTTGCTTTCCTTTGTTGTCCTTGCAGGCTCCATACTTCTCTAAAGGAGCCATTCCAGAAATCCAGTAGTGTCCAAGGGAAAAATGCCTTAAAAAAATAAAAACTTCGGCCCTGTTTAAGGTTTAGGGCTGCTTCCAAGATCACCTGTAAAATGACTTCACCTCTCCAAGGCAAACCAAGGGGGGTGGTGTATTCCTAGGGGCTGAAGAGCCTTGCCCACCGTTGGTAAAGACAATTTAGGAGATCAGGTAATTCCAGGTTCATCTTGACCAAACTGTTCCAGTTCCCTCTGCCTGTGCTCCTACAGCCACCCATATTCGCTTGTGCCTAAGCTACATACAGCCTTTGGATCACACTCAAGAAGAGTGTGTCGAGTCTATGACCTGCTCTTCTGTCGACTTCCCTGAGGCTTTTCCACTTGTCATCCAACTGGAGATGAATCCAGTTGTGAAATGACCACACTCCTGTCACAAGAGCAGGGGCACGGAGTTTTCAGCCCACAGATGTCCACCCCCAGCCAAAGGGTTATGAACTACAAGGTTAGATCATAAGTAAAGCAGGGTGGGAACTTCCTAGCAGAGCTAGGAAGCCTATTAGGCCGATGGCAGTGTAAATAAACAAATAATAATGTATTTCAAATGTGACTGATGTGGACCCCCAAGTATCTGAGGCTGGCTACCCCCAGGCGGAGCCCTGAGGACCGGCGGTCCCCGCCGAAGCGCTGCGATTCGAGTGCACTGCCCGTGGCCAAGAGGGAGCGAAGCGGCGGAGCCAGGCTGCGGTTTCACAGCTGCACGGCGCTGGCCTGGCCGATGAAATCAGGCCCAGACAGGAAGCGCTTCTCCTCCAGTTAAGCTGCTATTTTTACCCATCTTGCTTCTCTAACCAAAGAGACGCTTGAAGTTAGTGGGCCCTGCTCTGCCGCGAGGCACGCCAGCACCAACCCGCGGAGGTGTCCCCTTGCCCGCCCTGGCTCCCTGCTGTCTCAGCACCCCCCTGATCATCGGCCTTGCCCACGCAGGTCAGACCGCTCAAGCCAAAAATCCCAGCGGGTGTATCTGCCCTGTGTAAGAGGAGCAAGACGGTTGTGAATGATCTCCCGTGGGTCCAGCAGCCCGCAGTGAGCACAAAGGCCTGCACGAGGGCGGCGGGAGGTGTGATGGAGCTGGCTCCATCAGCTCACCAGCCGCTGACCCTGCTGCTGCACCACCCAACACACAGCATTAGCCTCAAGGAATTTCAGAGGAGGAGCTGCAGGGCATGGACATGTCCAGTGCTTTACTATCGCAGCTGCTATGTGAATGTCTTGTGTTGCTGTTTATACACAGAGACGATGGTTTCCTATAGCTTCCTGCATGCCCCTGCCCCTCGGCCACAGCCCTCGGTCCCCACCCCGGGGGCTGCAGCTGAGTCGGGCAGCAGAGGCAAGCTCCATCTCCCACTTCATGCAAGGTGACAGCCCTGTTTATTCCCCATTTCTCCTTCTCCCCACCACCCCCCCGGCGGCGATGTGGGCTGAGGGAGTGGCAGCACTTCCCAAATCCCAGAGCAATAGATCTGGAGTGAAGTCACGAATAACTGCAGCTTCATGGGAACAAGCTGGAAAAAAGAGCTATGAGGGGGGAACAGGCTGTTTATGCCAGAACCGCTTGACATCTAGTAACACTGAAAAGCAAGGGGGGAGAATATTAGCGTCCCTTCCTCAAATGGTTTATTTTCGCCCTATTTCAGTGCCTGGGTGTGGGAAATCTGAGCTCGGTTGGCAGAAGATGGAGTGAGATGGGCAGGGGTTTGCAGCTCTGGCACAAGTGAGTTCCTGGCCCAGAGTCCTGCAGAGGGACGGTCGGTGGAGGCTCCCGTGCGCAGCTGAGGCAGCTCGTGGAGGATCTGTGCCATCCTCCTCCCCGCTCTTTGGCATTACATGCATTATTTCAGCTCTTTGCAGCCTCACTTGCTGTATCTGCAAATGCCGTGACCAGAACGTCTCATCACACTGCTGTGGCAGTCACTGTCCTTTTTAAGTGGGAGATGTTTAAGATGAGGAAATGCTCTGGTGTCAAACACTGCTGCCAAACCTTCGGTCTCACCATTGTCTCCCCTGTTCACCGAGGACCTTGCAATGCTGCACAGACAAATCAAGAGGCTGAAGACTAGACTTAATGAAAACATATAAATTAACATATGCCTCCTAGGGGGGTTGTTAGGCTTAGCTCATTAGTGGTTTAAAGCATATCCAATGCTCTAAGTTATTTGTTTGTTTGTATTTTTGCAGCTGTCCTTAGTTCTCTTAGGTCAAGTAGAGGTGTGAGGTCCAAAATAGCATCGGGATGGCTGAGCTTATGTTTCCAGCCCTGAAAAAACAATGAAGTGCTAATAAAAAAAAAAAGCCTTGTGAGAAAGATTTCACTCCAAAGCCCTTGCAAACAGCACACACAACAGCGTGGAAATGCAGGAGTCTTTGGTCCCCAGGGAAGGGAGCTGCTGCCAGCTACTTTGGGAGGAGAAGCGGAATCTCGGTGGCCTGGGGAGGAAATTTTGGACATAGATACCAGAGTAAGAGAAGTCACTGGATCTTTGCTCCCTATCTGCGGCATTGCAGCTCAGCTGACATGGGGTCAGAGGAAGTCATCTATCTGATTCGGCTGGTCCTTACCACTGAGAACCAGCTCTGCATGCACTGGTTCCCCACAGCTCCATGGGAGCATCCCAGGTCCTGTGTGTGCATGCCTCTCTTGAGCAGAGGCACTTCAGCCCAGGCTCGTTCTTGGCACATAACCCAGTGAGGGGCTGCTTGGGCTCAGAATATGGGTACCACGCTCAGGCTACAGGGGGTGGCTGTTCCCCAGGAGAACTGCTTTTCCCTCATCACCCTGTCCTTAAAAACAAATAAGTTCTCCAAGCAGATCCCAATCCTGTTTTAAAGTGTTGCTCCTTTTTCCAGCTGAGCGCAGCAGTGCAGGTGTGGTAGCGCATGTAAAGGCAGAGGTAAGGATTAGAAACCTCGGAAAATGATGTAGAAGTGCTGTTGCCCCTCTCCAGAGTGCACTGAGTGCTCAAAGCAACTCCTGTGCATCTCTGTGCAGCCTCTGAACAGTGAAAAGCTCCGATTTCTTCTCCAGCTGCCGTTGATGGAGTGGACCTGCATGTCTCTGCATCCTGAGATGGGCAAACATCAAACCGGAGGAGAAGCCCCACATTTCTGGAGCTGGGCCCAGTTCTGCAAAGGGCTTGGTCTTGTTTGGATGGGCAACTGCATGTCACTGGTTTGAGATGTGCTGGCTGAGGCGCAGCACTGTAGGGAAGCAGTGACTCAGAGCGGGCCAGGGCAGCTTCAGAATGGTGTGATAATTGCAGGGCAGCACAGGGCCCTATGTAGAACCTTCACCATTAGATGATATAAAATCAGACTGAGTGTTAAGGCAGAGCCTGAAAACCAACAGAAGGTATGTGAGGACCTCTCCCTTGCTTTGGTTAGCTCCATCAGGGATGTGCCATTATTTTTTAGCAACAAAACTCCACTAAAAATAAATGACCCCTCAGCTTGTGATGGACTCTCTGTTCCTGGGTATAAACATTGCTGGGAGGTGATGGAAGAACGAACCATCAAGCAACACTCCGAAGGAAACTTTATCCCTGAAAATTGCCCTGAGCACAGCAGGAGTACTGCTCAGTATCCTGCTTCTGAGAAGAGGTCAGGGAGAGTCTTCCCACAAGATCCTGCTTTATATAGCAGTCATTAAATGCAACCATCTTTGCCATAAAGAGAATAAACCCCACATCTTTAGAGCCTCAGAGGTAAAAGCCAGCCTTTCCAGAGAGGGTTTATTGCAGTATCTAGTGATGAGGTGACTTTTTGAAAAGCGGTGAAGCACTTGGACTGTCCTTTCAATTTAGCAACAGCCTGTTAACAAGCAATCCTCTTCCTTCCCCAGGCATTCCTGTCGCTGATTCCACTGAACACTTTTAATCTTGAAAGTCACTAATGGTGGACTAAGCCCAGGCAAAGCCACCAGGACTTTTATTTTCTTCAGTGGAGCCAGAACCCCACCAGCTGGATCCATGATGGGTCAAGAAGAGGTTCACTTCCAAGCACAGGAGATGCCATGTGGCTGCAGGAGGAGTTAAATGAAACCTCTGCACACCCAGCAAAGGAGCTCTGCCTCTGGCTGCCACCTCCCGTTCCAGCAGGCAGGACAGAAGTTGGGGCCAGGCTTATCTCACGCCGGTCAAGCTCAAGCCCATTGCAGGAGAGTTGTGTTGTTTTGTTCCTTCTCCGAGAGAATGAGCTCAGATGAAACTGAAGCAGGTGCTAATTAAAACCAGGGCTATTCTTCAAACTGGGCTTTTAATTACTGTAAATATATGTCAAGGAAAGTTGCAAAGGGGAAGAAAAAGAGTAATTTCTTGTGCTACCTGCCATTTTCACTTGATTACCATCACACTTTTCTGTAGAGCAAAACATCAGCCCTTCATAACAAACTCCTCTCTTGGGGGCTAGTGTGAATTGAGAGCTGTGAGGCCCTGCCATGGGTTCCAAAACTAGCAGCATAATGTCTGTAACAGACATGCTACCTAATTAAATTGTTAGGGAACAGGCTTTTATATCTTTAACACCTAATTTACTATTGTTTCTTTGAAAGTGTTTGGCTTCCCTGTGGTTTTTTGGGCCTCCCTTCTCAGTTTTACGATGGCTTTTAAGTTTTTCGTGTGTGCTTCAACTAAATAACCATTTTGGAGGTTTTTTTAGGGTCCTGGCTTGAGTCGGACCAAGGGAAACAGGGGCTTGTTTTACTGTTGTTCATGCTGGGTGAGTTACCACTACCGTGCTAATTACGTAATTACCCCATTTTAATAGCTATTGTATACTGCTTTATTGCTAACAAATCTTATTTCCTCTTTCTTTGCTCACTGATCGAACGGTAGAAGTATAAGGACACACACAAACATTATACTGCTCTATAAACCGCAATACAAGCCTTGCAAGAGTTAGCAGGGCTCTAACCATAAACAACCATCTTCAAGGCAGCACTTTATCCAGCTCTACACGACAGTAATGATAATATAATTTTTGCTTACTGGGAAGACACAAAATTTCTTTTCTCCAATACCAAGTGCTACGCTGCAATGGCCGTTAGTCTCTTAATGTGAGTTTATATGGTACCCACTGCAAGCAGCACGGGTTATGCCAAAGATGTTTAGACCGTGCTGTAGCAGAAATGAGTAATGAATACATTAATCGATTACTTCCTCCCCAATATTTGAAGGAAAATGAATTATTTGGCCCTGGAGAGGTGGGGGAACATATGTTCCAAAATATTCTTGAATGCTGCATAGTCATTTGGAGTCCATGGCTGACAGGACGTGGTAGGGTACTGTCCAACGCACTGATGATATCAAACTGCATGGGGGCAGGATGAAAAGGGGAAACGTTACCAGATTCCTGGGAGGTATCAGAGTGCCACTGAAACCAGAAGATGTGAATGATTATGTCTGAGGTAGGAAAAGATGAAAAGCATTAACCAAGGGCATGGAGATGAGAGGAGAACAGAATCCAGCATTTGTTGTCCGTAACACCGTCTGTGCTTAGCTGGTCAAACAAAACCAGCCTGCAGGCTCAGACAACTAGGATGAGCTGGAAATTATACCAGAGGCCAGCACAGCCTGGGGAAGAGTTGAATAACCTCAAAGAAGTTGCAGGTATTTAAGGGAATGTGCTGCAGGGTGGTGGAAAGGGGCACAGAGAGCTCCTGGGGGCTTTCCCTCGGGGAGAGGAGGAGGCTTTCATGGCAGAATCCAGCTCAGGCAGCAACCCCACATCCTGAGCCCATTCCCTGGAGTAAGAGCAGGGAACACATCTGGGGTGAGCTAAAAGGTCTGGAGGGCTGAAATCTCAGACAAGGGGTGCTTCCGTGTTCCTGAGACAGTACCAAGATGAAGTACAAAGCCTGAGGCATCCAGCACGCGCAGCAGTGAGGGAGAACCCCTCCGGGGTGCGGCGCCTGGTACTAGGAGACTGGCAGGGATGGAGGGGCTGCACTGTGCATCAGAGGCCCTGGCACACAGGCCTGAAGAGTGGAACTGAGAGAACTGTCCACGGAGGAAATTCACTTATATCTTCATTTTTTAATTATAAGCTCTGCTATTATATTCTGTATTTATATGTATGATCTCCTAAGATTAAAATAGATCTATCCCATATGAAATTCCATCATTATAGCAAAACCTCCCTACTTTTCTCTCTTGTTGTTTTTCCCCACAGCCATCTCCAGCTCTCATCCCCCAGTTTATCTGAAGGGGATCCAGTCTCCAGACAGGTAAAACACACATTGAATTCGGGTGGACTTTCACCCACATGACGCTGGTGTCAAGCACTGTAAACCCTTGCACCTGCTCATTTCCACTGACCCCGACGGCACCCAGCGCCCTCCTCCAGCCCACCCACCACACCAGGAGGATCTCTGCAAACAGCAGCAAGCTCTGCCGCTTCACATTCCTCCTTAAATCCATCCTTTGCCAGCAGATCTACCGAAAAATTGACAGCAAAAAAAATTGAATTAGGCTGCTGGTGTGCTAAGACCACTGTCTATCATAGTGAGCAATATTGGCTCATCGTCTCCCTGCTCTCGCTCTCTGTCTGCACCCATCTGCTGCCTTTCCTCTCCAGCTCGGGTTCGGAGCACTGGTGCTGCACGTCGCCTAGGTCAAGGACAAAAGCTTCAGGATGCTGTAGTGGTAGCAATAAAGGCAGGCACACGCACACACACGTTTATGTGTATGTATGTGTGTATGTCTGTGTTTGTATATGTGTATGTGTTTGTGTGTGTATCTGTGTATGTATACGTGCACATATGTGTGTGTGTGTGTGTATGTATATATCTCTGTTTCTATGTCCATATGTATTCAGTGGGGTCCAGCCTTTGGCAGTCAGTGCCTTGTTTCTCCTGGCTAAGTGGGGAAAAAAGAAGAAAATCCCACCAGAAAACAGGACTTCACAGAAATCAAAACGTCTGCAGAGCAAGCTCTATTTGAGCTGCTTCTTTCAGCAGGAAAATCAGAGTGTTTGTTTCACGCTGGACCAAGAGGCACTTCCAGCCATCACACCACAGTGGCTCTGGAGACAAACTGGTTAACACCAGTGTGCCCTGACATGGCATGAGATAACGGAATTTGTCTGAGCTCTTTGTGTCAACAGAAGTTTCAGTATTCTGAATTTTCACCGTGCGTACGTACCAGCACCTCTTCCAGCCCGGAGCCTGCAGCCCCGCTCCCCGTGGCTGGTGGGCAGAGGCGAGAGCTCGCGGGGCACCTCCTGCGCCGCTGCCCCAGGGGGTGGGCAGGGCAGGGGGCAGCCCAGCCCCCACGCTACCCTCCGGTGCGGGACCTCCGCTCAGCCCGCACAGAGCAGCCTGCTAGCCTGAAGTATCATTTCATTATTAAAATAAGCTGCCACCACGGAGGGTCTTGAGCAGGACAACAGGCCTGTCCCTGGGCTCTGGAGAACATCAGCCTTGATCGGGGAAAAATGTTTTAAACATGAGTTTCAGCCAAACAAGGGGTGACAACTGGGCCTGTGGCACTGGACGCGGTTCCATGTGCTTTGGCAGAGCCTCTGGTACCGTGTTGGCTTTTCACCCAGAGTGGCTCTTTACTCACTTGATAGCGGTGCGGGTTAGGGACTGTCCTGGTTTGCCCCTCTGGCCAGCACCGGAGCATGTCAGGAACAGTCCGTTGTCATTTAATGGATGTATGAGCCAAAAACCAGTGACAGCCTATTAACACGTGGTCATTAACGATCAGATCTCATTCATGCTGGTATAAATTCAGGTGTACATTAATTTTTAAAAGTGTCAGGGTAGCAGAGCAGAAGGCAGAAGCTGATCCCCCCCCCATCTCCATTTCTGATACCCAGCTCGTGTCTCAGCCACACTCACTGCTTCAAGGACACACTGGTGAGTTTTCAGGAGTCTTTTACTCATGGACTGCCTCTTTCATCCAGCTCAAACCAGGTCAGGAGCCACTGGAAGCCACCTTTGGAAGACCCAGAGGCAAGAGCTGGTGCACAGAGCCCAAGATCACAATGTTTCGAGCCTTTGGCCAGAAGCATCACCTCTCTCTGCTCAGGGTGTTTCTCTGCTTAGCTTAGCACTTTGCTGCTCAGGAATCTCATACAACAGCTTCACCATCAGGTCCACAGGACATCATTGGCATCATCGTGCCAACAGCCATGCCATGAAGGGGCAAAGCCCCAGCCAATGTTGCACAACCCACGCCGCAATTATTTACCCACAAACACCTGTTCTGAACTGCTGACCACATACCAATGCTTATTCAGCAGCTGCTGGCCCATGCCCTGGGTGCTCCATCCAGGCATGACTGTGGACTAGTTCAGAACAGTTTTCCACCAACTACTGCTGTGACAATGTAGACTGAGATCTGCCTGTGACCTCTGCATCTCAGACCCCTCTTCCATTTCCCAGCTGGGCTTCTAGGATGCCCCTCAGAAGGGTCAAACCCTGATCAGTTTGCCACAACCTGTATTCCCAAGAGCTGTACAGGTGTTAGGTCTCTAAGTTGAGTTGCCACCTGCAAAGCATCATTCCCCTTCCCCCATTCTACAAATGATTCTACAAATCATTTCCACCACCTTCTGCCTTCCACCCGCACATAGCACCCTGAAAGAGTTAAGAAGAATTTACAGTATTTTTAACTTACATTACTCACTTGTATTGAATTATTCTTGGATCAGATATTAAATGGAGATTTTCCATATAATATCTGTCACAGATGGAAAAAACCCCATCATCTATGGATGAGTGTAATCCATTCATTGGTTTACGGATACAGCCCTCTCCAGGGATTGTCAGAAATAAACACGATGTCCCTGTTTGCTGGATTTTTGCATTTGGATTGCTGAGCTAGCTGAAAAAATGTGTGAAATCGCATGTAAGCCGACAGCTCCCTATTGACTAGGCATACGAACAAGCTCCCATGTGTTATTTATTCCAGCAAGCCCACGGACTGTGTTGTGCACATGAAATGCTAGCCCGCTCTGAAATTCGAGGGGATAATAATCAATAATGCTTTGTTCGTAACACAGCTTTCATCTGCAAAGCCCAGAGTGGTGTTGGAGGACGCGGGTGCCTGGGGCTTGCTGGCATGGGGGGGGGTTGCACAGACCCTCACTCAAAAGGTAGAGCTGGAACCAGTCCCTCCAGCCCAGCAAACACCAGGGACAAGCTGCCTGCTGACAAGGCACCTTTGGCATCTCTCAGACATGCTAAATACATGGATTTTTGTTTGTTTGTTTGTTTTTTAAGGAAACAGTCTCTGCCAGAGCAGCTTTCCAGTTACCTGCTATGATGTATTGCAGCCGTTAAAAACTACTTGTTCTTTTGGGAATTCCCAGGAGGAATTAAGGATGTTGGTGTGCCCAAAGCAAGGGTATGGCGAGACGGGAAAAGCCAAGCCTATTTCCACCCCGGCCCCGTTAACGCCTTGCTTTTATTCCTGAACGCAAGGTTTACGGCAGCATCCTCTTCCCAGGCTGGCGACACCACATCCCCACAGGTCACCCAGAAATGGCTCACCCTGCTCTTGCCAAAGCGATGCCTCCACGCTGCATGGCACGGCTCCAGGACAGCATTGCCCTCACCGCACAGCTACCGGCTGGGGGGATAATTAGTATCTCCCCCATCTGCTAGATTAGCTTGGGGAGGGGAAGCAGGGGAGCGCTGCCAGGGTGCGCTTAACTCTTCCGTCCTCAGGCGTTTCTCTGCTGCTCCCCCCTCGCAGGCTCCGCAGCAAACCCGGCTGGACCCAGCGAATGCCACACGGAGGAGGTCTGGGAAAGGTGGCCAAATCCTGCCTCGGGACGGGGCTGCTCCTGCCTGCACTGCTGAAGGGGTATGGGAATGGGAAGGGTCCTTCCTGCTCCTACGAGACCACCACCAAATCCCCACCAAGAGAAAATACGCACCATTGTGCCCACCACTGGCAGCCCCCAGGTGAGTAGCTTTGGGTTCCTCTGCTGGAAAGCCCTTCTGCACCCCAGCCCCCTCCAGCCAGCCCCAGCCAGGGTGGGAGCTGCTGTGCCCAGGGCAGCATCCTCCGGGCACCGCTTTAAATGGGGTGCTTATGTTTGGGAGACAAGGGAGGATGCTAGCAACTGCAGCCCAAATGCAGACGCAGGATTAATGCTGCTCTCGGCAGCAGACTCCTTTCCTGCATTAAAGTCAACACATCACCCAACACTTACTTCACACCCTCCCTGGGGTGGCCGGAGAGTTCCCTTTATAAGGTTAATACCACCCCCTCCCCCAACCCCCCAAAAGAAACAGGATATTTCCTAGCTAATTTGTATGTGTCTAATTTTCATATCAACAAACCCAAAGTCATGATTCGGGGCTTTTTCAGGTTTGCTTTATTTCTTTACCGCATTCCTGCTCTTGCTGAGTCCATTTCCATTCCTCCGCTCCTTTCCCAGATGCCAGTATCCACAGGTTTCTGGGTTAACAACAAAATAACACAAGCTGGAACTTGTTCAGATTATTATTTTTTATTATTTTATTTTTATTTTCTTGCTTGGAAAACCTTTTCCCCTCTCTTTCACCCTCCCCGCCAGGGAGTTCAAAGGGACATGTTCGCAAACACGGGCAGCGCTCTCCACACCCACACTTGCCACCTTGAGGGAGGGAGCGGCACGAAAACTCGCTGGTGAACATTTGTGCAAATATTCATTTGGCATCTGCTAATGTCAAGTCTGGCTGGATTGGGGCTAGGAGCTGTAGAAAAGCATAAATGAGTCGGGCAGACAGCAAAAGCCAAGCTACTTCGTTATGCAAACAGGAGCCTCCCGCAGCAGCTCTTGCTGCGCAGAGAAGGGGCTCGTGCTCTGCGTCATCTCTTTCGTGCTTTGTCCTACCCTTGCGTTATGGTGACTCTTCTCATGCAAAGACCCTGGTGTGCTACGTGCTATACAAACCTCCAGCCCCCAAAAAGCTTACTCTCAATAAACCACAGCCCAAAGTGGGAGAGCTTTGCACGCATGCACAAGCAGCAATGGCACTCAAATGGGGGCTGCTCTTGCCCCCGTCCTTGTGTCTGCTTGGTTTATTGCTGTTATTGCCACATAACTCTGCAAAAAGCGTTGCAGGACTGACTTTCTATGAAATACAGCGTGCTGCACGAGCCAGCTCCCCGGCTGTCGCAGATGATGCACGCGGCCGTTCTCCTTTGCTTGCACAGCAGGTAGCAGCGGAGGGCTGGCTGCCAGCATAAGCAAAACATTCAAACAACTGCAAATAACCCCACTATCTCAGCCCCTGGCATTAACAGGGCAGCTGCAGCTGGCTCGCATGTCTCGTTGATAGAATGTCCTCAAATAATAACAGGCCTAGATACAGGGTGCGACCTAAAAGGCTGGAGCCAGGTCCCACTCACCTGGTGGCAAAACTTCCCTGGGCATCTGCGGGGCCTCGTGCGACACGGTTCACCTCCCACAGGAGGGTTTTCACTGCAGAAACTTTATCCCTTTCATGTAAATTCAGCAGCACCAGCACAGTGGCTAATGGACCACACGATCTATAATTTACTAGTAAATTAAATACAAGCAGTATTGCTTTCTGGAACTGATGCCTGCAGCGCCAAGCGCACGGGTGCAGGGGGTCCTGGGAAGGGGGTGACAGCACACCCTGCTTCTGGGGCTCCAGACAGCGACTGTTCAGCAACAGCCCCACAGCAATGGATGGACTGGCCGGGGCAACGTAGCCCTGACTCATTGAAAGCTGAACTCCTCATGGTGCAGTGCTCCGGCGCGTGCTGCCCGGCCGCCGGGGATGCAACGCTGGGGGCAGGCAGAGAGCTCCTGGCACTGCGCTTCTAACCGTGGGAAAATTCAGCATTTCCATCAAAACTTACAAACTGAATAATCTGTTAGTGCTGGCTGGAAATTTCCACATTTACAGATAAGCAAAAACTTTGCCGTAAAGGAAACCTGTATTTTTGTCAAAAGTAGAAAACCTGGGTCCTGAAACGCATTCTTTTCACATTTCAATATTTCTAGACTTTGCATCTAGGCTCAACAAATGCAAAGAACTTTCCAAGAAAAAAAAAAAAAAGGTTAAAAAAAAATACAAAACTTAATCCTTTAGCTGTACTTTTCAAAGCAAAAAGGACAAAATTCCCAGTCATATTTCACCGGACCCCTGACTAATTCCTGATTTAACCTTCAGTTTAATCATCCCACTACGATCCCAGATTCAACTCCGACCTTGGTGAAGGTGCCCATGGAGGCGGGTGCCAGCACCAGGCTCCAAGCCAGGGTGTCACTGCGTGCCCTGGGCTGGTGGTCGCTGGATGCACGGCAGGGCAGGAGGCTGCTCCGGGGAACAGGCTGACATCTCCAATGTCCTTGTCCCGGGCCACACCATGGCCACCAGCAGAAAAGGGATGCAGATAGCAGCGATTCTCCCAGCGACTGCCGACACCTCCGGCTCCCTCCCCGTCCCTCCTGTGCTGTGTGTGGCAGAGCTCGGAGGCAACATAGGCTCGCTGCAGGGGTACGAAGAGTTAATACAGAGAAACCACCTCTCGCTTCCCAGTTTTGCAGAGGGGGGTGCTGAGGAGTTGATGCCACTAATAATATTCCAATAGCTGGCTTGGAGAAGGCCAACAGGCCCACCGTGCTCAGCGTGGCACTGCGTGGGAGGCTCAGGCCAGCTCCTGCGCCATGTCTCTGATCCCCGTCACATCCTCAGCGCGAGGGTCTGCAGCGTCAGATGTGTGGCAGGGGGCTCCTGCCCCACAGCAGCAGGACACAGCCCAGACGGAGAAGCCCTGGCAGAAACCCTGAGCTCCTCCAGGGCTGTACAGTGTGGGTGCCAAGCCGAGAGCAGAGCCTGGTGGTGGCTTAATGATGGAAACAGCTAACGAGCCTGTGAGGCAGGACAGGCAGATAAGCTGCGTCTCCTGCTCCCGCATCTATCCCCGGGGCTCCCTGTCAGCATCCCTCGCCACCCTGAGAGCTTCCACCCAAAGCAGCAGGGTCTTGGAGTGCTGGTTTTGACTGGAAACATCAGGGAGATGAAGCTGAATTCCTTCTCATCAGCCGAAAGTCTTCTTTATTATTTATGACTGGGAACGATTCCCACCAGAAACGTGTAGCTGGTTATAATTTAAATGTTTCTTCTAACTCAGGAAATTTCCGGGAAGGTCTAATAGTAAACATAATAATGTGCCCACAAGTTAGAAATCAGCAGTCCTGTTTGTTTAATTCATTTGCCCAGAAAAATAATTAATGCAAAACTAATGGTGGTTTTTATTTGTTCCCTAAAACAATGTTATCAGTACATGCCCTCAGTGCATTTTTAGTGCAATTATAAAGGTTTTTCCAGCTGGAAAGTGAGTCAGCTTAACTTTTTTCTTTTAAACTAATGACCATTTAATGTCAGATAAAAGGTTTAGAGGAAAGGATTAAGTACTACTTTCAACAGAGATGGTGGGAGATAATTGACTCAATTTACCTCTGACACTGGTGCAGGGCACCCACGCGCGCCCGTGTGTGTGTGTGTGTGTGTGTGTGTGTGTGTGTGTGTGTGCTGAAATACAGGAGAGGGAGAGACCCCACCGGAGATCCAGCGCTCTCCCCATGCAGGTGGGTGCTCACGTTTTGCCCTCCATCACCCCAGCACATCCAACTTGACATGTCTAGCAGGTGTCTCTGTGCCCTCCAGGAACACACAGTTATTCCTGGCCTGGAACTAGTAAACCATTCAAACAGCAGAGGAGAAGTTACAGGACAAATGTGCAGCCAATAATAAAATCCCAAAAAGTAGATGATGAAACAAAATCCACCAGTTTGGGTATTTGCCAGCAGGCACAGCCCTCCCCTGATTCTCCAACCTCTGGCTACAGCTGCATTTTTACTTGCACCCACCGCTGCTTCTCTGGAAATTTCCAGACCAAATAACTTTGCTAATCTTTCATCTCTGCATGCTCCTGTGATCCTTTTTCTTTCCCCTATCACTGCCATTTTCAAGGACTTGAGGTAGTTTCTCCCTGAGCAATGTTTTTTGCCGTTTGCCTGCACGGGTGAGCCCTTCGCGCAGGACATGCTCCTGCAGCGGGGATGCTCCGGATGCCGATGCTGCCCTCCCTCTGCTCGCTGCCAGACCTTTCCCGGAGCTTTTTCTCTGTGTCCCAGGGGGCAGGGTGGCCCTTTTTCCTCTGGCGGTGAAGCTGCCAGGAAAGGCTTTCACTGCTGTTCTGATGTACAAACCGCTTGGCTTGGGTGGAAAGGTGTTTAATGAAGCACATACCATAAAGGTATGCACTCCATCACAAAGTCCGGCTCCCAGCTCCCTCGCAATGCGGCGCTACACAGAAGCCACCTATAAATCTAAATGCCATGAATGTGTCATGAATTCCACCTAAGGGTAGGGCTTTGGTTTATTCCCCAAGTCAGTCACTTTTCAAAGGCGGTCCCTGCCTCCCGAGGCGGTGTGAGCTGGTATCTGGCTTGTGCCATGCGTATGGAGAGCACTGCCCTACGGTGGGAGAAGGGCTTCTCCAGGGCTTGTGGCTGAGCTGGTGACGGTCAGCCCCACCGCCGCCAGAGCCGCTGCCTGCTTGGAGAAACCACCTGGGAAAGGTGAGGGTCTGTTTTCATTGTCTTCTTCCAGGAGCATGACATGATCCCAGTTCACACCTTGAAGAGGTACGAAGCAAACATCCAGCCCTGAATCACTTGGCTGCTGCAGCAGATGGTAGATTAGAGCACCTCGGGCCGGGTTCAGACCACCTACCGCGACGTCTGACGGCAGCACCCACAGCCGGGCTGGCCAGGCCAAACCAGTTCCCAAACTGTGCAGGCACTGGGGAGGACACCCAGTTACTCTGCAGCACCCCGGAGCTTTCGGAGCCAGACTCACCTCCGCCCCAGCAGCTATTTTTGATGCTTCCCAGAAAATCCTGCCATGGAACCATTCAGGTTCCCGTAGCAAAGGGCCCGCCGCACGCACAGATCTCCTTCTGCAATCACAGGAGAAATCTGGCTGCAACATGCCGAGTGGATGGGACTTGAACACCCAGATCCTCCGGGCGACGAAAGATCTCAGCCCAAATGTATGCGAGGAGCTTGTACAATCAGGCTGCGAAACACTGAGCTCAAAACTTGCCGTGTTCAAGATCAAACGAGTAATCACAACTTCTCCACCCCCGGAACGGGACCACTTGCACTTAGCTGCCTGGCACGGCTGGTGTGAAAGGCAGCAAGGGCTGGAGGAGAGCTGGGCGACCCTGTGAAGGCAGGGGCTGGTAGCTCTCCTCTCCCACCCCCACCAGCTGGTGAGGGTGGCCATGCAACACTGCCACGGGCCAGCGCCAAGCACAAGAGAAAGTGCAAGCCAGGGTTTGCAAGCGGGGTTGCTGCCACCTGGGCACGGGTATTCTTGGAGAGAAGTGCCTGTGGAACTTCTTGTGGGGGTGGAAAGGAAACCGAGAGAGGACAGAGTCTAAAGGGTCCTACGAGGCCATCATGGAGCATCTTTGATGCTCCTTCAGCCAGTGTGGGGGGTAAGAAAATACAGGGCCATGTGACAGGAGAGGAAAGGGCTCAAAGCACACCTGGAGGTATCTTCTGCTTTCTTCAGAGCTGTTTAACAGAGACAAACCGAGGCTGAACCACCGCGGCTCTCGCTGGGTGGGATGGGAGAAGCACCCATCTGTGAGGGGGCGTGCTGCCCGACGCCCTGCCCTTCCGAGGCCAGGCTCCCGGCTCCCATAGTCTGAACCCAAAGGTTAATCGCCATGCCATATGTTAATTTTCCCCAAGTCAAGAACCACTCTCTTTCACCAGTTTTGAAGTTTGCTGCCTTTCATTGAATTTCCCCGCCTGTGTTAGGAGAGCAGGTGAGCGGGAGATCCCAATTTACTTTCTCTGCAGTCTAGACTATTCATTACTTTCCTGTCTCTAAATGAAGCAGGCGCAGCCCTTTCAATAGCTCCATAAAGCATTCCCTCGCCAGGCCTCTAATCATTTTCATTGTCAGCCTCTGAACACTTATTATTTCCACTATATCCCCTTTTGAGATCAGATATCCCAGAGAGGAGCCCGGCATGTTAGCGAGGGTCTCCTCCGGATCTCTGCTGCGAGCAGGCTGGCTTTCGGGAATAGTTTACATCCTTCTCTTTAACCATCTGCATATTTTGTGTTACTTTCCCAATAGCAAAAAAGAAAAAAGACCCCAGAGTCGCTGCAGATAGCTCGATAAAAGCATAAACGATTACAATTAATTTGAAGCCCGACGATGTGCATGCGTAGCTCAAATTATTCCTCGCCGTGTCTTGCCTTGCAGTTGTCAGGGGTGATTTTTTTCTGCCATTGTGCTGCCCATTCACCTAGCTTTGTGTGGTCTGACAATATCTCAACCCAAGGTGGTATATGGTTGCAGGCACTGCCGCTCTCGTTATTTACAATGGCTAATTAAGATCCTGCTACAACCTTCATCCCACCCTTAATTCTTATGAAGCAGCCAACAAAAGGTTTTGATTTCCTTTTTGGCTGGAAGACCTTTTGGCTTCTGCAAAAAGGGGATTAAGAATGAAAGCACATAAAGGTATGTGCACAATCACAAAGTCATAACAGCTCTCCGAGTGCAGTCTCCCAGGAATGAAACGCAGCATTAGCAAGAAGGGCTAATTGGGACCGGTTTAAAGAGTGCACATTGTGTAGCCGAGTCCGGTAACACTTTTGATCAGGCAGACAACACAGCCACAAATTGCTTTCTTCCCCCTCCAAAATATCTGACCCTGCAGGAAATGGTGTTTTACCTTTCCCGAGCGACCCAGACGGGTGGGCGGGCAGCCGGTGCACACGAGCGGGCTGAGCACCCTGCCTGGACAAGCCCAGCTCTCCGAGGGCAGATGGAGGGTCCCGGTCCCCAAGGCTTGGCCTCGGGGTCCCCAGAGGCTGGTGCTGGATCCGATAGCGATTTCT
>JAVJGJ010000061.1:46606712-46639949 GCA_035590215.1 Microhierax caerulescens
CAGCTCACCCAGAGCTTCTCTCCAGGGAGTGCCGTGGGCACGGCCGTGGGCTGTGGGTTTCAGAGCAATTGCTCTCCATCACCTCTCTGCCTTCAGGCGGAGGTGGGTGCAGCGCCCTGGTCTCAGGCTGCCTCCAGAGAGCCTCCCGACTGCAAGCCTTGCTCCAGACGAAGCAGCTCTCTCCGCTGCCCAATCCTCCCACGGGTGGCACCCCTCGAAGGCTCTGCCCGGGGTGCTGCCATCCCCAGAGCCTGTCCCCAGCCCAAAGGCCTCCCCTCTTGGTCCCTGCGTCACCAAGCCAGCTCTGCAAGCCAAGCTTGGGAATCTGGTTCGTTAGCTCTTGGCAATGCCATCCCCCAAAATGTCATGGCATGCAGAAATCTATGAAAACCAGAGACCCGAGACATGTGTTTTTGTTTGTTTGCATGTGCCAACATTTCCAATGGCTCAGAAATGTGTGCCTGTAAAGGCTGCGTGTGTGTTATTCATTTAGGATCATTTTCAGCCCTTATAATAGGAGGCTCATTTTATCCTTTTGAAAGCTCTCGAGCAGAGATGATCACAGTCCCAAAGCCTGCCGTGGCTGTAAACAACATTTAAGCTCCACATAGCTGTCTCTCCTTGAAAAATAGTCTCACGAAGGAGTGGAAGGGTTTTCACTACACGCTCGTGTCAGATACATAGCTAGATAGGCAGCTCATTCCTCTAGGCTCCTTTGTAAACCCCAGCCAAGATTTTCACATTCTGATTCATGCAAATACGACCATATGATCAAAGTAGCATGTGCTACCTCCCAGGAACTAATGCACTAATGGCTGACGCGCCGCAGGCCATGGCCTATCTCACAGCATCGCTTTCCCTCCTCACTCCTGGTGCTGCTTCCTCCTGTCCTTGCATACAACATCCCTCAAGCAGGCAGCTGGCCCTGGGCTGGCCAGGAGAGGGTCTGCTTCCAGCCACCTCTCTGCACAGCCTCACAAAACACTCGGAGAGCCTTCCCTTGCATCCTTTCTGCTCCACCTAGGCCAGGATTTCTGGTGGCGCATCTCTCCCAGCTACTGCTAGAGAGATGGTGTACCCCAAAATGGGCATGCGTTGTCTCCAGAAACCCTAGCTGGGAAGTTTTGGGGTGAAATCTCCCAATTACATATTTCTTCCATGATTTCCATAGCTCCTTTCATTTACTCAGGGTGAAAGCAGGCTCAGAATTGCCTCTTTTAGGGAAAAAAAAAGGCCCTTCCAACCCTGGGACTGCACAAGATGGTGAAAACAGAACCCAGGGGAGGAGTGGGTCCTCAGCGCCGGCTGGGAAGTGGGTCCTGAAGCATCACCCACGGTGCTTCCCCATCTGGGCCACGCTGCCCTTCATCCATGACATCCCTCAAAACACACCGGGAACCTCAGGACACTTGTGCTGCTTAACCGAGAAAGAAACTCCCATTAGAGGCTTCGATGCAGTTACATCTTCTGTTATTCCTGGCTGCTGCAGTTGCTTTTTTCAAAACAAAGGCAGTGTTTTCTATCCTTTAGGCCCGAGCAGACCAATTCATCTCTCTTCAGATGGGTTTGATGTGGCTTGGGAAACTCAACCAGTCGTTTCCCAAGACCAGCATAACTCAGTTATGCTTCCTGTGGCTCAGCCATGGATCCCCCAGCCTGGCAGTTACGCTTTTGTCTGCTCCGAAACTGGAAATCAGCTCTTACCTGGGCAGGTGGCAGCACCCTCTGGCTGCCCTGGCTGGACCGTAACTTTCTATAACTTTCTGAGCAGAAACAAGTACCACCCAAAACAAAGATGGTCAGGTACTGCAGCAGTCACCACCAGCCCAGATCTCGTGGCTTGGTTTGACTCTGTGAGTAACCACTAAATCTGTGGGTCTTGACTGCCGAGGAAACCCTGGTATGTGCCAGACCTTGCTGCGGGACAGGGACTCTGCAGGTGGCACCGAAGGGGATGCTCATGCCTATATCCTTGGGCTGGCACCTTAACGCACGTGTTGCGAGCTTAAAATGCCACGGGAGAAAGGAAATGGTGGTAAGAGCTTTTTTCCCCAGGATTCAGCCTCTAGAGAAAAGGGGGTGGCAGCAGGAGTGGGTAAGGTAGGGCCAACACGGAGAGGGTTTGGGTTCCGAACCCCTCGGCAGGCTCTGGGGAAGGGTGGTGGGAGCTCCCACCCAGGGCCTCGGCCAGTGGAGCGAGATGGTGTTTGCTAAAGAAACAGCAAAGTGCCACAGAACTGGAGTTTTAGAGGGGGGACTCAAATCTGTTCAGAGACTTTGAAAACAGTGTCAGCTGAGAAACAGACAGGGGATTTTGTTACACATCAAATATTGCTTTTTACTTTCAAAGTGAAGCTTCTGATTTATCATTTTTTTTCTTTCTTTTAAAATCACCTGTATTTAAAGAAATGAAGTAAATTGTTAAATAGGGTGAATTAAAAGTTTTTGGGGTAAAACCAAATCTCTCCACCCAGTACTTTGTCTCACTTAAGAAAAGTTTCAGTTTGACCTGATTTTTCCTCCCTAATTTTTCAGCTCACACCGTTGGAAATAACAGAGTCTACGTAGGTTACATCATTCGTAAGGAATCTCCTCTCATCCGTCTCCAAATGAATAACAACAAACATTCAAAAAATAATTGAAGTTTTATATATATCCCTTGGCCATTCAGGTGGTATGGCTGGCACGAGACATAGGCACTTTAAACAGCTGTTGTGAATCTTAAGTATAAACTTCCACCCTTCGGCACCACGCCAGGAAATTATGCATAGGAGTATACCAGCTTTCCCTTGCAGCAGACAAAACTCATGGTGTTTAATACCCTGAGAGAGGACAGGAGAAAAAAAGCTTTTTTTTTCCTGGGGACCCCCATGGTTTGTCGGACTCTTGGTGCTGTGCTGGACGAGCAGGACCGAGCTGGGCTCTGGGCTGCGCTGCAGCAGGAGGGGGGCTTTGCAGGGGTATTCACGGCTACACTGACACACGCACACCGCCTCCTTCTTCATCAGCAGGTACCTGCATGGTAGAGCAGTTCGGTGTCCTGAAAGAGAACCACCACCGCTCCACGCACACACTTTCTCCCATATTGCAACCTTATTTTTCAAAGGGAGGTACGGTAACAGCACGCTCTTGGAGCCAAAGTCATGTGCGTTTTCTGTTACCCACCTACAGCCGACTGTGTGCGCTCAGAGTCAGATCTTCCTTGGTGGACAAACTCTCCTAGACAAAATAAACCACTAGAGCATCTTCTCCAGCTGTAGTCCAAGGTCCTGACTGAAATCTCATTCCACTGCTTTTCTGGAAGTACGGAGACACCAAAACGCTCCTGAATCCAGGGGAGCTGATGGACAGCCACAGGACAAAACCCTGCCTGTAGTGCTACACATGTGCCTGTCAAGCCTTGCTCTGAAAGCTGGTGTAGGCTGGGCTTTTGCTTAAACCAGACCTAACTTCCACCTTGCTGTGTTCCCATAAGCCAAGATAAATAACCTATTGCAAAGACCAAGACTGTTGCAGCCGAGCTCAGGCTTCCTGGTGCTTTCCAGGACGCTCTCCAAGCTCTGCTCCGCTCCCACGTGTGTCTCCCTACAGACACACCAGGTTCACGGGCACTAGAGCATCCAGCTTATTTAGGCTGTGGCCTTAACTCCACAAGTAATGGACATGAAAACTGAGTCTTCTCCTCACGGAAGCACTAGGGCAGCTAGTCCTATCCTTTCCTTCCCCAGGATTCATTATTTTTGTCCCGATTGCTTCTTTCTCACCTTGTCCCACCTCGTGGCATTTATTGGAGGAGCGTATCAGCTACACTCCCAGAAGCAAATATTAATTGTGTGGGTAGCATGCGTGCTGGTGTGTAAAAGATGCAGTTGAAGGGATCGGTTCCCCTGTATAGGTAGGTGCAGCCTTTGGGCAGGTGCAATATCCCCCTGCTTGCAGAAGGGCACAGCTAAAACTGTGAGCGTGCTCCTGGAAGAGGCTTCCCTACTGCTTCATAGCTGCAAAATGCTCCTCTCTAATTACAAACCTGTGAACCTGGGCTATGGGGATGAGCCTGAGCTAAAGACAACTGCAAGGACAGCCCAAGAAAACGAGCACCAAGTTTCAAGTCCTCGCGCTCCCAAAGGATGCGCTGCCAAAAGCCCACTGTTGGCAAGTGGGGCAGATGAGGCTCAAATGGGGCAGCCCAGGTGTAGCAACCACCCGGTGCACGGAGCCTGCAAGGGCACCTGCGTTTGCATCAACAAGGCAGAGGCAGAACAAAACTGTTTGGCTGTCGAGCAGGAAAGACTGCACCAACTTAAGGGCTCCAGCTGCAGGGATGTCAACTTGGTCAACCATTCCCATCCACCATCAGCTCTGTGGTCCAGGAAAAGTTCCCAGAGGGCTGGAAGATACCTTGCACAGGGGCCAGGACACTCTGCTTTCTCGGCCAGTGGCAACCCTCAGGCAGGGTGCACCAATGCCGTGGTGAAAAGTTTGCCTTGATTGGACCAGACACAGAGCCCAGCTGAGCTTTGACCACCAACACTTCACCATCACAGGAAGGGAGACCCACCAGCCAGGGGGTCTCACCAAACAGCAGTCTGGTTTGTGCAGCACGCTTCAAGTCTGGACCGACAAAGTTTCCCTCCTGGGATGGACTCACATTTCAGCATGCCCCAGCTCCTGCACCCAGCTTCATGACAAAGCCAACCCCAGCGTTATCAGCACGTGCCGCTGTCTGATCTCAGCTATGAAAACATTGCTACAAATCTAGCAGTATTTCTGAAACGGTAGCTACAATATGCTTTCATTAAATCCAATTAAGTGGTGCGTTTTGTTTAAGTGTGCCCACCCAGAGCTACACACACAGAGTAATGCCATCAGTTGCTTCAAGCAATCACCTAGCGTTACGCCCCTTGCTCTTGAGGTTATTTCCACAATAGTAATTAAATCCTCATTAACAATTTTCAATTATAAAGTAAATCAAATGTAATAGCCTACACGGGGAATCTTAGCTCATATTCAGGGAGCCCGAAGACTTTCTGAAAGGAAGAAACGTTAAACACCGCAGCCAAGCTTCTGGGGAGCCTGGAGGTCAGCGGAGGGACCCGTCCCACAGGGCTGTTGACAACCACTTGCAACATCTGGCCTAACCACCAAGCACGCCCCGGGCACAGAAACACCACGTGCCCGCTGGCAAGCACGAGGCTGTGGCCACCACGGGGCACGTGATGCGTGGCCCCTGTTCCTGTTCGTTTCTTGAACATCTCCTCCCCAGAGCACCCTTTTGCCCCCACATGAAGGTGCTCCGAAGGGAACCTCGGTGCCTTTCCCCCTGCTTTTGTTGTTAATAAAGCCTGAAGAGCAGAGGTTCAAGCGCAGGTACTCAGCACCGTGTCCCCAGCCCATACACCCCTCCAACGGCACCTAACCCGGGTGAGCGCCGTAGCGTCTCGCCACCCCGACTTTTCACAGCCTGAGGAACCCGCCTCGGTGCTGCCCAGGAAATACTCCTGTAAACCAGCGACACAAGTGCCGGATTGCACGGCCCCAGCTCCCACGTGCCCGTCTCCAAACACAGCGGGCACTGCGGGACGGTGGGCAGATCCCCCCTGGTTGCTCTCGGCCTCGCAGGAGATCCCTTCTGCCCAGCCTTCTCCAGCATTTGCCGCCCCCACCCCTTCGACTTTCCTGATGGCAAACAAACCCTGTTGTTCTGACAGTGAAACCGTCAGTGCCATGGGCCATGGCGATGTTTCAAGGAGGAAAAAGGCACCCATAAATCCTTTCTCGCTCTGGAAATCAACTGGGTTTCTCCTCTCGGAGGCACTAACGCAGCAAATCTCCAGCCGCTCCCAGCCCTCCACCCCCAGTGATCCTCTGAACTTTCCCCAAATCTCTCCCACATGAATCAATCTGAAGGCAAAGCTGGCAAAGCCTGCCAGCCCCCACCAACCAATTCCACCACCACGCCATCGGAGCCGCTTCCCTGCTGGTCTGCGGTGCACCAGGAGGGCAGCTCCCAGGATACTCACTGCTCCAGTGACCGCCTGTGCTCGGCTGGGGTGAAGGCATCACCAGTAAGGCTGCCCAGCTTGCCGTGGAGCAGCGCGGAGTGACCCTGCATAGCATTGTTCATTTTTCTCTAGGCTTGTGAGGTTTGGAGATTGGTTCAGATAAGCATCCTCAAGCTTGCATGCTTATCTGCGCCATCTCCCAAACAGCTTTGATCTGCAGGAATTGGCTGCAGCTCTCAAAGTTATCTTGAGAAAGCTTGTTCTGGGGAGAGTTGTTCTTCTGATTAACAAGAAAAAGCTTTCTTAGTGGCTTTGAGCATTTTCAGCCCTGGCTGGAACATTGTGTGTGTGTGTGTGTGTAGCAATGTCTGCACACGGAGAGGAGGAAAAAGCCAAGCGAGCTTCTCCCTAAAGCTTCACTTGGGGCTCAGTTGTCCTTTCCGCTACAATCTGAGGTCAGTTGTTTCATCTTGCTTCTTTTTCCCACTTTCTGTTTAACGCCGTCTCGCCCCCTCCACGGCGTGGGTCAGTCTGTATATACAGGTTCCCGCATCGCGTCTGTGCGGGGCTTTACATCATCCGCATCCTATGCAAAGCACCTGGGAGGCGAGCTGGCTGCCCCAGCCGCCACAGCGCGTCACTGACGGCTGGGAGAGCTAAAAAATACAATACGGGACCAAAATAGCTGAAACAAGTAGCCCCTCTCAAGAACCTCCAGTGGAGGAAATGCAAGCCACACGTAAATACGTGTCAATCGGGTCAGACGTTAATATTCCAGTTTTGGAAAGCCTTCTGCTTGGCCAAAGCTCTAGGAAGTATTCGTTGGACTGAAAAATATCAAGTTTAACTCCTGCTCATGAAAAATGCCAGCGAGGAGTGTCCCACTCTCAGCCCATCATCACCCCACGCAAGATTTCTTCCTTGGGGGAACAACGAGGGAGGAAGAGGAAGGAGGTATTAAGGAAAAGGAGGAATTACAGAATTAGCAACAAAGTCTACATTGGGGAAACTACCCCAAACGTATCCTGCTGCCCTCACATAAAAGATAAATACGAATTAAAAAATCAGTGCTCAAGGAGGGGAAAGAAGTGTGAACAGCAAAAATAAGTACATGTGTTTTAAATAATTTTTTTAATTGTTGAGGCAGTAATACTTGGTTCATGGAACTGCAATATACAGAGAGGTGAAATAAATAGCTTATATATATATAATATATATAATATAGCTGGTTTTAAAATATTCCCTTATCATTGGTGTACTAGGTCATCTGGTAGTCACTTGAATGTATTTAGCAGCATTCTCCAGAACTGAGCATAATGCAGGATCACGGAGCCGTGACACCTTATGTCGTCAGAAAGGTTACAGAAGATCGATGCGTCGAGAACTCCACGGAAACTCAATCACTGCAGCACACACCATCTTGTCTTGGGCCGGTGTGCAGCAGACAATAAATAATTACTGCAAAACCGGCACTTTTCGGGGCAGGGTCTCAGTAACTTTGGGAAAGAACTTTGGTTTTCTTTGGTTTTATTTATTTATTTTTAATAATTACCTTTTTTTTTTTTTTTTTTCCCTCTGGGGATATGCTTGAAAAGTTGTCCTTTCCGAAAAAGCGAAATAAGCACCTGTGTGTCATCAACAACAAGAAGTCAATTTAAATAGAGCAGTTCATTTTGTTTTTCAAGTCACAATAAATCCCTAACAGCTTTTCCCCAGCGTTTGCCATCTAGTCTTTTATTAATTTTTTTTATTTTTATTTTTTTTTTAAACACAATGTACAAAAATAGAGCTTCTTCCTTATTTTTAATGTAAAAATATTCCTCTGGTGCAGTTTTTTTTTTCTTTTTTTTTTTTTTTCGTGGTTTATTACTGTGACACTGTTTTTGTCTGTTTTTAACTGGGGTTGGTGGGTCGTATTCTCTTAGTCCTCTTGGTGACTGTTGTGTACTTGAAAGGTTTCTGTATCTCCACTTGCCCCTTTGGGTACCTCTTCATAAAATGTACGTCTTGCTGGTTTTCCCGGGTCTTGGGCCCTTTCCGTGGCCTCCCTTTTTTGGTGAATCCAACATACCAGCCTGAATATTTTGCTGACATCAGTGCCGTATAGTTGTTTTCTAGGACTTTTTCAATGAAGACACACTCCTTACTGGTGCCATCAGGCTGAAAAAGGAGGGGGGTGGGGAGGGGAAGAAAAAGGAAAATACATTATTCAAATGCAAGCTCAGTGACCAAAACCCAATTTGGCATAAATAAAATCATCACATCTGGACCTTGTTTTTGGTTCAAACTTTGTTAATATGAGCTGTAACAAACATCAGCTGAAATAGACATGAATAATAATAAAAAAAAAGCATGAAAGCATGAGGTCATCATTTCATTTTTTTAAAACCCTCCTATCCAAGGAGAGAAAGATTTTTCAAAGACAACAGTTGAGTTTATCCAGTTCAGTTCCTTCAATTGCAAGCAAAGCAAGACATTTAGCTTTGCTTTTTCCATTAGGAAAGGAGGATGAATTGAATTTGTGCCAGGGAAACATCATACTTAATCAGAAAAAAACAACCCCCCCCAGAATCCCATATGGGCCAAACAACAGTGTTTCCCCTTCTGCCGCTCACTTTTGTTTTCCAAAATACCTTATGGGCTTGCATCCATAACTACCCAAATCCCACTAAAACCATTACAAGCCTTAGTCTAACCCTTCCCAGTGCTTTGAAAACTCTCTCCCACCACACCCCAGGTGCGACACCTGGCAAATAAAGCACGCATGGAGCTCTGGGGATGAGCAGAGGGATGCAGGAGGCACTGAGGCCCCTGACCCTGCTCCAGCCCCGGGACCCTGGCAAGCCCCACAGGCAGCAGTTCTTTCGGAGCCACATCGCACAGCCCAGGCTTGGCTCCGACTCGCATCCCGGAGCAACATCAGCAGGGAAAGCACCGTTCCCACGCCAGAGCGGCTCCCCGGATGGGACAGCATCCCACTGGCATCCCAATGCAACTGGAGCCGGAGGACTATATGGCAGCAGCGTCCTCAGCCACCAAACCCACCCCAGCTCCGCTGCTGGCGGAGGGGGTGACACAAGAGCCTGATCCTACACCTCTGCGCTCCCAGGGCAGGATTTTGTTAGGAGGAGCGGTTTGTTTCTGGCAGCAGAGAGGACACGGTCCTTCGCCTTTCCCAACCTTTCCATCTCAGCCTAAAAGCAGCCACCCAAAGCTCAATGACCTAGCTGAGGAAGCCATGTCCCTAAATTGCTTTCCTCCTCGCAGAGGAAACCAGGATTAGCACAGAACTGGAGGGCAGAAGCTCCTGAGCATGAGCACCGCTCCACAGCCACCCTGCGGCACAGCATCCACCCTGCCGTGACTCCCTGCCCGAGGCAGCCGCTGCTTCGAGATTTTGGCAAACAAGGTTCACCTCAGCCCGGAGATCCAGACTAACCAAGACCCAGAACCTGACCTCGAACGTAGCAGCGTGTGGATCTCAGGCTGGATTCAGGGCTCTGATTTGCACAGCACGCGCCACACTGGAGGGAGTTGCAGCATCACACAACAGCATCTTTGAGTCCTTCAGCACAGAGGAAATTCTTCTCACCTATGATCTGCCAGAAAATGTGGTTTGCTCTTTAACTACTGCGTTACTGGTTCTGCACCTAGAATGCCACGTGTCGTTGTGTGCACCAGCGCTTTGTTTTAGATGTCAAAAGGTAGCAGGGAGTAGATACAGATGCACTTCAGCCCTGGATGTTGTCTCAGCTCTGGGTGTTTTATGGATTCCTGACAAGGATAAGCACGGTATGGACCACCATACAGGACTTAATCTCATGCTCAGCAAAGCCAGCGGAAGGATATCTATCACAGAATTAGTCCAATCCAACTCCCCACTGAAGTCAAATAATGAGTTTTTCAATACTGCAGGCCCGTGCTTGCTGCTACACTTACCATTAAAGTCTCCCCATCCAAACGCAGTGGCAGCAGCCCCCTCAGCCTCGAGCCATTTCACCCACCCTGCCTGGGGGGACAGGGGCGGCGCAGCAGCGCAGCACCTGCAGTGACGGTCGGTCCCCCGGGCTGCAGTGGCTCTGCTTGGGGGCTCCGCGGAGCACAGCAGCCCCACACACTTACCGCCCCCTCCCCACGGCCGGGTCAGCCTGGTCCGTCCGAGAAGCCTTCCCAAAATGTCCTGCACAATCACAGCGGAGTCCAGTGCAGTTTGTGGGAAGGGCAGGGGATCACGGGGCAGGGGGGAGCCCCGTTGGGCTGAGCTGGCTCAGCCCCCCGCCCCCCCCCCTCTGATCCCTGAATAGCCACATATGAGCTACAAACGGAGCTGCGAGGTAGGAACCATCAGGCGTGACAACCCAGGCCAGAGTCACACAGGCGACAACAATGGAAAAGCTTCGTCATCGCCAGACTCCAGGACCAGCCATCCCTCCCTGGCTTGATACCTTTAGCAGAGCTTCAGTTCAGTCCGTGCAATCATCCGTGATGTTTACCTCAGAATCATTAATACGCCATCCTGCCTGAAGGGTTTCGTTACCACAGGTAGGTCTCATTAAGATGGCACGGGAGAACATGTCAACTTCTGCATCAAACATGCTAATCCAGGATCCATGTTCCCCGTACGTGCCCCCTACATGGGGGCACAGCCAGCTCTGCCCCAGGACCAGCAATCTCCATCCCGGGCTAGCACAAAGGTCCTAATTTTATCATGTACAACTGGAAGCTCACAAATGCTTTAATGAATGGCAGAACCGGGCAAAGCTCAGTGGTTCCAGTTCCAGGGGGAGGTGTCGTTCTCCAAGCCTTGGGTTTGATCAAAGCCACATGAGTGGGGATGGGGAAAATCAGTCGACACCACGGGGTTCCACCAGGTTTCAATGGGAAGCCATAAAACTGACCCCAGGTTTCTCAGGGCTCAGCCCACTACAAACCCTTCCCCAATGAATGGAGAAATTTTAAACAATACCGTGGCTGAGTTTCAAATCCACCCAAACCCAGGTGCTGATGAACGGGCCGGATCCGTACCGCGGGGGGAGCAGGTAATTGGAAGGGCTGTTTCCCCCACACTCGTGGAAAGGTCCTGGATTTGAGCCCTGACCTTGTTGCTAGGAGAATTAAGGCTTTTTCATGCAATTTAGGAGGTTTCCGCTTGTACTGCAATGTCAGTTTCTCATGGAAAATGAAGACTGGAATGAAAAGAAAATGTGTGTGTAGGAGGGGGAAGTTATTCTATTAATAACAGAAAAGTATTTACTTATACCTTCAAATTTGCCGACAGAGCCTAAGACGAAGACAGGAGGTGGAGGAATAACAAGGTGCAACTTCAGGCCAACCTCAGGGCTAATTTGAAGTAAACAAGGTGCATGAGATAAAATAACTTCATTCTGGAAAAGGAAGAGCTAAATGATTTGATAACATGAAATTACAGTAACATTTACAAGCACCTCGAGATAAATCGGGATAAGGACCTCACTTCCCCAAACAGAGCATTCCTGTACATGCTAAGACATGTCAGAGACAGACAAATGTTTCCCACATACTTACAAGATGATTTTACAGCATCTGTTACAATCCCCAATAGAATAAATCACTCACGCATATTACCTACACCACGGAGAGCCGGACCTATGGCAATCTATTAGGCAAAAAAAGCAATTTATAAGGGGTTTCAATAATTTTTGAGTGTCACCTTGCTTTCACTAGGCGCCCATCACTTAAGATCTAATCATGTCCCTGTTTAAATGCCAGCAAAACGCTCGTTGGGTCTGTCACCCATCCCCTCGAGGGCTCCTCTGAAGAGAGGAGGATGGAAGAGCAAAAGCACACAGCTTTGGCCGAGCATCACTCCCGGCTCCAGCCGCCTGCTCGCCGTTCCCCAGGAGCTCCTGGTGCAAACGCTTGCTGCCGATACAGGGCTGTACCCTCTGCCGCCGACGTCAGCCGGGAGATGGTGCCAAGCCACATTTCGCACATGCTTAGCTGTCAGGATGCACCTCGCAGAGCGCTCGCCCTTCGAAACATGGAGGTGTATATTTTGAACTGATTCTTCAAAATAAAGAAGAGTTCTCAAAAGCCTTGGAGCTGTGCAGGGACTGCTTAGCCTGGTGCAATGGCACTGCCACGTGATGGGGGAGGGCCTGTACCCAGCCCCTCATCCCCATCAGCCCTGCAGAGCAGCTCCAGAGCATCCCACGCGTGCTCGGAGGACCAGCTGCTCCTGGTTTTGCTCACCACCATCCCACAGGCAGCATCTCCAGCTGAGCTCCCTGCTCAGAACAGGGCAAGACCCACTGCAGAGGAACAACCTCGCTCCTGCAAAAGGCACAGGCTCTCTTCAAGTCAGCACCTCCTCGTACCTGCGACCAGCCACCCCCGAATCGCCAGTTTTGCCCCCGGGGGCTGCTGCCTGGCCGTACGACAAGGCCACACCACCACGGAGATGACAACTTGCAGCTCCGTTCTTTGCAGAGAAATAATTCAAGAGCGTTTTTTGTTTAAACACACCCCTAGCAGCCGTGGGAAGAGGTGGTAGCTGTTAGCCAGACGTCTGATAAATGCCTTATAAAAGACCCGATGTCAACGCCACCTTCCACAGGAACCCCGGGACACCAGCCAGGTCTGCGCAGAGGCGAGGGGCAGCACAGCCGTGCCCGTAAGCCCCAGCAGCACGAGGCACCGGCTCCAGCTGAGCATCTCCTGGAAATAACGGCCGGGAACCAGCCGCAGGCACAGCGAGCCGCTGCGCAGCGACAAGGGGGTGGCCCTGAGCGGTCCCAGCCCCTTCTCCAGCAGGGTTAGGGTGGCAGCTGCCATCCAAGGCTCCCCCTCCAGAGAGGAGTACCTGGAGCACGGACCCGCCGACACGCCACGGGCCAGCGCCGTCCCCCCTGCAGTCGGCAGCAGCGGAGCTGCGCTGGAGCCAGGGGCTCCCCGAGTGCCCTGAGCTTACCGAGGAGCAGCGGCGGCTTGTTTGCGCAGAGCATTTGGCAACGGGCTCTCCGGTATTAAACGTGAAACATGTTGAACTGACACTAAAGCAGAATTAAGTGCCAAAGCATTTGCTGCTTCTACAATTACACTCCAGAGCGCTTTGGTGCTCCTGCTCTCCTTTTTATGACCCAACTTGGTCTTATTGTAGTTTGGCTTTCCCGTTTTAAGTTCTCCAAATGGGAAGGATCAAAGGGCTCTTTGTTGTCGTAGCAGGAGCGCTCCTCCGAGCGAGGCATTCCTGCCACTAACAGCTTGCTGCTCAGGGGGAATTCGCGGCAGCCTCTGTGCCACCAGCCTGAGCCAAAGCATTAGCAGGTGCAGCAGCCGCCTCCGCCTTCCCCCTATTAGCCTGCCACACTAAGCCACCTGAGCAGCTTTTTATGGGAAAGGGAGGCCAGGGCAGGTTTTCTCATTTATGCTTCACAAATCTGGCTCAGTGGGCACCAGCAAATCCAAACTTCACTCGGCTTTTACGGCAACAATAAGCTCACGCAAGCGGCTTGGGTAACACTGCGGTGTGGGGAGAGATGCCTCCAAGGCTGAAAGGTTTCTCTGTTTGCAAAGATCAGGGCACAAATTAAGCTCTATGAGCGATGCTGTGTTAAGCTGTCGTTAGCTGAGCTTATGTTAAAACACTTCCCCCCCTCCTCAAACGATGCTGCAATTAGAAGCTCTCCGAGTAAGGCGACCCGATGCGCTGCTGATGTGCTGCAAATAATAACAAACACCAAACCGTATGAAACACGTCTGTGACGACCCAGGAATGCCGGCTTGGCACAGGGTGCAGCGAGGCTCAACCTTTCAAGTGAGAGGGGGATGACTCTCCTGTCTAATTATCACCTTTCTGCAAGTTCAGCCCCCCAGGGTAGAAGTCAAATTGTGGAAATACCAGCCCTCCGTACAAGTGGGAGCGCTTCCCTCTTGCAAGGAAAGCAAGGCCCCTCTTCCTAAAAATCCTGGAGCAGGGAAAGCTACCGCTCAAGCAAAAGGTTCCATAGAGGGGTACGCACCCATGTTTCTTCCAAGGAAAAAGCTGGAAAACGGACCCTTTCCGCATCCCTCCCTCCCCCTCCGCAGGCAGACGGACAGGCAGAGGGGGTTCCTGAGCACTGGTACCCCACCGTGCTGGATCTCACGCCACCCCCAGGCGCGAGATACGCCCACTGAGCTCAGCTATTATTTCAAAGGGCTGCTAAAAATTTCCCTCGAATGCTAGCACCGTTAGATTCACACACTGCATCATACGGAAGAAATCCTGCCCTGTATTTCCTAAATTTTGGAGCGGTGACAGCAGGGAAGGCTTGGGTTTTCAGGAGATGCGTGGCTCAGCAGTCCCAGTGAGCCATGCCTGAAGCATCCCCAGCTGATGACCAAGGGCTGCATCACTGCTAACCCTTATAAAGCCATGCAGCAAGTACCGAGCGACATAAGATTTTCAGGAAGCATGTGGTTTTGCACAACCTCATCTCAGAGTCAGATGGGCAACGCTCAGAGCCTCCTCCAGACTCCACACAGCTTGGAAAATCCCGAGTGGAAGAAGGTAAGGCAGGAGCTGTGTTAAGGCAGGAGCTGTGTTAACGTCGCAGCTTTTGGCGCTGCCACCTCTGCCCCTTGGCATGCACACCACTTGCAGGAAGGTGAGGAAGCGTGACGCCGAGGTGGGTACCGCAGCTGCCAGACCCAGCGGTGCCGTGGGAGGTACAACCCCCTCGCAGCACAGCACGTGTGAGCGCCCTGCCTGCCGGTAAGCTGGACCCAGCCATCCTCGTGCACCTCACAGGCATTATCAGGACAGATCTGTCATAAGCATCCTGATGCCCAGCATCCTGGATTTATGGCGAGGCACCCTGACCACAGAGACACCTCTTGACCCAAATGCACATTCTTGCTCCTAGACCGGGCTGTAAATCAGGGAAGCTGCATCTATAACTGCCAAGAGTTACTCAGCTTCATGCACGTTTCCTCCAGCTCTCTGGCCTCTGAACCTGCACAATCCTCCGAGGAAAATACTTAGGAGTCATGATGGGCAGTTCAATAAAAGTGTCTGCCAGCACAGCGGAGAGGTTAATTATGTATACAGGACATCTAAGTGCATTCACAAAGCCAGGGAAGTAACACAAAACCCGTGTGGAGGAGACCTCTGAGGAGAGGGTACATTTCCATTCAGAGGCCCAGTTTCAAAGCAGCATTGCCCATGGTTGCGCCCACCTGCCCACAGGCACTGGGGGTACATCCCATCTCTCCTGAGAGCATGCCAGAACCTGCCTGTGCTGGGACACACAGGCTTCGCAGAGACCTGGCCCTGTTAGTGCCACACACAAGCCACAACAGCCAAGGAAGGAAGGGAACAGTTTAATTTTTTTTCTTTCCTTCTACCTTGCATGCAAAAAATCCACTTTTCTAACTAACACCTGTCCAGAAACCCTCACGCTGCCCTGGAAGAGCTTTTTGTCACAGGATAAACAGGTGGACGCAGAAGTGAAATGTTTGCAGTGACGAATCAAGCAAGGCTGAGGTTACGCCAGGACCTGCCTCCTAACCCGCTCCTTCCATCCCAGGCACACTTACTCCCAACAGAACGGCAGGACAGCTCATATCCTAATTAGAGCGAACGAGGTTGGCTTCACCTGGGAAGATGTACAGTTGGTTAATAGAAATTCCTAACTGCATCCCAGGGAGCTACGTGTACTTACTATTAATGATGAGAAATGTCAATTGCTTTTTATATCAACTTTGTGAAACCAGTAGAAAATTTAGGAAAACTTAATTGGAGTCAAAACTGCGAGTTTCTTGCAATAGGAAGCTACTGCTTGGGGAGATCTGAAACCACAGGCAGGTTTCAGACGTGACACCCGAGCAGATCCGTGGCCTCTACCATTACCCATGCCTACCTGATCCAGCTGCACGTGTGCTACTGGGTGCTCAGTACGGTAAGAGCTGGGGGGGGGGGGGTGGTGGTGGTGTTTACCCCCCTGTACAAAGCACAGCCTGTCGGTCAAACGCGCTGCCGGGGTTCGCTGTGTTTCCTTTTCGAGCAGTCATTTTCAGCCTCCACCGAGACTCCACAGGCCAGTCCTGAACTTTTGTAAAAGCCAATTAAGAGCAGCAGCATATTTCTTGTAGGCTTAAATTCATTATATAGGGACCTATGCCACTGTAGGATTATTTTTTTTTTTTTAATATTGTTTAAAACATCAGATCTAGATGATGAGTGGAGCAAGAAGACAGGACTGGAACAGTTGCTGACCCCATAGCAGGTCTGGTAAATCCCAGATTTACACACTAAACGAATTTACACACTGACTCTTTAAAAGTTATCATTTCAAACAAGTGCAATCTGATTCAGGTGACATTCTAGTAGTGACACCAGTTTCCTTGGGGCAAGTTTAAATCAGTGGAATTTAGGACCAGGAATTTTGCTCATTGATTGTCTGCAGGATGGCATTAGTTCTTTTCATGTCAAATTATATGACTAAGAAAAAAAGATAAATCCACGATCAAATTAAGTGCCAACCATTAAAAATGATCATCTAGAATTGTTTGAACCTGTGAATGACAGATGTTTCCATCTGTATACAACACAAGGTATTTGAGATTTGTCCTCCCTTAGGAAAACTTAATATCTTTAAGTACCCAAAAGACAATGTAAGAAAAAGTCAAGAACGAAAATGCATTTAAGCAAGATCTACTTTTCTTTGACCTTAAAAATAGTATTGTAACAGCCATATCAAGTGGACTATCTTTTGCTACTGTTTGGAGCTACTGTCTACTTCAGAATTAGCCTCTGCTCTCACTTCATCTCCAAAAATTAATTAAGAATCAACTAAAAACAGTCCTTGATGAGCAGGATCCTCCTGATGTGTGGATGTGCATGTGCATGATGAATGTGCATCTCAGCTGCATCCACTTGAGGAAGACAGGCTGCATCGCTTTGCTCCCTGTTGCAAGTTAAATACACCAGTGTATTTGCAAAATAACATTTAGAAGAAACATCACCCTCATCTTTGAGACACTCAGACCAACAAAAATGGCACTTGGGAGGTAAGATGCTCTGAGGAAAGCAATTAAATTCAACTTGACACTTGCCAGCACAAGACACACACAGCACACCCTCTCCACCCAAACAGGGTGAGTCATGACCAGGGCTCAGGGATCCCCTCTCAATAATTTTAATTAACATTTAACCTTAAGGAACAGAACTACTCCAACATGATACACAGCTGCAGCCACCAAGAAACACAGGGGACAGGATCTTAGCAGCTTTATGGTGACTCTTGCTCCCTGAACACAGAAAGAATTAAATTATCATGCAGCTCTGAAAAGGCGGTATTTTTTCCCTGGAAGGGGACATACAGCTTCCAGCCATAGGACAAGGGGAAGATTTAGAGGTCAAGCTTACAAGCTTGGTCTGCAATGTGAACCTTGACTTTGCAACGCTCCAGTCTGGGAGAGAACATGCTTTTTAGGAATATCCAAAGGAAAACATGAAGTTCGCTAAAGAGGAATCACGAGAAATCCATAAACTTGTTACACTCTCCGGTGACCAGACACAGCCTGGAGATAAAGGGCCAACACTCACATCCTCAGCTAAGCAACTGCAACTCTCTAGCATAAAAAAATACAATGAAGTAATTAATTTTTTAAAATAAAAGGATAAAGGACCGTTTGCTTTATTTTAGAGAAAACACAGCATTGTGGCTGTGATGAGAAGCTTATGTTAATGGGAGATGCTCATATATGGCTTAAACACGACTATGATGACCTCTTAACCACACGGCCTGGCCCATGAAACGATGTATGAAGCACCAGTCCCATCTCAGATGCTACCACCACCACCCGAGGAAGCCCTGCTCACAGGATTCACAGCTCATGTCATGCACAGCTCCTCTGCTCAGCCTGGTTAAAGCAAAACCTGCTGGCCTGGCTCAGCCTGAGAGGATCAGCATCCATCTGGGGTGCTTAGAAGATTGCAAGAACTGAAGGTAGCACAAAAGGACATAGCACGGACCTTAAATATTCACATTATTCTAATAAGATGTCAGGTGACATCCAACCAACACTATTAATGTTCTGCCTGGCAAAACAGCTGAACACAAATCCCAGCAGCCCACTGTGGATGCAAACGTGCCTAACGATGTGCTCCGTTTATGAAACCCAGGACCTAAATCTATCAGAACATGCAGGTAAAATGTACATACAGCACTAACAACTGGTCAGCAAAGGGAAGACATTGGTAAATGCCTACGTGGTGGCACAAGCCCCTCTCTCCGTTCAGTGCCCTGAACAGCCCAGTCTCCTGGCTCAGCCAGCCTCCAGGGCTTTGGCAGCCAAGCTTACCTGCACGCACAGGCTAAGAATTGATGCAGTTTTAACCATTTGTGAAGCAAAGGAGCCTTCTCCATACAAGCACATTTCTCCCACCTCCTCAACCTCTTGCACCATGTGAGCTCAAGCCCCGCCAGCGCTCCCCGGCTACCCCCGTTCCCTCTGCAAACTCTCCCATCTCTCCTTCCCAAGCCTTGCAGCCATTCAGTGCTTATCAGCACCCACCAGCCTGCTCTCCCCCTTCTGCACACCGGGCTTCAAACTGACCTCTGATCTCCCTGCAGCACCAAGATCAGCCACCTGCCATCCCACACCAGCACAAACCAGCTAAACTCCTTCCACAAAATCCATCACCCACATTTACATCATTCTGCCCTTCCTTCCCACCTCCAGAGAAACTGCTGTGCCAAACACTGCTGTAAACAAACCGCCACAAATACAGGACCAGGACAAGGCCCATTGCTCATAGCAAATATTAATGCTGTAAAGGTCCAGTGAGCTCACACAAACTCCTACCACTTTGAAGGAACCACTGCAGCATCAGAGCCTACCCACTTCTGTGCCAAGGCAGCCTCAGTACAATAAACACTGGAAAGTAGTTTCACTGGGCTCAGCCATAAATGGCTTCTTGGGAATCATTACACGGTTGTGCCATCCAGAACGAGGATTCCTGGAAAAGCCGGGTAACGCTCCGCGCCTGACGGTTGCCTCTGCTCAAGGACAGGAGCTGTTGCTGTTGCAAACCCAGCACACCGTACCCCTCCGGCTGACACCTCATCCCCGCGCGCCCCCAGACCCACAGCGGAGGGCAGGGCCACCGCAGCCCTTAGGGAAGGTGCACCGTGGGGTCTGGCCAGCTCTTAGCACGTTACACCCGCCGAGAAGTAACGGGACAAATGATTGTGTCCACATAGCCTGAGACTGCGCGATAACAAGATCCCTACCATCACACCCAGCGACCTCCCCTCGGGGAATTCTTCTGACATATTTCCAGCACTGTAAAGGTTTGAAACTGCGACAAACAACCCAGATGATACAAATTCCACCAGCACCCACAAAAGTTTCAAGGCGATGCTTCGGGTTGCCCAGCAATGGGAAAGGAGCAGCTGTGAAAGGCTGCGGTGTTACCAAAAGCCTCATGATATTTAGGGGCTGAGAGTGGAGGAGGGTGATGGCTGATTTTAGCTTCTACTTCTGCTTTTAATTTCATGAGAATCTCAGCTTCTAAGTTTTCAGAACAATAATTCATATTTTTTTCCACTGGTCTCAGGAAAAAGCCTGATTAGGTGAATGCAGAAGATTCTAATGGCTCAACCGAAAGAAAACTGGTTTTGTCATCTCGTTGCTTTTAAGACCTTTGCAATCCTGCAGGCCCTGATTCAAGATTTTCAGATACTTGAGCCTGGTTTCGGATCAGGTCCCTGTTCAAAGTACGACAGGGTCCAAGGTTGCTTGGCTCCAGGTTCCACTGAAGGCGTTTATTTAGATGACTTAAACTAAAACGAACTCACAGGGGAGTGAAAGCCTGGGAACAGTTGGCTTTAAAAAAGGACCAATCCCACTCCATATGAAGAACCAGACTATGGTTCAAAATGAGATCTGAGTGGGATCCAGCAAAAGCCATGTCAAGCTTTGCTTTCACATGAGGTGCCAAGTCAGAATAGTTTATGGCTGAACATGTCACAGAGAGATCCGCAAAACGCACGCTATTAAACCCGACACCCCACTAATTCTGGTCGTGTTTTTGTTGCAAATTCAGCATTCAGCCCCAGAAATTGTTAGGTTTTACAAGCCCCTTTCAAGCAACCTGAATACTGTGCAACTCCAGCAAAAATCCTGGATAAGCATCAAAACCCTGTGAAATTCAGAGTCCTGCCCCAAATCCAAGATGCAGTTAGGCGTGGTTTTAAATACACAAGCTGAGGAGGGCAAACACCTCATCTACCACATCGGTTTCAAACCGCAAACCTCAGAGCAGCCCTCTGCCCTCGCCACGCACCTCCCGACACCTCTGCGGCATACCTGGCTGTCGGGACAGACCCCGGCACCGGGAGGGCTCGCACCCAGATGCCAGGCAGGACTGGGGCACGCAAAAGACATCAGGCTCAGAACTCATTCGAGTCTCCTTGTCTCGGGCTAATGCAGACCCCTGGCCTTACAGCAAGGCACCGGTTTCCCACCGTCGGTGTTTCAAAGGTAGCTTTTCAAGAAAGCTCAACCTCAGCCTTGACCGAAGTCAACTGATGAAGCAGCTGGTCCAGGTACATGGATAAGGCTTCGGAGAACCCACCTGGTGTCTCCTAACCTGGGCAAGTCTCGCTGTCTTACAAAGGGTGGCTCCCCCCGAACCACCTGGAGCTCCTGCAACACAACACGTTCCTTCTCCCATCAGGCCAGAGGTATAAAGGGCCAAGACCGCATGCATGGCCCATAGCGAGCGCCTTCACTCTTTGATGCTGTCAGAGTTCTTTTAGCCAACTTTCCTGACTAAACACACACATGCTTCAAGAAAACCCCTATTTTAAAGCTGTAATGTAAACAACCCCAAATTATTACTATCCCCTAAAGGCTACTGCTGGCAGGCATCAGCGATAGAGCTCTGCCAGAGCAGTCTGGCATCTAGCAACAATTTGTTTGTTGTCCTGCAAAAATACAGAGAGCCTTGCCATATGGTATTAGCAACTTTCTGGTAACATTAAGAAATATATTGGCTTGGAAAGCAGTTATCGCACCAGAAAAAATCTTACATCTAAGAGGCAGGTCTCGGCTGTAAGTGGTATGAGCACACGGTGCTGGTCAGGGGTGGGGGAGGGGTGATGGTGGCCAGCAGAGCCGTGCCCCCTCCAGCCCCTGGCACAGATGACAGGCCCCTGGCGCAGCCAGGCTTCAGCTGGCACAGCTTTTCTTCAGGAGCTGGACCGTGCTCCGAGGCACAAGCTCAGCACTGCTCACCCGTGCTTCGTGAGCGTCGGCAGGGCTGCAGCGCTACAGACGTGGCACCAGCACAGCTGGCCCCACAAAGCACCCGAGTCCCCTGTCATCGATCTGAAGCAACGCCTCAGCAACCCCGACCAGCCAGGGGGTTCCTACCGTTCACTGAACAGGTTTTACCCACTGTTCACATTAAGCACAGAGAACAGAGAAATAAAGCTCATTAAACTCATTAAAATGTTTTGTTGTTTGTTGTTGTTTTTTTTAAATAAAAGCATGTATACTATAATGATTTTCTGAGAGCATGTGTATACCAGGTCACTGAGGATATTTCAAAGAAAACCCAAAGAAAGCGGAGCAAGTCAAATGTGGATTTGGTGGGCAACCACCTACTTTGTAGTATCACATGCTCACAGGCTTGGATTCTTAGAAGGAGCTGAACTGATGTAACGAGCAGGGACTTCTCGGGATACAACTTTACTGCTCTTACTTTCTGTAGAGCTGGCAGGGACAATACCTGTGACAGATCCCCCATTCTGTCTATCACTTCTCTAACTCTGCCCCTATTTCTGGAATTTTCTCTGTGGCCACACACTACCTCAGCAGGACTCACCCTCATTTGCAGCAGTGCAGGAGTTTCCTGCAGTCGCAGTACCCAGATTCCAGCTGTCTCACGTGGAGCAGCATGACACGGGAGCACAGCACACATCTGACAGTCACCATGCTGCCCCGACTCCGCCTGCATTCTGAGTCCCATCCCACCCTGAGGAGATGGCTCCAACACCCACCACCTGCTTCTCCTTCCTGGAAGAGCTCAAGGAAAGACGTAACGCACTGAGAGACAGAGCTGTTCTCAGAATGAAACCAACAGGGAACAATAATCTGCTGGATCTGGAAAAGATCTAATCCACCTAATGCCACAGAAGAACACTAGCGGGATTGCTTGGAGCATCTTCTGAAGAAACTTCTGGATCAAATCAAAGACGTGCTTAGCTCTTTCTCCATACTTCTCAAATCTTCTGGATTCCTTCCAGCCATTACTTACCTTCCCTGCTTCTATATCTTGCTCTGAAAACTGATGTCTCCCTTGCGACGCTCTGCAATAAGAAAACTCTCCTCCCACTTGGCAGCTTTGCAGGAAGCCACAGTCCATCCTCCTCTGCCCTTGGTCAGCCCAGAAAAACAGGCCTGTTCTCTCCTCTCCCTTTATAGCTGGGAGGGCAAAATACTTCTTACGTTTAGCTGCTAGAACCTGAGTGCGAGTGTTGCCCAGAGCGCGTGATCCCACGGGTGGCTGGTAGAGAGCCGCAGGAAATTCCCTGGCAGCAACGCCTGGGCATTAGGAGATGCTTTGATCACCACGTCCCAGCCGCTCACCCTAGCAGCACCAAAAGGGAAGGCCACGGCTTTGGTCATCTTGTAATGGTGCCGACAGATCCACTTTAAACTCCACAGAGATCACGGACCGCTTGCAGACACTCTCCTGACAAGGGGATTGGGAAATTCCCGCAGCGTCTTGCAATTCTAGAAAGCATGGATTTGCCGTAAGGACAGGCTCAGCAAGAGCAATTAGAGGTGACCAAGCTAATTAACAGCCACCCGCTCACACCCTGCGCTGCTAATCTTGCTCTGGAGACTTAAAAGACTTACCTTTGACAGTCTTCTACAAACATGAAATCCCTGCTTAATTGACACCCTTATCTCAACGCAGGAGATAAGAGAAGCTGAGGCACAGAGAAAAAAACACAGAAGAGCTCCCCAGGAGAACCACAGTTAGAAACTCAGAGCTCCTCAAAGGGACCATTAGCTCCTCTTCTCCCCTAATACTGAACTATTGCAAATATTCAGAGTTCTTGTGTCCAAGGTGACCAGGCACGTTGCACCTTGTCACAAGTGGATAAGTCACATTGCAGCTCTCCTTGGAAGTACAGCTGAACCTTTCAGAGTCCCCTTCTCCCCATGTCTGTAAGAAGCTCGAGGTAAATAAACAGGAATAATAATAATAATAAGCCAAAGGATTTTGAAGAAAAGCACCTAGAATTCCTGTTCTGAGTTTTCATACTTTCTCCTTGCAATAGGACTCCACCATAAATCCTGGAGAAGAGAAGGCTCCAGGGAGACCTTATTGCAGCCTTTCAGCACTTAAAAGGGGCCAGAGAGAAAGATAGGGACCAACCTTTTAGCAGGGCCTGTTGCAATAGGACAAGGGGTAATGACATTAAATTAAAAGAGGGTAGACTTAGACTAGATGTAAGGAAGAAACTCTTTATGATGAAGGTGGTGAAGCACCGGCCCAGGTTGCCCAGAGCAGTGGTAGATGCCCCATCCCTTGAAACATTCAAGGTCGGGCTGGATGGGGCTCGGAGCAAACTGATCTAGTTGAAGAGGGGTTGAAGAGGTTGAAGACTCATTGCAGAGGGGTTGGACTCGATGGCCTTTGAAAGCCCCTTCCAGCCAAACTGTTCTATGATAAAGTTCAGTGTTCCATAGAAAACTTCAGCAAAATCAGAAAACTCAGGATCTACAACTTCTATGTGTCTATACATAGAGGCACCAAGACCCAACAGAAATATGAAAATATATATGAAAATATGGTCAGAAAGAAAAAAAAAATTAAACTTTTTTGAGCCTTTCTTCAACATAACACCAAGAATCAATGAAGAAGCACAACCCAGTTTGTTTTCCCCCAGTGCTGGCCACCTTCAACAGAAAATTCACTCCCTGTACAATACCTGCCCTGTCTCCAGTTTTCATAAGCAGCACACAGAGCATCAGTGACCTCAACAGTTGCGCGCTGCAACAATAAATAAAGTTAGAAGCCTGTGCAAAACAACTCCGAGCCTTTTGGCCAACGCTGGCCATGAACACGCAGGTGGTAACAAGCAAGTGAGGGAGAAAACACAAGGTTTGGGGCTCCTGAGAAAGCTCCGTCCGACGGCCACCAGTAACGCTGGTACAGGTGCAGTTTCTGATAAACACATGAAGAGGCAGAGGCTGCTCGGCTGCTCGTCCCAGCCCTGTGGTTACTCTGTTCGCCTGCAACACCGCCGGCTCGGAGGTGGGGAGCAAGCCCTGCCTCTGGAGCTCTTGCATTCGGCACCAGTTCCAGCTGAGAACAACAACAACCTGCTCCGGTCTGTGATACCCTTTGTAGGTGATTATGGGAAACAAAAAGGACTAAATTCAAAGCAGGTTTTCAACTGGGGGGGATCCAAAACTGCTGACTGAGGAGGAGAACAAAGCCAGATGGCATACGCCGGTATTGTTAGGGATTATGCAGTGTAAGGCAATAGGAAATGAGCAGAGAAAAAGACCCGCGTTGGTCCCATGGCTCCTCTCTTGCCAAACGAACATACCGGGGCGACCGTGAAACAATCAGTTTATGGGTTTCATTCCCCTCCACCCCCAGACTGAACTTAAATATTTGTATAAGCCCAGGCGTAACTTTTATCTAATGTTTTCCTTGGGGTTTACTAGCTGTTTAGAGCATTCAAGCTAAAAAACATTCCCTCAAATTCTTGCCACAAAAAGAGCTGAAACTATGATACTAATTAAAACCACACTCTTTGGTATCAAGAAGACATGCTATTATTTTCTTTTTTTGCTCATGAGAAGCTGTTAATATGGGCAACGAGTCTGGAACATTTTCCTTCCAAACACCATTCTCCGTACCCCCTCCTGCTCAGGTCGGCTGGTTTGTGAACTTGTCAGCAGTCTGGGATGGGAAGGTTCATACTTACAAGAATAGAAATATTTATTTATTTTTTAACAGAAAACCACTTGCCAACTTAACATTATGAGAAGCACATCAAGAAAAATAACCAAAAGCTTTACGCTGCACGAAAGGTGACAACCTAAAGAACTGTCCTGCCTTGGTGCCCAACGGGCCAAATCAAGGGATGAATCTTGCCAAAATATACTACACATTTTGAAAAACAGCCTCTGACTTTGCCAAGATGCTCCTGGACAGTAGGCATAGACCAGGAAAGGCTGTGGGTTGCGCTGCGTACCACTGCTGATCCGCCCTGGGGTAAGGGCTATTGAAGGAAAAGGTAAGATTTCATGCTCATTTTACCCCATCTAATTTGGATACTTCTAAGGTCTCCGTTACTGTGGTATCAGCACCTCATCAACATCCACAAAATTATCCTTATAACATTTCAGGAAAAAAAAAAGCTATTATCACATTTAAAGGATGAGAAATTAAGGCACAAAAAAAAAAAAATATCAAACTAAGGCACAAAAAAAAAAAATTAAACCAAACTAAGGCACACCAAAAAAAAAAAAATTAAATCAAACGCCAGGTTTGTGTTCAGTGCAATCCTCAAAAGCATCCACATGTATCCTGAGAGGTCTAAATCTGGTTAGAAAACAAATTTCCTTGTCCAAGATCCAACAACGGTGTCTCATTCAATGCAATGGCACCGCTGCTTTGGTCCAGTCCTCCCGGAGCACCGATTGCCAAGTCCCCGCCAATTGTGAGCAGCGCCCTGGATGCTGCCTGCTTGGCCAAAGCAGCTCGGCGGTGGCCCAGGCAGGCAGCCACGGCTAGCAGCTCCCTGCCAAAGATCTGGGCTTAGTCTCAACAGAAGCATCCGCACTGCTCGTGAGGAAAACAGAAGTGGCAGGAGGGATGCCCGGGGCGCTTGTCCCGCAGGTGTCATTCTCAGGACCGCAAAAGTAAATAATGTTTCATCATAGCAATTTGTTTTCTGGTTTCTGTTCGGGAGTGTGGCTTTTGCTGTGTTGACTCAAAACAAAACCCAGCTTCCCCTTTTCACAGCCACAGAGATGCTACATTTCAAATCCTGGTGGTGCAAAGTGCAGGCAGTGGAGGAGGGGTTCTTTATTTTATCTTACATTTATTTTTTGGTGATAATTTAGGTATGAGCAATCTCCTGCCTGGTTAGCAAGCTTCTAGGTGCACCAACAACACAGAAGAACTGCCTAAGTTACAAAACCAAGTTAATACATAAAAAATATGACTTCAGGAAAGAAGTTAAGCTGGATGGGTGAATATGCTGTAGTTTGTTACGTTTCCATTGTGTGGGGATCCAGAGTAATAAAATATCCCTGTAATGGCTCTAGCATTAGAACCATAGGCCCAGCCCCAGTACCATGTTCAGATTCCAGCATTAGCTCTGCCACACCTTCCCGTGGCTCCCTGGGGAACCCCCAGGTTCCTGACGTTGCCCACCTCCCCAGCACCACCTCCCCAGCGCCAACTCCCCAGCGCCAACTCCCCAGCACAGTGCTCCACTTGCCCTTTTACTTTGAATTTCCTTCCAAAGAAAGATCAAGTAACGAAATTATTATAGAGATGGTCACGACACTGGGATGCTGAGATGACATCTCATGTCAGTTTAACAGAACTGCAAAGCATGAACCCGCCGCACCCAACGCATCATCAGAGAATCCCAGGGGTGGCTGCAGAGCTCGATTTTAGGGGTGTGGGGGAGGGTTTGGGGAGGGCACGGGCTGCCCTGCAAACCCCACGTCCCCTCCATCCTGCTTTTCATTTGAGGCTGACAGGCGAAGCTCGAACACATCATTACAGCCTTCAGGAGGCTGCTAAAGGTAACACTCATGTTACAAATGAATTAATGGGAAACACTTACCTTCCCCACTAGCTTGCCTTTCCTGTTCATGCAAAGGTAGAAGTCTGTCTCCTTCCCTTTGATCCGGACTTGACTGCCAAAAGTGTCTGTTTCCACTAGAAGCTGGGCTTGTAAAGGAAGAAGAAAAAAAAAGGATTTACCAACGTGGTCCCATTAAGTCAGAGCATGCAAAGCTCATCAGCACGTTGTCCCATCACCTCTACATGAGTCACAGGACGCTGGAACGCTCTGCAAGGGAAGAGCCCAAGGAACCACCCAGGGGCTGAGCTCTGGGCTTGGTCACAGGTACAGATCTGACACGTCTCCACTGGCTCCTATGTGGATGCTCCAGATTTAATGCCACTTTAGCTCAGCCTGTGCATACACATGTGTGTGCTCCATCCATCCACACCAACCCCAGCAGCCCATCAGCAATATCAAGCTCAATGCTGATGCTCTCCTTTACACTGCAGAAGGGTTCTTGGACAGTAAGAATGTGGCTTTTATTCTCATGAAGATAAAAGATTAGCACAGCAAGAACAAAACTCCTGTCTCCACAGCCAGCAGCATTCAAACACTGCACAGAAGTGGCCCAGCCACACGCTCGTGGTGCAAAACATCGCAGCGATCTCCCGAAGCTCACCACAACAGCTAGCAGGGGAGAAATTTGGCGCTGCTTGTTCTGTCTGATGAACACCCGCCCTGCAGACATCCTCTGTGTGTCTAGCCATGTTCCCAGGAGGTCACTAATTGCTTTCTGGCAGTCCAGGTCCGTGACTCCTGCTCTAGCTGGGGGAAATATGCCCAATTTCATAGTGCCTCGCACGTTTATTGAGGCCAGAGCTCGTTCGCAGCGCTGCCAGGAGCCACAGTAGAGGACAGATTTCTGCTGCACCTCCATAAACCACCTGCCCTGGTACAACTGCATTTGTAGAAGTAGCCAAACTACCACCCAGATGTGTAGCATGCCATCACCATCTCAAAAACCTAGACACGTCCAAAGTCAGCGTTTTATTTCATCTCTGATCTAAACATGAATTCCAGTCATGCTCAAGGTTCGGGTTCCAGGAATTTCCCTGGAGAGGCAGGAACAGGCAGACTGGACACTTTGGTTCAGATCCATCTCCGATACAGAGGGGGAGAAAGGAGACATGGTCAAAACACAACACAAGAATGTGTAAGTGTCAGCAAGTGCAAATCCACGGTCCTGCTCTGGAAATACTCATGCTTGTAAGACCCAAGCCCTACCGTAGAAACACGGCTTTTGCCAAACTCTGGAGAATGTTTGATCTGTGCTGCAAAAAGTCACATTCTTTTTGGCATTCATATTTCAAACTTTAAAACCCTCTAAGAGCAAATATGCTCACTGTAAGGATTTACCATGGGGATAGAAATAGGAGTTTGTTTCATTTAAACACATTAATATTTTTCCCACTTGTAAAGTCAGCTTTTGGCTTCTGCAGCAGTGCAAATATCACAAACCTTTAACTCACAAGGGCCCTAAAAGGAGTTTTTCCTTTGCAGCTCAGTCACATATGCAAGTTCAGGGTTTTCCAGTTACTAGCTGCTTACATTTATTTAGGTCTATCTGCTAAACCTGTTGTCACAGGGGGTATTTAAAGAATAACTTCTTTCCCACAGCAAGTGGGATAAAGCCTGTATTACAGCAGAGTACTAGTTGCAAGCATGCGTAAATACGGGTATTTATCGAAGCCTTTCAGAGACACGCCGTGGGTTTGGGTACCCATGATGGAGAGCAGCTTGCGAGCGACGACCGGGTGCTGCAGGCTTTCCCCCCGCACCTGCCAAGGTGGCATCGAGCCAGTGACCACTATAGGTGAGGAAGGGCCACGGGAGCCAGAAATACCGCAGTAAGGATATCAAGATAAGCCAAGCCAGGACAGGGGAGGACAACACAGGGTCAAAGACCAGTCTTCAAGGGGAGGCTAACCAGCATGGCATATAACTTGGTGAATGTCCGCTGCTCTGAGAAGCTCAGGGAGGCTGCTCAGGTACAACGCAGCAGTAATAGAGAAGGGAATAGCCAGAAGTATGATGGTCTTTGAAGCGGTGATGTGAAAGATCTTCCCCCGCCATGAGCAGAGGCCCAATGGCCAGCCCCAGAGGCAGAGAGCAGCAGCCTGCACACGAGGGACGGTTATGGAGCCAGCACAATGGGTGCCGAGGACTGGCCCAAGAACGACAGCCAACACTCAGAGTGCCAAGGAGCCGATCAAGTGTCAAACCCCCCTGGGCACAGAGACAGACCCAGGGCCACCCACCGAAGGGGTTCAGCGCGGGCTCCACAGCTTGCACGCAGGCAAGGACAGGACACGGCAAGCTCCCACCTGAGCTGCGAGGCGCTCCCCACCCGCTCCAGCCTCGGTGCCGTGACCGAAGCTGCCAGGAATACCGCTGAATATCAGACACCAGCTTTCACCAGTCAAAGGAGGAGCTAACGGTGATAAAATGCTCCAACGCCAGAGCCTGGAGCTGCGGTCCCAACGGGCAGCCGGCAACCCGCCCCTCTGTGACGCGGGTCCCCGCTGGCAGCCCGCGCTCGGGTGGACAAACACAGGGCGCACCGGCTCGCGTTCCCCACCCCCTCGCTCTGCAGCCAGTATGAGTAATATCCAAGCTGATTTTAATTTGAAAAATATCACCTTAAAAAGATGCCGGTTCCCTGCTGTGAAAATTAAAACCATCTGGATGGAGTGATTTCAAATAATTAATCTAGGTCTCCTTTGGCACCGCTACTAATTAAAATATGATACCTTTCTCCCCTTTTTTAAATAAAGAATTTAAATAAAGTTTAAAGATCTAATAAAATAATGTCATAATTTAGAACTAAATGGAAGTCACCTTTCCTGCGGGCTGCAAAGGTTACACCGGTGCTGAGATCCCTCCTGGGCTAGTGCCACAGCATGGGCTGAGCAGCAGCCGATGGGCAAGCATCCAGTGCAACACCTCCAGCAGTAAATACACCAGCATATGTACCCCAGTGCCCCCAGGAGGCCTGCGAGCCCCAGAGCTCATCCTGCACCCAATGTCTAGGAGAGAGGAACAGAGGGAAGAACGTTCAGCAGATGCCATCTGCTCTCCACTGTGACCCTACCTGCCAAAGTACAGGCTAAGGCCACCCATGGGTACCGACTTCTGAAAAATTCAAGTCTTAAGATGGTGAAAATGTTCTTATTTATAGGGATCCTTGACCTCTTTCTTATAAGAGAGATCAATGCGGCTTTAGGGTTGGGCTCATAACCCAGGTGGCTTCAAACCTAAGGCACCCCTTCCAGCCTATTCTCCTTTTTACAACAGGCATCTCCCTAAATCCTCCCAGGAGCCCAGACAGGGACCTTGCACAACACATCTATCAGTTAAAATCAGCTGGGATGAATCCCAGCCCTGAACACTGCAACGAGAGCTTCGGGAGCACAGAGGCTGGCCCAGCAAAGGGGCTGCTGAGGTCTCCCACCCCACTGCCATGCAGCAGCAGAGAAGCTCAGTCAGCACCGAGAGGATTTAAGTTAAACTGGACTTGGCTCATGCTCTCATCTCTATGATTAAGATGCTACAGCCACAACATGAAAGCACCAGGGAAAATCCAAAGGAACTTCCATTGAGAGGTCAGGTAAAATAAGTCCCACCAAGTGTCCCCACGGGAGCTCAGGACACCTGACTCCAGCCCCACTGGTCCCTGGATACACCGTAGGGAGATTACAATCTTCATTTTCAAAAGCTCTGCACTCCAGCCGTCAGATCAGGTATTATTGTTTAAATTCTTTGACAGCTAGATATTCTGATATACTGGGGGAAGCGGGAGGGAGCGAAAGAGAAAAGATGTCTTTAGAGGGTGAGATCTTCTGCTACACGTTTTTGCCGTATTGGCCCATTTAACCTAAACCTTCCTGAAAACTCCCACTGGAAGAGACTGGAATTCCTCACAAGTCTAGGTGAAAAGGATTACATATATATATATATGTTGAAAAGCTATCTTCCAGCTAAGAAAACATGAAGTCAGGGAGATATGTGAAGGTGGCAGAAAATATGCCAAATTATCTTTCAAATATTTCCTGGGAGTGGGAGGACAGGAGCCAGAAAAGCACAGGGAAAGAAAGGAGAAGGCAGCACCTGAGAAGTGTAAGGTTTACATGTACCTATCACAAAATCCTAAGCACCAGCCAGCTTCAGATAAGTAAAGAGATAAAGGAGGAAACACAAAGAAGGCCCAGAAGGACTGGATACTTCAAATCTATCCACCATTGCTTTCTTATTTTTCCCCCCAGGTAAAAATCCCACAAAAGAAACCAAAGAGAAAGAAAGTAGAGCCACTTACGCTGAGCACGGGCATCTCGAAGCAGGCCAGCCAAAGCAGATTTCCTGGGGAAAAGGCTTTCAGAGGGGACCAAGATCTTGTTGCTTTTGTTGCCCTTGAAACCATTTCCAGCTAATGAAGAGGAAGGATGCACAGATACACCGAGGCTGGGACCACAGCGTCGGTGATGGAGAGCGACTCTCCAATTTAGTTCCTCGGGTACCATGAACTGAGAGAAAGCACATTTCCATAGTTCACAGCATGTATTGCATCTGATGGGAGAGTAAAATTTCTTCTCTGATAAGACTGAATCCTCCAGCATGAACCCCAGCACGGCCAAGGGTGCTTAAAATAGTTGAATCCTGTTCAAACATGGCCTACCCCCCACCAAAACCCCATGAATCCCTTACATGGCCACAACATAGGAGAGAATGACCCTGTCAGCACTTCACAGTCAGGATGTAATGATGAGGGAATAACGCCAAAATTAGGTAAAGTCTGGAGGGTCTAATAAAGCCCGTGGGCTATGAACAAGTGAGGGAATCTAGGCTGCATCCTCAAGTTTTGTTTGCACACTTGTGTATATTCCTCCAAACTGTATCATTTTAAATAGTTATAATGCACATAATGCATATAACCCAACTCCCTTCTCAATTATTCAGGTGCAAATGAGGAGAAACCACCAAAATCAATAAGGTTGGTGCTCAGGAGGGCAGAGCTCTGACCCACATACCACTGCAATTAGCTCACCAAGTCTGTCTTGAATGAGCATATGCTATGTATGTCAAATTATTAAAAGGGATGGTCGTGGGGAGGAGGAGTAAAAGCAGCTCCAAGATCAAGGCTCCAGGTATTTCCTTTTTTAAGCCACCACTTTGCACAAGGGAACTACCCAGGGTTAGTGCAGGGGGACCGCACCGGCAGCCGCGCACCCAGTCTTAACCCAGGCTTTAAAAAATGCTGTTTCTCTAAATGAGGCTTTCTTTTAAACATCCTGTCTTTTACTCGGTCAGCTGGTGCAGTTAGGGAAAAAGACATGATTTGGAGCACGTGAGCCCCTCTGAGCATCAACACGTCAATATTCGCCAAGCGCCAAGTCCGATCCTGGGGTGGGGAGGTGAGCAGGGCTCTGCGTGAACAAAGGAAAGACCGCAGAGACAACCTGCCACCCGCCTAGCGGCCTTAGTAGCTCTCAGGAACCAGACAGGTTAAATATTTGCATGGGAGACATCAGAAGAAAATCTATAATGCAGCAAAGACCTCAAAGGCACTTACACTGCAGCAACCTGATCCTGCAAATACTTTCACACAAAGGACTCCACACACATCGGAAGTCCCTCGAGTGCTGATAAAGACCCCTACATGGCTTCAGGGTCCCGCCTCTGCCACTGGCCGCATGGTTGGACACGCTGGGAGCACGGCTTTGGACACAGAGGTGCAAGCTTCTCCCCTCCCCAGCCCTCGGCAGGGCTGCCTGCTCGCCCTGCCTACCTGCAACCGCCCCAAGGGCTTGACGTGACGGAGACAAGTGCAGGATGACCGCACTTTTGACAAACAAGGGATAACGTTCCCCTTCCTGGCACACTCTGGGTTCCACCTCCACACTAGCCGATAACAGCCTGGGAGATGCTTTCAGGCACTCTCAGCCACAAACAACCATCTAACACCGAGAAGGCATCCTGTCCCATTTCCAGGATGCTGAGCAATCCCCTCAGCGCTCACTGGGCACGTCTACATGACACAAGGCCAAGAAATGCAGAAACATCCATGCTGGTGCCAACCACACCAGTCTGAGTACCCAGCCCAGGACAGATGTGCAAGCATGACACACTGCTGCAGCAGTTAACCCTACGGGGTGCACAGACCAAGATATTCAGGCAACAAAATATCACTCACGCACGAGTGAAACCTCCGCTACTTAAGCCTGTCACACCATTACAGTGGTCTCACCTGTAGGCACAACCACCCAAAAAAATCCTAGTACCAGTTCAGCAGTGGCTAAAAAAACATGCCCCGGGAACGATGCTGAGCTGCCAGTGCTCCCTGAGCATCTTCAGACAGAGCCTGCCCCCCCCCC
>JAVJGJ010000061.1:46639959-46662849 GCA_035590215.1 Microhierax caerulescens
ATTCAGATAAGGTTGTCTTAGTCCCCCCCCCCCCCCCTGTAGGAGATGGGTTGCTTATGCCAGAACGGCAATATCAAGGAAAAAAAGGAGATTCTGAAACAAAGAGTGCTCTTCTCAGGACTGCCCAGGCTCCTAGAGGATGACAAAGCTTCCAGACACAGTCCCTATAGACTATTCACCACATCTTGGGAGAAGCTTAAATGAAAATTCACTACTTCGAGGTCTTTTATCAGTCCACACGCATGGAAAAGGTTTTGATAGTTTAGCTGAAATTTGATTAGAATAAATACCAAGGTAGGTGTTAAAGATGTTGCCCAACTTAAATAAAAATGTAATAAATCCCTGAGTCTGTGATTCTGTGAAAAACAAACAAACAAAATATCTGAGCACAACATGAAAAGTATAAGCCTTGTATTGCTGGCCCAAGCCTGCACTACCCAGAGGCTGATCGCCGTTTACCCACGTGAAAAATGAATGTAAAATACTGTCCTTCTGACATGGAGCCATTTGCACCCATTTGTAGATCTAAGAAAACAGGATTAAGCAGTGGGGAATCAGACTTGGCCTCTCGCAGATGTTTTATACATAATTCACCATAAGAGACACTAAAAATATTTTGGCAGTTGCTTCAATGACAGTGAATAAGCTTATTTAGACAAGATTCAGTAAAACTGGAGGCGATAGGTTGTGTGCTTTAAAAACGCCTGGGCGGGGAGCGGCAGCGAACAAATTCTGCACTGAACTTTGCCACCTGCAAACTTGCAATGACTAAGAAGTAGGCCTGGAAAGAGAAACGTTAAAAATGTTAGCACAGAAATTCCTCTATCTCACCAGGGTGTCCTGCTGCCTCCAAACACAGCTCAAGTGGACAGTATTTCTACAGAGGCAGGAAAACTGCTTGACAAGCTGCCAGGCTCCGAGTCTGGAATTAGTGAAGGATGAGCCTCAAAAAAGTTCAGAAGCTCTGTTATGCTTGAAAAAGCACCTAAAATGAAAAATAAAGAGCCAAACCCTGATGTCTTTGATCATTCTCATTTGAATAAACTCCTACTGACACAGTCAAGCCCAACAGACAAGGACCTCAGAACCTGGCCCTGAGCGCCTAGCTGAAACCCATCCAAAGCACTGGAGTCTCTTGGGTCTGGAAATAGCGTGAACCTTCTCTGTCCCGCAGAGGGTTAGAATTACCGCAAGAACAAACCCTGCTGAAGTTATTTTGACTCTCTTGTTACCAGTCTCAGCCGAACCCAATAAAAATACTGATGTACACAAAAATAACAATAAGTGGAGAATGACAGCTATGGGAACCCCACGTACTCTTGCTTCTCCAGAGCTGCTTTACTTGTTGCCAGAAGCGTAGGACAGACCACATTTACTCTGAAGCACTCACCCACCTCTCTTGGGCAACCTGGTGGCTGGCTGCTCATCCTTGGCAATGAAGTAGGTGTGATGTTCGCACCACCGTATCCTCTTACCAAGGAGTCCCAAACACATAAATCTCTCCTGTATGCCAACACCATGATGGTTTCACGTACTCCAAAAGTTAGTCCATCCAGGTTCCACTGTTGTATTTGTGAGCGCTCCAAAATGGGGCTAACGAGGAGAAACGCGTAAAGCATTTGCAGTGTTGTTTGAATTAAGATTATCAGCCGTGCCTGATACACAAAGATGCTAAGTTTTACCAAGCAGCCTTCTTCATCTGTGCCAGTAAAAGTTGAAATTATGACAATTAATTTTATGGATAGAAATATAAGCATGCTCACACATTTTCTCAAAGAGGCTCATTGTAACTTTCCCTTCTTCCAGCAAGTAAAAAAATATGCTGAAAATAAAGTTGCAGGATGCTCCGGTATTTTCAATGGGATTCTTGTGGCTCTGGAACCCAGAGGAGCAGAGGCAGCAGCACAACCTACCAGAAAAAATGTTCTGGCACATGGGGAAAATTCCTCTATGTTTTAAGATTTGAAACTGGGCTTGCTCTCAGAAATGGACTCAAACACAATTTCAGAGATACTTGATTTTTTAATGCTGGTGCTGCTGAAGCTCACTTTTGCCGAATAAAAGATAACGCATTATTAAATGAAGCATAGAAAACTGTCTCTCTTAAATAAGAATATGAGACTGTGACTATTTTTGGATAAGGGTTGAAAGAGGTGGACAAGAACCGATAGCACATGGGAACACACATCCTCTGGAACCAACTGGAGGCAAAGTGAGTCTCTTGGGTGAAGCACCTTGGAGGAGTGTCCTCTGCATCAGTCCACTTGAAACGGTCTCTCCCTACAGACATAGCACAATTCTTTCAACTATTCTCAGAGCAGCAGCAACAGAAATAAGAAAAAAAAAATCAGATATCACATTAACTCTGCCTTTAGCACCTTTGGTTTCATGTATTTGTATTTGGAAACACATTAATCACAGGGCTTTTCTTAAACTATTGCTCCCAGTGCACAGCACAGGTAAGACTATTTACTTGCCTTTTACTGCATATTAATTGCGTGAGATGTTTTAAAAGTCTTTTCTTTTTTTTTTTCCACCTCGAGTCATTTGGGACCAAAGGCATCTGGCACTGGGTATTTAAATGAGGCCTGTTGGAACTGTAAAATTAGTTTTATGTTTTAATAAAGGTACTTTAAAAATCTCAAATATTATTCTGCATTCAAACCATAAGTGTTTGGATTAAGAAAAGGAGCTCTCATGTGAAATCTTAATATAAAAAGTAAATCAAATACAGAATTAAGCCAGTCCTCATCTGTGGCATTATAAACAAGAGCAGCAAAGGAAAGAGCAGCAAAGCGAAGAGGCAATATCCCTAATCACCTGTTTTGAGGTGTTCTGGGTTTAAAGACTCGGCACTGACAGTTCAGTATATTTGGAGACCCAGGTCACCCTTAAAGTTCAGGCTCAGCCCCACATTTCCATCCAAAATTTTCTCAGCCCTTTTCTCTCCTCCCTGCACTAGAGCATCCCCCCCTCCTCTCTCCACCTGGGGGGGGGTGGCCCTGTGCACCTGCACAGGGGATGGTCCCTGGAGGTGGCGGGTGCCACGCTGGCAGGTGATGATGATGCTGCAGGTGACCTGCCTGCACCCGCCCTAGCATGGGCAGACAGAGCGCATTTAGCTTGGAGGGCTCTTCGACCAGCTCTCTGATCAGCTCGTGATTTACTTTAAAAGCCTTCAGACATACAGACAAAGGTTAAACTCCAAAGGACAAACCCTCCTCCCAGTACTCACTACCCCAAACCAGTGAGAATGTCCCTCCTTCCCGCTGGGTCACCTTGTTGCTCTCTTATTCCATCTCCCTCTGCAGTCTTTGGTGCAGACAGGAGAAGGAAATTCCCCACTGCTTTTATACAGAGCAGACTTGAAATATTTACAGGTGGTCCCGGCGGCCACATCTCCACACCGAGCCTGAAGAGCAGGGCTGCCCCTCACCTCGCCTTTCCCACAGGAGGACGAAGCCACCTTAGAAACCTGCCAATTCGCCCCATGTTCGCTGCCAGCACCCGACCACTGCTGCTGCGGGAGGAGCTGCTGGTGCCCACCACAGCCCTCGCCACCAACGCCACCCTGGGCAAAGGACATGCCACACAAGCCCTGGGGCAAGAGAGAGCCCTTGGCAAACGGCACCTTATCTGCAAGGGCTTTATAGCCCAGCGCAGAGTTGCAGCCACCCTGAGACTGACCCATAGCAGAAGAGAGTCATTTCTCCACCCGGACCCCAAAGGAGCAAAGGAACCAGTTAAATTGAAATAAGGAGCTTCAGCGCAAGCCTTTGGTGGGGAAAGCAGATGGCTTTCCCTAGACCCAGGTGCTCCCCAGGCCTGGCCCTCCACCGAAGTCATGAAGTGAGCGGAGACCCTCTGTAGCTCAGGGCAGCGGGAGGGGAAGCGCGCAGGTGCCAGCCCCCAGCCTCCCCGCAGCAGCCACCTCCCCACCGCCAGCTGCCCTGCCCTGCCGTGTCTCTGCAGGTCCACCTCCGGTGTGAGGAGTTAAAGCTCATCCCCCAACAGGCAGGGATGAAAAGGAGACAAAAAAGCAGGATGCTGGTGAATGACAGCAGTGGGTGGCCGTCGGCCCCTGGCTGGCGCGCTCTGCACACAACAGGCACAGCCAAGTGTGTCTGGCACCAGACAATTATTTCGCTGGAGGTGTGTGCGGCGGGAGCGCCGAGAGCCATTCTCACGGTGAAGCAACCAGCCATGTCGGCTAACAAAACCTCTCGCCGGGAAGCATCCCTCTCCTTGCTCCCATCTCCTCACCCGGGTTTGGTTGGGTTTTTTGTGTTTTGGTTGTGGTTTTTTTTTCCTGTGTTGTCGTTCCTGCTGGGGCATTTGCACCTCTGAAAAAAAAGCAGGTCAAACATCCCCAACTGGTGTATTTAGTGCTTCCCCTCAGGTTTCTGTGGCTTCCCTGCCATTTTCCTACCGGACTTGGGAGCACAGCAGTATTTATGGGGTAGCGAGCTGACCCCTCTGCTGCGGTGGGCGAGAGTGCCTGACGTTAAGTGCTGCTAATGCGTTTTGCATTTGTGCTCGGGGGCAGGAAATCTCAACTTCCAGTGCCAAGGGGTTAATTATAATTTATGTAGCAAGATCTCAGGCTGTGTTTTGTTGTTTGGGTTTTTTTTTTTTTCCCCAGCTAATTAAGAGGTACAATTACCTTTGAGAATCAAAGGGATATTTTGGTACCCAGCTCTTAGAAACAGATTACAGGCACTTAAAAGACAAGGGCATCTTTGCTTTTCTACACGTGCTTAGTTTTTCATTTAGATCATTAACAAGAAACTGTCATATTCCTGGTCCACCAGCACAATGTACTTGGGGCCACCTATGGAAGTCATTACAATAGGGTAACATATAGCATTGCTGCTATCCCAGTGATAAGCTACGTTTCCAACAACGCGTTTTACTATCGGGCATCACCTGCCGCTCAGGGCTCTGCCAAAACTTTCTGCTGATTAATTAACAAAGCTTCATGATAACCTTGAGGTGGGTAATACTTAAACAGACCAGTTTGTGCTCAGACTGCAAGCCCAGGACTACTTACTATCCTAAGACAAGTAGCAGGATGATGAAAACTATTGCTGTATTAGTAACACGTACTACTGAATTGTCCCAGGCAGCATGGCAGCCCCTCCGCATTGCCCTCTTCTACCCAACGGCCCAGTGCAAGCGGCGGGGACCTCGCCAGGCAGGACTTGGGAACTGGAGCTAAGGGGTAATTAGCAGCAGCAGCACCCAGAGACGAGCACCCAGCGATGAGCACCCAGCATGGCTGGGCAGCCGGGCAGGCTGGTGGGCAGGCAGCACCCGTGGGACCCACCTCCAGCAGCTCCAGCCATGGGGATGCACAGGGCGAACAGCACTGGGCTGTGCTGGGCAGCGCTGGGGGGGCTCCCACCCTGCCTGCAGCTGGGGGATCGCTGGGAGCCAGCCTGCCACCTCCCGTGTTCTCCCTCCATTGCTCCTTGCCTTCATGTTTGTGCAGAGGTTTAGCAGTTACATGTCCCTCTTTCTTACCACCCTCGGAGGTGTTTGCTGAGCCATTTGCAAAGGGTTAATGCAATTGAATATTCAGTTGGAAGGGATACGGGTTTGGGCTAAAGACAGCATGAAAATGTTCTGGGGAACCTTGAAGTCCCTCTCCAGGGAGTCACCAGTTACACAACACAGGCTGCATCCTCAGCTTGACTTGGCACGGGCTGTGCAAATACATCTCCCACCATTCATTATTTTTTAGGGATGCAGTGGGCTGTTGTTCTCTGGGAAATTAAGCACTTAAGTTAGAAACTGATGCTGTGGAACTGTCAGCAGACCACATACACCGCAGGCTCTCACGCATCCCTAACAGCAGGCTCCACCCTGACCCAAATCACAGCTAGAAGCTGATGCGAGGCTGGCAGGGGCAGTGAAGACCAACCCTTTCTCTAAAAAGGGGGTCGGCATTAAGACCAAGAGGAACATCTGTCCATGTGGGTTAGAAATGAAGCTCGTGGTGCCAAAGCCAACGGGGGAGCTCAGCAACTGGTATCCAACATCAATGACCTTCCGCCTACAGCTTGATCACACCGTGGAGGGTTTATCAGGCCGCCCTTTGATGTGCTGACAGCAGCAAACTTGCTGTGCCGAATCTGCCGCAAAGCGGGTGGGAGCACACAAACCGAAAACACGCCTTGTGAGGCATTGCTGTTAAATTAGGAGGAGATAACGCAGTCGACACCTCAGCATGGAGAGATGCCGACTGGTACTGCTCATCTCAAAGGTGCTCCGCGAAGTTTATTTAGAAACCTGACAATCAACACATCGTACGGGTATTTCCATCCCTTGAAGCCACCCTTCCCTAGGTGATTGCCAGCGAAAGGGCACATCACTTGTCACAGGCCATTTTACAAGAATGTCTACAAAGTGATGTAAACCCAGACCAAGCAGAGCGTTTCCAGTACTGTGGCAGTCAGCAAACAGAAAGTTCTGCTGCGCTACGGGAGACCGAGTGCAAATCAAGAAAGTTTTCCTATATAAAGGTCGAGAATAATCAGGGCAGAAGAGGGGATGGTATTTCTTAGAGGGTTTATTACTGTGTACAGGAAGGCGGCTCCCTCCTCGCACCAGGTACAGCAACGGCTGCTGGTGCAGGCAAGAGACTGGGAAAGGACCTGGATCAGCGCTGGAAAAAGTAAGACACGGATTGCGAAACTGTTGCTTGTAGTCCCGGCTTAAGCCGCTAACCTGCATGATGTCCGGTGAAAAGGACTTGTAAATGCTTAACCAGCAATACGGCTGAGCTATATAGGAAAGAAAAAGAAAGGAAGGGCAGGTCCAGAGGGAAATATATATATATACCAGCATTACCTTCCCCTACAGCTTGCTCTTTACTGAAGAAGCAGCAAAAGCTCCAGTGCACTTCAGAGTACAAACACTGACATGGAAATTCAGAGCCCTGAACTGCTTCCAACAGGGAAAATATACTGACCGCAGTCTGTTTGGAGGTCAAACAAAATCAATAGCCTTTCCCTCCAGTCTGTCTCTAAACTAAGCTTCTTTCAAAGACATCCAGAGAAAATGGATCATCTTTTGTTGTTGTGTGTGGTTTTGGGTTGGGTTTTTTTTTGTTTTGCTTTTTTTAAGTGGTCAAACATTCATACAAGTATAAGAAACTCCTTCCTCCCTCAGCGTACTGAAAGGATTGTATAGAGGTCAAAACTGCCCATCAGTTTTACTACACAATAGATGAGTTATCCAGTTCTTGGGGAGGGAACAAAGCTGGAAGCCGCTTAACACTCAGTAAGAGAGGAAAAAATAAATCAATGTATTGGCTTGATTGGGGTACATTTAAAGGTGGTTGTCAATTAGTTCAACACAGTTTGCTGTGGCAGAGCACAACAATTTAGCCCCAGGAGCTGAAGTTTGCTGTGTTTCCTCTGATTCCTCCTGCTGAGAGACAGATATTGGCTACAGCCAGGTCAGGCACTGAGGAGGAGGAGTGAGGGTGGAAGGCACAGCCGCAGAGCGGGAGCGGGTGAACGGGAACCTGACATCAGATACAGCAGGACTGGGGACTCCTCCCTTCCATTCAAAGTATGCAGTAAACCAGATTTGTGTCCAGAAAGGAGCAGAGATGATAACTGGTTATTGCGCTGGTACAAGGTGTGCCTCTCCACCCTGCAGCACACGCTTTTTAACTACTATTTATCTACCATTGCGCAGATAGTTTCATCTTCACAGGTACAAGTGGGTCACCCCAAGCTGAGAGAAAGGGCAGAAGGTCCGAAATGATAGAATGGAAAACTCTGCCCACATCCAATTTTTCAAATAATATAAATTCCTAAAAAACTTAATATGAAAAATCACAAGGAGAAATGGGAGGGACAAACCATGAAAAGACACTTCCTAAGGGTCCCACTGAATGCATCCAAAGGAGAACCACTGCCTTCAAAGCAACGGATCACTGATGACTTTATCTACCAGTTCTGTTCTGACAGTGCTGAAAGAAGCTCACCAAATCACGAAATAATTTAGGCTAGGAAGGCTCTCCAGAGGCATCCAGCTCAACCTTCTGCTCAGAGCAGGACGAGACCATCACTCCTTAGCTGTGCTCCAGCTCTCCTGCAACACATTGCTCTTCCTGAGAAAGCTGACATCTTCATCATGTCACAGCATACCTATGTCATATCATGTCATGTCATCATATCATGTCATATCATCAAAGCATACCTAAGGATGCATGGTCACTCCATCAGGGATGTGGCCAGAGAGGGACAGACACACCTGCAGCTGGCTTGAGCCCCAGCACCAGCAAAACTGAGAACAGACCTCAGCAGGAGCGAGATGCCCATGCTCCTGCCCCTCTGCCATCCCTGCAGCCGCGGTCCACCGAGACACACTGATTCACGTTTACCTAATGGGGCATCCCACAGTGCTGATATTTGCTGCTGTCAGCACCTATACGGGCTACACTGAAGCTACTATATGTCTCTAACTCCCGTTGCGAGTGCAGCAGACGCACAGCACACCAGCACCGGCAGCAACACGCGCCCTGACTCATCCTGCTCTCATATGCCGCAGGAAGAAGGGTTTGTTCCACCAGCCACCGTAAAGGGCACCTCGTTTCTGAGCGAACATATTTAGCACCTTCTAATTAGGATCTTAGCTTCTTCTTGTGCCCACACAGGTCTAACAGTTGCAGCGCCAACGGCAAAGCTCAAACAGGTTGCAGCAATGGCGACCATCAAATATTCACCCAAATTCGCTACGGCTGCAAGAACAACCAGGGCTAGCAGCTAGAAACAAAAGTGCGGTTTCTTGGCAATGCTTTTTTATCTCCCCTCCTCCAGTCTTCCCAGGTGGAACAATTTACCCAGTGACTACACAGCTCTTACATTTGCTTGTTAGCACCCCCAAATTAGTAGGTGTAAAGTCAATATCCTTTTGCCTATTTACTCCTAATGAGTTGCCAGTCAGAAACTTAACTTGAAAAAAACGGTTACAAATGCAGATGCAGAAGCAAATGAAATAAAGGCAAGAATCACCGCTGAGCAAACCTCGCACAAAGGCAAGGGGCTGGGCACACCACGCAGCACCCTACCATTGTCAACAGCTAAAACCTAACAGCTTTGATTTGCCTCCCACCGGCTAAAATGGTTTGAAATGCAAGGTCTTAACAAAGGTGCAAGACACAGGAGGAATGGGAAGCACTGCTGGGCACTTAATCTCCTTTCAGTCTCACACAGGAGCTCCAGGAATGGCTCTGCTGAAGTCACTGGAGTTTCATGAGTGCAGAAAAGAGGATAATCAGGCCTCAGCTGTAACAGGGATCCAGTCCCATGATCCCTCCCTCCGTGCAGCCAGCAGAAATGTTATTTGGGATTTACACTGAAGTTACCTTTAGACAAGTTCCTGCTGGAACCTGGGGCAACATCACTGATCCCAACAGGACAAGCCCAGCTCTCAGCAGCCGCGGAGTTCACCCTCTGCCTCGCCACAATGTGTGATTTGAAATTAAGAACCCAAAGTACCCCTCGGTCTACTTCAGCACTTGCCCCTGCAAAAGCCTGCCAGAGCAGTAACAGGGGTTCTGAGATGAGGATATCCCCTCAGGCCCATACCACACGGGGGGCACGGACACACTGCGAGCCTTGTGCCTGTCCCTGGCCAAGCGCTGAGGCCATTTCACATCATTTTTTGACATTTATCTGGTGTTCACATGCCATCCTATTCTTAGCCCTTCCCTGCTTCTCCTCCGCACTGAGGCCTTCACCGCCTCAGCAGCTGCGGGTGATGTCCGCTGCTGATACAGCTCCCCTCTCACATCTGACCCCATTTCATCTCCTGTTTGCTCTTCCAAAAGCACTTGAGACCTTCAGGTATAGACCAAACCATACCAGCTGTGCCAGCTTGAAGCCAGGGTCCCAAGCTCACATCATCTACCATATGCTCAAACGCCCGTGGCTGGAGTCACCATGTGCCACTCCAGCACAACACCCGCTCCTTCTCCATCCCACCAGCTGCTGGATGAGGAACAGAAGCAGCTGAGCAGTATCAGAGAAGAGGGATTCCCTTCCATGGTGCTAGCTGGGCCCGGATCCTTCCCACCAGCACAGCTGCCATCCAGTTGTGATGGCAGGGAATCAATCTGCTTGTGGGAGAAGACCCAAAGCTCATTACAGCTAGAAGGTGGCAGGGTCACGGCAGAGGGCAGGATATTTTTTTTTCTTATTGCTTTGGGAGGAAAGGCACCCTTTTGGCAGCTGTGACTGCCGAGGAGGAGAAGGCTTTATAGGCACTCATTTCAGCCATCAGAGACAAGGGCAAAATAAACCTGAGCACTACCCACTGCTTCTCCAAGCTCAAGTGGTCCAGGTGGCATCAGCAAAGGACGGGCACATCCCCAAAGCAACTACAGCAGAAGTCAGGGACACAAAGTGCAGGAGACATTGAGAAGGTCTCAGTTCCTCCATCACCATAAAAGCATTAATTGTCTGTTATGGGCATTCAGAAAATTCTTAAAACTCATCAGGGACCAAAGCGTGCGCTATTTATTGCTGGCACAGCTCATTAAAAGGGATGCTCACAGACTGCAGCCACGCAGCCATCTCCCCCCAAGCCCAATACCCCCTCTCTTCCTCACAGTAAGAAAAAATAGGGGTTTTTTTCCTGGGCCTTCTCACTCCCTTTACTTCCAGCTCGCCTTCCCCTTCTTGCGAGCGCCGAGACCGCAGACGCTCTACACGTGTTCTCCTCTGCATCCGACTGGCAGGCAGTCTGGAAAATGCCAGTATTGGAACGGCCTGAATTCAGCGGTTTCTGAATGCTGATCGGACACTATTTCGTTCAAGCCACAGATAGTCGTTTTTGGGGGGTATTTTCAGCTCCCTTTTTGGATTCTTCCAGATTTCCAAGCATCATGCATCAGCAATTTCTCCTCTTTGGAGCTTCATTATTTTTTACCTTTCTGCTGAGCCTGAGGCTTGGTGCAGTTTGTAGGAGACCAGGCTCTTCCCTCTTCTTCCAGACGGCCACGCAATGCTACTGGCGTTGTTAATGTTTGCTGTGCTCCACCTCGCAGCTGCGGAAATTCCTGACTATCTGGTTTTTAAAAGAGCTGAGGTGAAATCTGAGCGATTGAAGCGCCTTACTTTTTTATAAAGTCTAACACGTTTCTTGAGGAAACCCCGGCCTGAAAACAGTAATGGTCTCACAGCATCTAAAAGCACCAAATAGTTACTTCTAACCAGGCTGCCGATGTGGTGTCCACTACCACCGTCTCTTTCGCATCTCTGCATTTGCAATGCTCTTACCCTGACGGCACACATTCGTCAAGGGAACGGTGCAACACTTGTTTTGGAGATGAGGGAGGGACACACATGGAGATTGAGACGATGACATTTGTGCTACTCTGTCATACATGAGGAGCAAAGGTCCTTCTCTCTGCACTGTCTAGAGGGTCCAGCCTCAGTGTCCCACCACCTCACCTGGGCAAAGCAGGGCGCAGGAGATGCTCCAGCCGAGCAGCTTGGCTAACGCCACCAACATTAAGGCTCCAGCAAAGCAAGATATTGACTTCAGGTCTCTCAAACAGCAGAGCCTAGCAAGATCCGTGTCTATCTTCCAGCAGAAGCGTGCTCTTTACATCCCAAGTTTTGAATTTCCCATCCTGTCTTTAATTAGGCATGTTGTTCATTGGGTTATTGACATACTTCATTTCCTCCAAATGTTTCTCATGAAGGACAAATCTCAGCGGCCACTTGACAACATGCATGGTGATGTACACCAAAGCCAAATTTACAAGACAATTTGTTGGTGATGTTTTCCTTCTCCAAAGTAAAAGCAATTAAAGAATCCTTTCAGAAGCGCAGACTAGCCTAATCGCAGGGTGCTTTTAAATGCATCCCAAGAACTGGCTTGAATTCATGACTGGCTGAATGCTTAGATACGGGAAAACTGCATACAGCACAGTGCAAGGCTCAATAACAGACACTAACATAAAACTGCAATAAACTCAAAGGAGCTCTCTCAGCACTTGTGCACAGAATCACTCATGGCCTAGAAATATATTTAACATTATGCAAACTTCTTCCAGAACTTCATTATAGAATGGTTTGGGTTGGAAGGGACCTTAAAGATCACCTCCCAGTACCCACCCAGCAGTCCCCAGGTACAAATTCCAGGTAAAAGTAATCTTTGTACTAACGTGCATAGTGCATTTTCAGAGTCACTGAGGAGAAAGCGAAGCCCCCAACTTTTGTTTCCATGTGATTTCGTTGCAGCCAGGGAGGAACGTTTTAGCAAAGCAGCTGCTTGAGCTTCATGGGAAAAAATCGTAATCACAGCAAGGCAGGAACAGATAATATCATATTGACCTGTCTTCAGGGTCTGCCATTCACATTTTCATAAAGTGTCTCAGAAGATAAATCACTATACTAATAATATTTGTATTGATTATCTAAACTGAAGCAGCAATCGAATCCATTGTCTCACTTCCTCTTAAATTGCTCACAGATGGGATCCTATTTCCTATTCTGCATTTCTAATGGGAACACTTAAATCACAGCACAGAATTATATACACACACAAACTGTTAACAAAAACCCTTTTATGACTTGCATGAAAATAAAGATTTTTCACTTTGTAGCTCACTTCCCACTCCACACAGAAATTTAAAATGACAAATTAACAGCAGACCTCTAAATTACTTCTTGTTATTTCTGGGTCCTTAATATTTACTGACAGACAGGCCTATGTTTTCCGAACCCTGACCAGTGATTATGGAGCCTTGAAGTTTGGACATAGAGCTAAAAGGTGAATTATTTATTTTTCCTGTGAAAGTCAAGGCTCTATACACTATCTCAAGGTCCAGAAGTAGGGAAATCAGAAATCACTGTAGTGCAGAGGAAAAATAAACAGCTTCTGCTCTTACTACAGGTACAGAACAGGCGCCGCTGTGGAGAGCTGAAATTCAGGTGTGAAGCGGCCACAGCGGGAGTGGGGGGTAGCAGCTATCAAAACCACAAGTAAAGGCAACCGGCAAGAAATACATCGTTGGAAATAGGTTTGTCATGAATCAAAAACTAAAAGGCTTGGGTTTTCCTTCCCAAACTTCTCATCCTGTCTAAGCGGAGCTCTCCCCTATCCTGGCGCAGAATACAGTGGAATAAAATAAAATATTTTAAAAATTATTGGTTTTTTTAAATAATTATGAAAAAAAATACATATACAGATGGTTCATATAAGGTGCTTACAGAACATTTTAAATGGCCATTGAACCTTTGGGAGACGCCTGGAAGGTGAGCAGCCGAGACTCTGCACAGCCCGCTCTCCAAGGGGGGAGGGGAGAATAAAAATTAAAAAAAAAAATCAAGCAATCAGGGGACGTTGGGCAAGAAGCGGAAAAAAAAACCCAAACCCAGAGCCACAACACAGCAGCTGGACGGCGAAGGCTTCTCGGGCTCAGGCCGGTCCCCAGACCCATATGACTGTCCAGCTGCCAGGGTGAGTGATCGCCCCTTCGCTGGGGTCAGCTCTGCCCCCCGGCCAAGTAAGTGAAAATAAATGGTTTAGAAGATAAAGGGTCTTTTTTAAAAAAAATTATTTGTCTTGTTGTCATGTCAAAACTGTAATGGGAAGAGACTGGAGGCAGCAATACGTCGTTTAAATAGGGAAAAGCCACCCTGATGGTTCCCCGAATACATTACTGGGAGCATCCCAGCTCGTGGAGTACCTGGCTCCTGGGAAGACAGGCAGGTTTCTGAACCGAAATACAGCTGTATTTAACTAACCCCAGCTCCTACTTGGGCTACACCTCCCCGCTTCCTTGCAGGTTGATGCTGTGCCTCCCAGCCACAATGAGTTTAGGGTTTTTTTCTTCCCGGTCTTCCCCGGAGGGGGATCAAAATTGATTTTAACTATTCTAGGAAGGGAAAGGGTTAATCAAGTTTCCCAAGGCAGCTTGCTGTTAAGGTGCCAGAAATACTGAGGGGAAAGAATGACTTGCTAAAGATGGGACAATGGCACTGGTATTTTGCATTTGTTTCCAGGCTTTGAGATAGAACAAATGGGAGTCATTAGTGAAATGAGTTTAGGGAGTTCTAAATTAGCTGTCAGGCTGCCAAACCCGAAGAAGTGCTATGTCAGCTCATTAATTCTGGAGAGCACAGGACTACCCAAACCTAGGAAGGAATCCTGCAAAATTCAGAGTCAATTAAAGGAGGCTCTTTTGCTGTAATAATATTTTCCACACGTATTACACCTCCTCATGGAACAGCGCCCGCTCCTACCACAAATGAAATCTCTGGCGGGATGGAGTGTGGCTGATGTCTAGACAGCTGTAATGTGCTCTCCATGGGCTTGTCCACTGGCATCTCTGGGAAGCTCCAGCTAGAACAGGAGGTGGGGACTGCAAGCTGGGGAGCACATCACCCAGGCTGGGGTGGCCCCAGGAAGGAGGCACCTGTCTGCCCCAGCTCCTCGCTTTCCCTGTACCACCCGAAAAAGCACATCTGTACAGGGCATGATGTGCTGTACCAGGAACGCCGGTGACCCGTGGAGGTATTGCCTGGCATCACGCATGCACTCCCACCTCCTGAATTTGCTTCCCTCTTCGGTCTGCCTGACCCCAGATTTGTCAATCACCTGCTAGCAAACCCATGGTTTGTTAACCTCCCCAAACCTCCTGTTTCAGAGCATCTCTCCAGTCCTGAGCTAAAACCCACTGAACTCAGGGGGAGACTCGGAGAGGATTTCACTGGTGCTGGGACCACCCCCTGGGTGGCTGGAAACGCTGGCAGCAATGGGATGCTGAGAAGGAGAGATGTCATCCCTGTGCGCTGCCCCTTGCATGGGGTGTCCTCAAACAAAGCCTCCCATGCTACAGACAAGAAGGTTTGTAAAACAGATGGTTTATAACCTTCTAGGGAACTCAAGAGTTGTTTTAAACTGTGATAGACCAGGTCAAAGGACAAAATACCACTGGAGAGCAACCTGGAACGCCCTGACTCAGTCCCCCTACGTATAGCGCATCCCGGCCCTCGGGACACCCACCGCAAATAAAAGTTACCTCCGCAGAGAGGGCAAGCCCAAAGACCTCTCACACCCCCCTCGCCTCTCTCCTGATGGCTATCGCTTCTCATCGCCCCACAGGACGGCAGTAGCCAGGGACAAATTAAAACAAAACTCACATGGCTGTGAAATACAAATGAGGAAAGAAATGCCTTCACCCAACCAAGAGAGCTCTGTCTCCCCAACTGCGCCGGATACAAAGATCGTGAACAAACAGGATAGAATGTCTTCTGCCTTTTGTGAAATGAAAATAAATGAAAGGATCTAAGGTTTCAGGTCACTGATCCCTCTCTTCCCTATCTGTACCATTTATCGGAGGTAGAATATAAAGGTTCCAGGTCCTTTTCTTTTTTTTTTTTGTCAGCACTTTAATGGTTGTTTTTCCTCCTTCCCCCTTTCATTTTCTGAATGAAAGGACCACTTAGGAACCTGTAAAGTAATAATAAACTTATAACAGGAATATTGTTTTTCTGGGCCAGTGCAAACTCCTTCCCAATAGGTTGAAGAGATTAAAGTAAAAATGCAATCTGTAAATAGATCACTCTTTTAATTAGTTTATAGTCTGTTAAGAGATAATATTTTGTTCACGTAGATGGTCTTTTATCTAAAGATCTCAGAGCACTTTAGGAACACCAATTAAGCCTTAAAAAAAACCCAACAACCTTGGGAGATAGGTAAGTGTATTTAGATTAATTAGTGTTGCTGAGAGCAGCAGGCATTATTATTAGATTTAATTTAGTCCAATAATTGACTTATCTGTTAATGGATTCTAATTCATCTGAGGAGGGATCAAATCCATCTGATTAAAAGGATTACATCGACTCAATTAATTCTATTAACTGACTTAATTTGCCATTTAATAATTTGACACATGGGGCCAGATCTTGGCCCCGAAGAACATATAAACCAAAAATTACGTACCGGAATTATTATGGCAGCAAAACTACGCATTGCAGAGCAAGTTTCCCTTGCACATGGCACTTGCAGACCTGGATAGAACACCCAGGGGGGCTCCCTCCAGCCAGCTTCCCCCCGCCCTGCAGTAAGTTTTCCCCCTTTTTTGCTGTACAGGTCACTTTGCTGTACTTACGGTGGCTGCCTGGGAAGAGCAGTTCCCTGCCCTGAGATCTGCCACCTCCCCTCTTTTCTGGGCATTCCCTTCAACCAGGAGGTGAGAAGTTTTTCAGAAGTCAATAAAACCTTGCCATAAAACTAACCTCCCTTCAAAGGCAGGATAACCCTCCCACGCCAGCCATTTGGAAGCTGTATATGTGGGGAGAGGGAAAAAAAAAAAAAAGAGAGAGAGAGAGAAAAAAAGCCCTCTCTTCACTTGGACGCTGCTCTTTACCTTGTTGTGAATGTATGGGAGGAGAGGGGAAAGAGGGCCTAAAATGTTATTACCTCCCCCATCCTTAAAACTGGCTAGTGCTAATTGCTGGTGATGAGCACTATGGACCTTTGCCACAGCCACACCACTGACAGAGCACTCACATGATGACATTGAGTCCACCTTGCCCTCCCCCACTGTCACCTTCTCTTAATGGGACTGAGTTCTTGGGAGATTTCAGGGCTGGAGCCAGCTCAAGGGCACCTTTTCCCACATCTCTTGACTTTTTCTCAGGCAATGGCTCTTGCTTGTCCTCCCAAAGCCTTCCCCGGGCTGTTTTCCTTAGGACATCAATCCACGTCACCTCCACCATCGTCTCCCCGCCAGTGGGACAGGGATAAGACAGAGGAGAAGCCGTGGGAGACTGCACCATCTGCAAGGGCGACATGGCCAAGGAAGGAGCCGGGCACTGCCCAGCCCTGAGCCCGGCTCTGACTCCCTGCGCCAGCGCAGGAGGAAGAGAGGGAAGAGGAGAAAAAGGGCAGGAGGAAAACCAGCCATCTGCTGCGTGAGAGCAAAGGTGCCCTCCTTCAGAGGCAGATCCGACCAGCAAGACGGAGATGTGGATCAAAAGTTTGCAACTGTTGAGATCCCCAGACCTGGTTTAAGCCTCTCTCTGGTCTTGATCAAAGGTTACTCCGTTATAATGCCTCGGGGGGAGGGGTTCCCAGCACATAATGAATCCTGTGTCATTGCCTTTGTATCCAGTTTTGGCTGCAACACAGATGGTTCTCACTTCAGTAACTCTGACATCTCTCCCCCCTTCATTATCACAGCTAGGAGCTCTGCGTGGTCACATCCTGGACCTCCATGTCCCACCTCACTGTCTCCCCGATTATCATGCTCTAAGTGTCCCCATGCCAAGCACGACGAGGAACAGATTTCCATAACCTTTCAGCACGGCTAGGGACGGGAAGGCTTTGCAGCTTGACGTGTCAAGGAGGTTTATTAGTAAAGCGCCAGGGCGGGGGCAGGTGGGGTGTCAGCACGTGGCCTCCGCGGCCAGAGCACCCCGCGTTGTTAGAAGGACGCCAGCAGCCGGGAGCACAGAGGAGTCGGTGGCGGGCAGCGATGCGGGCAGCGGGCAGCATCCCAGACGGGAGATCTCGAGCTCCGCGATTGTGCAGCACCGCCGGTCACGAGCACGCTCCTGCGCCAGGGTTTGTTGTTCAGACACGATTGCATATGTATGAAGGGGACAAGATGGGCTTTGACACATAAATTAGCACTTGTCAGCTGCTCACGGGCACACTTCCCTGCTGCACCCCACTGTAAATGCTGCCTTCTTTTATGGAGAGGAAAACTACATCACGTTACCTGACAGTCACCGTGGGCACGAGCGTTTCCCGGGAAGCCAGCAGCCAGCACCCAGCGACTAGTTTACATATCAAACCTTAAGAGGATGAATGCAATAAAATGACACAATAATTAGCAGCCAAGTGGCACTTCCCACTCCTGTTTTATCTGGAAATTCGGGAATGACAAAGGACAAGGTTGATGAGCCCTCGGGGCAGGGCTTTCTCCGATGGATTGGGTGACTCTACACAACAGCTGGGGGGGTTCACGCCACACCAGCCAGGTGCTTTCTAGCTGCCACCTCCCAGGGCACAGCTCCTGCTCCTCTGCCCGCGCTGGCAGTGGCTGTAACTGCCCTCTGTGCCAGGCACGGCGGGTACCTCGTCCTGCCTGAAGCTCCCCAGGGAACAAGTGCTGTTCCCAGATTTTGACCTGCCATCACCGTAGCCCACCTCCACCTCAACAGTGCTGCACGTGAAGTCAAGCTCGCATGAACGTGCAAGCTAGCCAGTGCAACACACACCGCTGAAGCAATGCATGAACGGGCTGTACATTCGCAACAGAAAAAGGAGCAAGGCTGTTTCTTTGAACAGCCCCAAAACCCTTCCAGCAATCAACTTGAGGAAAAGTATCTCTGCTGCAACCATCTCAAAATGTACTGGAATTACAGAGGGTTTTTTTGTAATTCAGCCTCCTAACAGCATTTCTAGCACGTTGCTTGTGTGCAATTCACAGAGTAGCTGACATGCTGCTAACCCAGGGAAAGTTCAGTTGTTTGTGTTCCTGCAGGTTCCACACATCCTGAGATTCAGCTTAAGCTCTGGGGTATCTCAAAGCTCCAAAGCCTGCTTCATTTCAGCTCAAACCAAGTGTCGCCCCTGCCTAGAACGACGAGAGTGCTTCATTGAAGCACTGGGTTCACCCAGACTCAAACCCAGAGATCGTGGGAAAAGAACATCCCCACTCACCAACCTGGACACCATTTATTAATGACAGCAGACACACTGTGAGCTCATCTGTTGGGCAGGGAAAGATTTTCCTCTTCAAGCACCGCTATACACTAATACATTGGGGCGTGACACCACTGTGGGAACTGCCTGCAGCTGGGAGCCGGGCTGACAGCCTGCTCCAACGCAACAAATTCCATGTCCTTAACCTGGAAAGGTTTTTTTCCCTTTTATCCTGTTTTTTATTGCTGCTCTTATTTTTCTCCCAAGAGGTTCTCAGCCTGACATACAGGATTAAAGCCTTTGACCTGCTGTCTGGGGGATCCCAGTAAATATTCTTACCATATTTATCTCCATCTTCTCCTTTGGCACTGATCCTCCTGCCGAGCACTTGGATGTGTTTCCCACTTGTCCTGCTGTAGAGCTGATAGAGCCGAAGCTGCTTCCTGCTCACGTCGTCCCTCGCTCGCGTCTGGTTCTCCACGTGTATCCGAAAATCTACATTCTCCTCGGCAGCAAACATCTGCAAGCGGATGGGGAGCGGGGAGAGAGAACAGAACAGACCATGAAACAACAAACATCCTGGACAGAAAGACTGCACACCACCCTGCCAACGGGCACATGGCGCAAGAGGACTCAGATTTGGCTGCCCTTCGCTTGACAGCTGCAGCCGCGGTATCAGGCACTCAACTTGTAATTCTAGCCAGAGCTGGCTCTCAACAGTAAACCAAACCTGGGCTTTTACAATCAAACCGTGGGGGGGGGGTTTGAGTAAGAACTTCTGCTCGGTCCTGCTTTGATTTAATCCTGGTCAGCCAAGCTGGCCATAAATTAGGCTCTCCATTGCACATGCATAGCCTCCACACCAGGTCACACAGCCACGTGTGGGAGAAAGGGGATGGACAACTCCATTTCGGAGAATTCATGCTTCACCTTCAGCAGCTGTACTGATTCCCTGGATTAGCTGCGGCGAAGAAGTCAAGGGAAAAAAATACTTATTAGCAGACAGACTCCAGATTTGCACAGGCATAAAGTCTACTACGATAAGTGTTGTTTGTACATGGGCACTCTTCAGCCTAACACTTTTGCCAGCTCTGGTTTCAGTGAAGCCAGCTCATGGGTGACCCTCTGTGGATGCATCTGTCTGACTCAACAGGACCACGGCTTGGGCAGAGATCACGAAGACCAGCGAGAGCCAAACCAGCATGTCCAGCCACGGGGCTGTTAGCAGCAGGGGTCTGATCGCTTGAGCCACGTCATCTGGGGTTTCTGGCCAATGGATAGAATTAACCTTAGTTCACTACAGCCTTAAAATATTACCAAAAACTTTCTCGGACACATGTGCCCTTCTCTGGAGGCTTTGTTTCCAGTCTTAACTGTTCCCAAGAAACACCGCAGGATGCTTTTGCTTCCAGGGAGCTGTCCCGCCTTGCCCAAGGTCAAAGTGCCAGAGAACCCAGACGTTCTCCAGATGCCCTCTGAAAGGGGAGGCTGGTAAGCCCCGCAAAGCACGTCACACCCAAACAATACGAAAGCCCAGAAACCACTCCATGTTCCGTCCCCAAGACTGTCTGCACCACAACACCCACACTGCCCACACCAAACTCACAGACGGACAGTATTTTGGTGGCAGACTCCCTCCACAGGACAATAAATCATTTGGAAACCAAAAGCAAAAAATTTTTGAGCAGCGCATGCAACATTTTTGATTTGACCAAGACAAAGACCATTCAAAGTCTGCTCGTTGTTGGCGAGCTCTAATACTGTGTACCACCTGCATGTTAGAGAAAAAAATCCACCACAAAATAAGAATCTCAAGGGAATTTAATGATGCCTAGGTTTGGGGCTGACAGAGGAATGACATTTACCTCTAGCAGGGTTAGTACTTCTCCTCCTAACCCTTTCCCACTACGGCATGTTTGCACCCCTCCTAGCCCGCAAGCAAGAGTGTTCTGGTGTATTGGTGTGGGGATGGAGCTGGCAATGCAAATGAAAAAGGGTCAGTAAATCCTCATTCAGGTCCATTCCAGGCAAAAACACATAAAAGCAAGTGGCCACAACACACAAAACAGCATAAACCAGCCCCACTTCAATCTCCTGTGTATGTCACCTCATACCAGCAAATATTTTGAAGCCAAATACTCCCTGAAAGTCAAAACCTGAAAAGAACTTTTTAGCGTTTCCAGTTATCACATAGACACACAGATCAGCAGCAGGAGGAAAATTTCAGGCGGGCAGGCAGTGCTGCTTAGCACCAGACCTTCCTTCACTAAGCAACCCAAACAAAAACATTATATTCAACACAGTGGCAACAGCAATGAGGTTCGCAGGGATGTTGTGGGATCACCTTTGCTGCCCTTATTAAATGCTGGGATTATGCTATCTGAATCCCAAGTCCTAGGAGAGAGAGATTACTTCACTGTCAGAAGTCAGGAGGAGGCTGCAGGAGCCAAACGCACGGGCTGAGAAAAAGGAGATTGAGGGCAACGCTGGGTCTAAACAGACATTCCAGGTGATGACAGAGGTGACAGACAAGAATTACGCAATTAATCATAGCAATGTTTCCCACTCTTAGAAAACAGCTCAAGCAAGAAGCCGTGACCCAAAGCTGAGGATGTGAGAGGAGAAGCAGCCGTGGCACCTGCCAGGAGGGCACCGCGGGATGCTGACGGAGCTCACGGCCGTCACTGAGCCAGGCTCCACTCGCCCTCCTCTCCCGAGGCTCCACAGCTATGTCTCAGGACAGCCAGCAGGGCTTGGCATTTGATGTGAATAATATTCATTTCTTTTCTTCTTCCTATGTCTCTCCTTGCTTTCTTTTCAAATCGCGTTATTGCAAAGGATGCTAAACTACTAAAACCGGAGACGTTCGAGTAATGTTGACAGTCTGCCTCGTACCCACAAAAGCAAGGCTATTTGCAGTTAAAATTCTGGCTCCATCATTTTAAGATTTAAAACAGATTTTAAATCAAGATGACGTCGTTACATTGCTTTCACCACATGTTAATGAATTTCACATTTTTCTAGGAAAAAAAAAAACAAAACAGGTGGGATCTGAAGCGGGGGAAGGGCAGGTTGCTTTGCTTTCTTGGAAACTTCAAGCAGAAAAGGCAATCTGTTTTCCAAAACATGATTTAATTCTCTCTTTTAATTGTCTCTCGAGCACTCACACTGCAGGGGCCCCAGCCCGTAGCCGCAGTGGACTCCGGAGCGCCCTCGGAGCCACGCTGCGCGGTGGCCGGCTCCCAGCCTGCCTGCGCACACTTGTCACAGTTCCCCTGCCCAGCATCAGCTAATTGAGTGTCTCCTCCCTTCGCAAGAAGGGCACGGCGGCAGCCCAGGAGGATGACATCTCCTCCTCCCCCAGCCAAGGGCCTGCTGGCATCACCCACAACCCCAACGCCCTGTCCAAGCGCAGCGGTTGCCTGGCGTGGGGATCAGCAGGGGACACCGACCCCTGAACTAAAGTCAGCCCAGGTGTGTATCACTCCATCACTTCTCCAGTAACAGCCCCAGCTCTAGCCCGGGGAAAGAAATCCTGCAGCAGGAACATGCCACAGGCTCTCCCTGCGGCTGACCCTTGGGGTCAAGAAGCTGCCGTCCAGAGCTGCAGTGAAACCACCAGGATTTAGCTGCCTGCTTAAAGATAAGCACACGCTTAACCACTCTGTTGAAACAGGATGCTTTGCTGGAGTGTGGCCAGGGCGAATTAGCTGTGCCAGCCTGGGCTGCATCTGGCCTGCAGCAGAGAGTATCAATACTCTAAAATAAAATTTCATGCAGTGTCGATTTCATGAGATAAAACCTATTTGATCATTGCTGAAATCCATTCTCACAGCACCCCTGCCCTAAAGAGTATACTCCCTCAAGCAGCTGACTTTACTGAGATAAGAAAGTCCATTTATATATACCGTAAGAGAGACTCTCTTTCATAAATCTCAAAAAAATTAGTAACATATGCCTCCTTCGGTAACTGATCACCAACACTCACTCAAGAAGGTCACCTAAAACCAAGTCCATCCACCCCCAAACACATTTTTGTAACAATCACAACCACACAAAAACGAATGCAGAACTGTCTTTAAGTCCCAGCCCCACTTGAACACTGGAAGGCTTTCACTTCTGTTCGCCAAAGCAAAACGTAATCTTCCACACCACGCCCCCCCCCCCCACCTTTTTTTTAAACAATCATATGTTATTACAGTA
>JAVJGJ010000061.1:46694879-46720589 GCA_035590215.1 Microhierax caerulescens
GAGCATGACATCCTATGGTATGGAATATCCCTTGGGTCAGTTTGGATCAGTTGTCCTGGCTTGTCTCCTCCCACGATCTTGCCCACCCCCAGCCAACCTTGAGGTGAGGAATGTCAGAGAGACAGCCCTGATGCTCTGGGAGCACTGCTCACAGCAGCCAAAGCACTAGCCCTCATCAAGACCATTCCAGCTACCAAAACAAAGCACAGCACTCTGAGGGCTGCTAGGGGCAATTAACTCCATCTCAGCCAGCCACAACACATGACCAAAGCAATCCCTGGCTCCTGTGACTCCATTCCTTGCTTCCCGTATTTTAGTGAAGCAGTGGTTCAGTGGTGACAGATATTCCCACCATTTTTATTGAAAACTACACGCATTTGCACGAATTAGGAAACAGAAAAATATATATGCGAGATGGGTCTTAGGCAGAAGGGCACTCTTGGCAAATAAACCAGTTTGCAGTACTGAGGTAGTCAGGTTCTATTAATACAGAGCCTGCTTAAAGAGGGAGAAGGTTTAAAAGCTTAAAAAGGAGTTTAGGGACATTAATGATTTCCAAAACTTTTAGGAGGGCTTCTGAAGCTAAAACCCATAAGCATTTTCAGAATGCCTCTCCCTAAATTATTTATTCTTAAGATATTATTAACATCAATTTAGCACCTGAGAGACACGTGGCAGTCTGTTACTATTGCAGGATGTCTTTCTCCAGTATTGTGTTTTAAGAGAGAGACATGAGTTTGAGTTTTTAAATAGTTTTACGTTTTAAACTTGTGGTTTTGTTTGTTTTTAATCAGGTCTTTAGCTTATCCTTTCATTATGCTGCTTCTGTTTACTACCCTATTTACCAACTATAAACAAGAACTCTTTTAGAAATTTCCACCCTGATACAAACCTCCCACTGCTAATAAACTTAAGATGATATAAACTTAATGAACTTAAGACAATAAACAAAAGAAGCCTGAGCAGCAGGTCAAGGGAAATGATCCCCCCCCCTCTACTTCGTTCTTGTGAGACCCCACCTGCAGTACTGTGTTCAGCTCTGGGGCCCCCAACATAAGAAGAACATGGACCTGTTGGAATGAGTCCAAAGTAAGGCCACAAAGGAGATCAGAGGGCTGGAGCACCTCTCCTAAGAAGACAGGCTGAGAGAGGTGGGGGTTTTCAGCCTGGAGAAGAGAAGGCTCTGGGGAGACCTTATAGTGGCCTTCTAGCACCACAAGGGGGGCTACAAGAAAGATGGGAGCAGGCTTTTTAGTAGGGTCTGTAGTGACAAGACAAGGGGTAATAGTTATAAATTAAAAGAGGGTAGACTTAGATCATATAGAAGGAAGAAATTCTTTACAGTGAGGGTGGTGAGGCACTGGCACAGGTTGCCCAGAGAAGCTGTGGGTGCCCCATCCCTGGCAGTGCTCAGGCCAGGCTGGATGGGGCTTTGAGCAACCTGGTCCAGTGGAAGGTGCCCCTGCCCATGGCAGGGGGGTTGGAACTAGACGATCTTTAAGGTCCCTTCCAATTCAAACCATTCTGTAATTCTATGATTCTATGATTCTATGAACTTCCAAAGCCACATTTCAGCCAGATGTGGATTCACAGGTCACAGAACTTCTTTGGGCTTTTCTATTGAGACTTAGGTAAAAAGCCAGCTCCCTAAAAACATGAAACCGGTTACAAAGCACCACTTAAAGAAGGTCACGGGAAGAGGACAGATCCTCTGTCAAACCAATTGCTCGCCACCTAAAGACTCACCAATTAGAAATCAAACATCATTATAGGGAAACCTGTTAATAATAAACAATAATTAAAATAATAATAATAAAAAAATAAATAGTTAAAAATTTAATCAAAGAAACCTTCTCAGGAAGAGATGCTCAGACTGAAATTATAGAGATTTTTTTTTTAAAAAAAAACAACAACAACTTAGAAAAGGAAGCCTAAGCAACAACTGCAGAGGGTGAGGGAAAGTGGTATACCAGGACGAACAGTGAGAGAACTGATCAGCTGCAACTCTGTGGTTGGCCAGCTGGAGTGTGACAAGACATGGCCATGGTGGGACATAGTTCTGGTGCATGCCTTTTATCTTCTCCCTGCCTCCTGGCAGCAGCACTCCTCATGAGCCTGGGAACCAGCAGAATCCCCTTGATGCCGAATGAAACAGTGGGGTGACATTTCGTGTCATGACTGTCTTGCACTACACTATCTCCCTTCCAGGATCAACCCATTTCCCCGTAGTTCAAACAAACTTCTCCAGGAGAGTTAAGCAATTGTGATGTGTGAATCAGAAGCTGGCTGCCACTACAGCAGGTAACCAATTTTCTCCCTGCAGCATGTCTGGTAGATTAAGGAGACATTAGATGTTCCAGAGCTCCTCAGCAGAAGGCAACTACTGAGAGCTACAGCCTTTAACTGCGCTTTCCAGTTGTGAAAATGAAATACATTTAAAGACAGCTTAGAGAATGTAATCTCTCTGTTTACCATTCCTTCGGGGTTTTTTTCAGACAGGCATAGCATAACTTGAGAAAAATGCTGTTCCTCTTGGAGCATTTGCAGTAACTCAGTTTGATATGCTGTTCCCACTGAGTTAGCTGGGGTGCTGGCTGCCAGCTGACATCCATCAGCTGATCAGCACTATCTTGTTGTTTCCCATATGGGACTCCTGGTTCACCTCATACCGAAATCTCAGCTCAGCAAAGTGGTAGCCTCTTCTCTCCTTGTCATAGGAGATGTGACGTAGAAATGTGAGGTGGCGGATGCCGGGAGGCATGGGGAAATAGCAAGCACTGAGCTGCTGCCTCCCAGCAAAGCCTGGGAGAGGAAGCCACTACTGGTTTGCATTGCATGCAGAAGTTGGCTTCCTGTTCCTGTTCTCATTCCCATCCCTTATGCATTGCTAGCACACTGCTCACCTTGGACACTGGAAAATGGGTATGCTGGCTGTTTGAAGGAAATGAGCCATTTATGTACACCCATCTTTTCTAGCTGTCAATTTCTGTCTGCATGTGTTAACTACTGATCATCTTTTCTAGCTAATTCTGCCAGTAAATGTAGGTTAAGAACAGCCCACATCCTTAGAGACATAATTCAGAAGTGAAAGCAAGATAAAGGTTTGTCTTCTTTTCCTGACTGCAACTGCCCAAATGCATTTCAAGTAGAAGTGTTGATGGCTGAACTGTTATACTGAAGTTACTTTTCATTTGGAGAGATTAACTTCAGATTCCAATGCTGCTAAGAAATAAAGTGCAGTCAGTGTTAAATGAGAATCATTTTTTGTTCCTAAAAGTTTTAACAGCTAAAGAATGGAATTCTACTTACATATTGTCTCCCCCCCCCCCCCTTCTACTAAAGACTAAACCAAATAAAACCAAAATTGATAGATGTATGCCTATTTACTGGAGTTGAATGTCCCTATCAGAAGACCACATTACAGAGATGTTCAGATATGAAGACTGACTCTAAAAACACAACAGATTTTTAAATACTGAAGGCATTCTGAAACCTGTGCAAATTATAGAAACATAAAGATGACGTCCTGGCATGAAAAATCAGGCTCTCAGAGTCACCACATAAAGATGATCTGTCAGCGTTTTATCTCACAGCTCTAAGTGAGGGGTGGAGGTGGTTCTGGTTGCTCTGAGATTTTGACCACCATCCCGAGCTGGATGCTCCCTAGTCAGAACAGCTGTCAGAACAGCTCATCAGCTCCTGCAGAGAGAGGGATGGACATTTTTGTATGTGGGAGGTCTGGGCCACATTGCTTGACAAGAATCAAAAATAATTTGAGGCCTCAAGGAGGAAAATCTGCAACAGATCTCTCGCCTCAACACTATCAAGAAAGGTTTTAAAATGGTTCCTCCCTGTGAAGACAGACAGAGCATCAGAGAAGAAATTGGAGAAAAACTCCCATCTTCAGCCATTCAAACTAGGGCATTCTTTTTCTGTTCTGATTTAATGACAATCTTAGAGAAGAAGGATACTGGAGGAATACAGAAAGCAAACGAATGAAGGAGGTGAGATGGAGGGGGAAGCTCCTCTCTGCTAACTGTGAGCCATTCCCATACCCTGGGAAGATATTAGCCTGTCTCTGTAGGTGTTAATCACAGGATTATGACACTATCATGCTTCAAGGGTCTGAGCAGAGTGGAGGACAGATGTCTGCCTTTGCCTCCACAAGCTCAGGACTGGCATTATCTGGGGGGGCATGTTTCTCCATTGGGCATGTGAGGGAGGGACGGTCACTCTATATGATGGCACCCATCTCAGTAGGCTGCTGTAAGTACACCTAATAGCATCCTGTGCACAGGACAGGAGGAAAAATCGACCTTATTTCATATATGGCATTCAAAGAGCAAGTAAGACAAATTAATACAACTGGGTAAAAAGGCTTTTACATTTTTCAGCAAGGAAAATAAATTATACTTTTTCCCTACTGACAGTAGGGGGGAGAGTGATGTAGGAACTGATACTGATCTCAGAGAACAAGAAGAAAAGAAAATATTTAAAAATACAATTTGCATTATATCCCCCCCCGGGCTCTCTCCTGCACCTCCCTTCACTTAATATACTGATACTGTGTGACCAAAATTTGAGCGACTTGAGTTTGAATCAAAAGTTAGGTCTTATTCTACCTCTAGTAAATACAAACTTCACAACAGAAAAATAGTCTATAACCAGAATCCTCCATGACATGTTGTCTTTAAGGTTCTCAGAAATAATAATATGAATACATGAAACTTCAGGGTATGTTCTTTCATCTACATATGAACATGCCTCTTGAAATACCATTTACTGAAAATTAACATGACTTTCTGATGGCTGATGCCAGAAAATCTATACCTGTCTTTTACTACCAATGCAGCAAAAGTTAAATTAAGTTCCTTTCATGATGCAGGAGTTGAAGAACAATTTCTTAAACCACATTAATTGTTATAATCCTATGCACTTGTCATTCATGAATTGTTCAGTATTCTAGCTGAAAGAAAGGAAGAGAAGGCTGTCAATTTAAATCAAACCAGGGTAAGGCAACTCTGAATTCATTATAGCTTCTAGATACAAGGTATGGTGTTGGAAAGCACATTTTTGTACTCATTAGTACACACATGTATCATAACCATTATGATACACTGTCCATTATAAAGCGATACTATAAAACCATTAGAAAAGTGAGAAGCCAGAAACAGGGCTGAGATTGTATTTGCATTCTTCACTAACTTAGCACAAAATTAAAAGTCTGGTATTCACACACACACACAAGCACTTTTTCTGACTGTTGGTTATTTTTGTGGCTATTCTGTTTTTATTGTTTTGTTGTTGGTTGGCTGGTTCTGCCTCTCCAGAAGTAAAACAATTATTTTCTATAAAAGACAACCATGTGCACCTTTATGTTTAATTTTTATTTCTTCTGTGTTTTACTGCTTTTTTAGCAGTGGTGTCTAGAGCACAATGAAGAAAGAAGTTAATTTTCTAGTGACATCAGGAAGGCACTAAGACTACTTCGGTTTCCTATAGCTAATCAATTTCAGTCCTAGTGAATAAAATCCATCACAGTAAGGTAGACTACAGACTGGTTAGGGTCCAACATAAAAATAATTTGAATTCCAATGTATTAATGTAACAAAACCTAATCAACCTTCCAAGGATCCCACAAAACATAAGTTTATTTTTAACCAAGCCATGATACACGTCATTCTGAAAAGGGAAGGTGCTTGTATTTTGCATCGTTTGACACTACGATCACACGCAGAGTCCTGATCAGTACCCATACCCTGTTTGACAGAAGCCTTCTGCTAAATAGCTGGGAAGAGACCATTCCTGCCCAGAAATGCAAACAACCTCAGTCAAACATAATAAATGGGAGTAAGAAATAACCAAAGAGGACAGAGGCCCTACCATTTGTGCTCAAAACAGTGATTTGCCTCCTGTACCACTGCATGACAAAGATTGCACAACAGCAGCAGCAGGAGTAAGCTGATGTTACAGTACTTCTCTAACAGCATGACTGACTTGTCAAAATCTACTCTTACCAGGCTATAGTGATAAAAAATACTTTCAGTTCCTCACAGGACAGTATCAAACTGGGATCAAGTCAATATAAGGGAACTTGCCCATGTCATGCAACTATTTTCACTATTACATCAGTTATAATTCAGAGTTTCAGAAAGCATCATGGTCTTGAAACTCTGTTCGCTCTTTTCTGAATCACAAACTCGGAGGAGGCTTGGTGAACAGCAGGAACATTTATTTTTCTGAAAACCACTTCACTGAAAACAGACCAGATGCAGCCAGAAAGCTGCAAGGATCACCGCAAGTATGTGTTATGGCTAGAAGGACTCACCATCCAAGAAGCGCCCACAGGAAGATGGCAGAGTTTCAGCAGGCACTACCTGCTGCCCTGAGGCAGTCCTAGCAGCCTAGGGCTGCACCCAGTGACACATTCAACTTTGGAACTAAAGGCTCTTTTCACCCCCTAATCTCCACAGAAGCCTTCCGTGTGTGGGTTCAGGATGAAAAAGATTTATAAGTAAGTATGGAGAGATTTAAATTTAGTAATATACTAACGTAAAACTATAATTTGAGCATGTAATAGTCATGCTTTCTTTCGTATCCAATGGGACTTAACCCTGACCTTTTCAAGCAACAAAAGATTATGGTATGCAAGCAGACTACTTGACATCAATGCAATAAAAAGGGATTAGTTCCTCAAAAATATTCCAACAACGTAGTAATCCTTGTGAATGTGTTACAATTTGGGATCTTTTCTGTTGATTTAGAACACAATTTTTGAAGTGTCTTTAAATAACTCCAAAAATCTTTAAAATAATAAATGCTGAAGTTTTAATGTCTTTGGGGTTTATGCTTGCTACAAGTATTTTTGCTTTTATTTCAACAGAATAATAACATTTTATTTCAAAACATAACATTTTTAAAATTTCCCATGAAAATGCATTTCTATTTACTTGAAGAAAAAAAAACCAACAAAAAACCAAACCATTTAAACCAGTCCAAATTGCCAACCAGATAATGTTCAAATGAAAGAAGTCTGTAATAGTTCCATTTGTTATCACAGAGGTTCTTTTGCTGGGGTTGGAAGAGTAAAAGAGTAGTACAAGCACTGGCACAAAGTCAGTGCCCTCTGAAGACTGCTCAGATCAGGAACAAGCTGAAATCACTGTGATGAAATTGCAGTGAGGAAATAAGGACAAAAAAAGCAATAGAGGTTGTTATTTATTTCTGGGTTTAGCTCAAATAATTTTTTTAAAAAAATATTTCCCTTCAGCATTTTTAATTACTGTAACTATTCCTCTAACTATTATTCTGGTTATAAGAATCATTCCTGCCACCAAAATAAACTGTTACTTAATTGGGCAGTGAAGAAAGCACAGTACTGTATCTTTTAGCAACCAGGTAGCAAAGAAGCGATATGGTTGCAACTGCGTGTGCCTAATGCTCTATCAGTCTCATACACAGCGAAAAGCATCTTCATAAAGTGGAAAGGACACACAGGTGGATCAGGAAAAACTTGAGCAAGTCACTGCTCTGTAGCTTGTCCTGTAGACTCATAGCATTTGGAGATGTGTCTGAGCCATCTGGCTGAGGAACCATTACTCATTGCTCCACACAGATCAGCTGTGTAAGTCCTACTGGAAGGGGAGAGAGCTGGGGCAGGGCAGAGCACCAAGTCCTTCCTGGGAGGATGGAGGTGGCCAGAAAACCCCAAAAGCCACTCCAGAGAGAGCAGGGATACTCCCAAGAGCTTCTGCAGCCAGCGGCCCTTCCCTGGACTTCTCGGGAACGGAGGCAAGAGGAGCACCTCTTCCAGCTCTAGAGCACGTGCATATCTCACAGCCCCAGGCAAAGGGAGGACCCAGCATGCTACATCCTTTTCTCTGATGTCTATGACAGATGTCTATGACACTTTGTAAGAAAAAATCCCAATGAACTAAAAAAGTCTTTTATTCAGCAGTCAGGGTTTCAGGGTTTGCAAAGGTTTTTCTCCACTGAAACACCTCCCAATTTTCAATGGGATTTGGGAACTGACACCCCAGATGCCATCAAAAGCTCTGGCACGCTTGTTAAACAAACCTTAGTGTTTTATCAGCAGAGGAATGAAGAAAAAAAAAAATGACTGAAAATAACGGACATCTCGAGCTAAAGGAGAGACCCGTGAGCTAGTTCATACTCTGTTCTCCTGGGTAGCCCACCTCCAGTGCATGCTCCCACCCCATGTCCCCCAGCCTGGCCATCCCTGCTCTGGTGTCCTGCCTGTCCCACAAAGAGAAGATGCCCACGAGCTTTCCTTGGTCCCACCACCCAGGAGCATTCCAGCTCCCCTCTGAAAGCGTGTGCCAGCTGCTCAAATGCTTCTGAAGGGAGGCAAGGACAGGCAAACCTCTGCAAACAACCCTACACAAAACAGTAGGAAATTCCACTTTCCAGCCTTTGCAGTGCATTAAATCCTAGGGCTTGGCTTCTTGGATTTATATTCCTCCATGGTTCCATTTTTTTAAAAAAAAAAAAAAAAATCACAAGCTGTTAAGCTTCAAAACTTAGTATTTCCTTAACTTGAAGATTTTCAGCTCGACAGCTCTTAAATGTAAACCTCTTTGAAGTCTCCTGAATTAAGCTGCCTCCAGCAAGTCACCATCTCAGCCCCCATCTGTGGAGCCTCCTTCTCTCTGGGGTGACTGATCCCTTTCCCGGCCACCACCGTGGGCTCCTGCACTGCCCTGGGTGCTACCTCACAGGCAGGACCTCACGTGGAGGCTGCATGACCACACGTGTCCCCACAGCTGGCACATGCCACCCCAGGGCAGCTCAGGGGTGACGCACACGCAGCTGCAGGCGCTGAACAACTGGTGATGTCCTGGACCTGTCTATAACCCATGTCACTGTCTTCAGTGACAGCACAACCGAATAAACAACTTGGAGCAACCTCAGAGCAACTTCAGGCAGGCCTGGAGACAGACACAGGACAGCCCTTTCTGAAAACAACGCCGAGAAAAGTGTCTTTTACTAATCCTTTTGAAGAGGACCCACAGGCTACACCTCACTTCAGAGCAAGGACTCCAAAAACGTAGCAGATGGATGGCTCGTTTTCTTGGCTGTTTACACAAAAATATAACCAAACGTGGCCTTTTTCTGGAAAAACCAATGTCACAGGCCAGCAAAGAGAAATCTCTGGAAGTCCCATTCTCCTGGGACATGCCCAAGCACCTCGCAGCACCAGTCTCGGTTGTGCTCTTGGTGACACTTCGCCACACAACACAGAAGGTGGATGGATTCATGCAGGAGCACCACGTCTGCGCTTGTGTTCAAAAGCTTTTTCAAGAGGCTGAGAGCACGAGACTGACCAGGGCAAGACAGTGCTGCTTGCAGCAGCAACAGGTAGAAAAGACTGGAGGAGGAGTGGATAAGGATTAGAAAACAGAGAGGAGAAGCCTGAGGAGCAGTGATGGACCCAAGTTAGCAAGGAGAAGGCTGTGGCAAGATGTAGAAGTGGGAGAATTGTAAAGTCCTATGCAGAACCATAAAGCTGGAGGGAACAAGCAGAAACCACCTCTCCTAGTTTGAGACCCTAAAAAAGAAGCCAAGATCCCCTGATCCCCCAGTCCTTCTGTGGTCTCCAGAGATCACAAGGGTTGGGTCCCCTTCATTACGGTGATCCCACGATATATTATTGCCTTTAGATATGGGCAGGGGTGGGGTGGTGTCATTTAGTTAAAATCTATTTTTCCATGTGGAAAAATTGAAGGAAATTCTACTTAGAACTGGGAAAGAGTTAAGGGGCAGGGAAGAATGTCCTAAAGGCCAGAGGTGGCTTTATTACTAAACTGAAAGCGTTCTCCGTTAGCTGCAGCAGTCCGCTGTTCACAGCGTCCACACATACGTATTTACGTACAGGCAACAGCTAAAGCAGCAGGTACTTTGGGAGGCAACACTCCAAGCAGCTCTGGGATAACATAAACTGCCTCAACGCAGCGTGACCTGTGTCACTAGAAGCTTCTCATCAAGGATGTTCTTGGGAAGGTATCACCATTGCAAGCCGTGGGACACATAAAGGACTAATGGGGAAAGTTACACAAAGCAGGCACGGATCAAGGTGGTTACAGCAGTGAAATGCCAAGTACCTCAACAAGCTACAATATGCCTTCAACCTTCCCTGCAATTATTTCACATTAAAAAAAAAAAAAATGCAAAAACCTCAGGCTTAATTTGAAAATAGCTTTGAGAATTTTTATCCTCGCTCAAGAGGAACTTATTTTCTCTTAAATACCAGGTAAGTGAACGGAATTGGATGGGGCTCAGCAGGCTTAGGGCCCCAGCAATTAGCTGAAGTTATCTCGAGTAAGACTGCAGCACCCTCTGACAAAATTGCCTTCAGTTTATAAAAAAGACTGTTTCTAGTACCAGCATCAACCAAACACTAAGTCTAAGATGAACTGGGCGCTCCAATTCTGTTCTGAGAGGCCTGATCACACCCCCTCGTCCCCTCCTTTCGCCGCTGGCAGGTCAGATATGCCGGTTTCCAGCCCCAGGCCCCGCTGCTGGCACAGCCGCCCCCGAAGCCGCAGGCGCTGCTAGAGGACTCCTGCCCAGCATCCCCGTGGGTCTCCATGCTTCCCATTCTCTACTTTTGATCCTCGGCTGCTACCTCCTTGTTTTTTTGATTTGCTGCCCTTTACTGGTTTTTGTTTTCTCCTTTTCCTAGAAAGGCTCTCCTGGCTTGGTTCGGAGAGCTGATCGAAGTGGGAGAAGAAAGTTTCTGAAGTAAGGGGCAGAGCAAAAGTCAGCCCCATACAACTGACCACAAGCCATGCGTGCATACAATTACAGGAGTCCAGTGGTCTCCATGGAACGCTTCTATCATCTTAATTAACATTTAATACGTGTGATTGATTTATTTGGTTCAAATTAGGCATGGTTTAAAATTCACTCGCATAACACGACCCGACAGCCAGCCACTGAAGAGCTGATCCAACATGACACACAGAATTGCTCCCAAAAGCATAAATGTAGATAAAAAGCAAGCAGCCAGCAGAAAGCAGGGGATTCCCTCTGCTGTCTGCAAAGGGAAGGACAAATCAGGCCCTTCCAGACACGCCTCGAGGTTCTGTACCACATCTCCTGTGCCCCATCACGAAGCTCAGCTCTCCCCGTTCACACTATGAGAGCCACGACTCACACAAAGCAACTCTTAATAAATACCAGATCGCAAAACCTCCAAACCTCACTCAACACAACCAGTCGCACTTGCTGCTGCTTGCCAGGACCCACTGCCCATCAGGCAAGGCCAGGGAATGAAGGCACTCCATCGAGCGCCTGCTCCAAACCACCCAATTCATTTGCAGCTTTTTCTATGACATTTTGTAAGTAGGGTCCAGGCTTTTAATTCCCCTTTGGGAAAACGGCAAGAGAATTCAGGATCTATGTGCTCGTTCCACAGGGAAAGAGGGAAGGAAAAGCTGGGAGTTTGGCTGCTAGTCAGTAATGGCACACTGGAAGGAAGACGGGACGTAGCTTGGGGTATCTGGGTACGATTACTAGAGAAGGAGAGGGCAGAGAGCATGTTCCAGCATGAACCTAGCCCCTGAGGGACTGTCTGGGTGGCAAGAAGCCCAGAACCGCCACCCATCCTGGCCCTGTTTTCCATTACCTCAGCCCACACACACTCCCTTCCACCCTCCCGCCAGCCACGCTCTAGTTGTTCCTCTCCAAAGGCTGCAACAATTGCTGAGCACAGGCAAAATAACAGAGCCCCACACTCAGCACAGCGCTTGGGGTCTGAGGCACCATCCCGGCAACCTACTTTGATTCACAGGAGCAAGCACAACTCCAGAGACAGCCCCAAGGTGACCACAAACACTTTTCTTGACCACGCTAAGGAATAAGGCTCAGACCAAGACCTCCTGAAGCTGGAAAAGGGTTTTTCTAGTGCAGGACAGTATCCTTCTCTTATCACCTCCTCTGAAATCAGATGCTCAGAAGCACCAGACTTGGAGACAAAGCAGATCACATGGAGCAGCTGTAGCCACAGCCACCACTGTGCAGCAGAGGACGGCGCTGGAGCACAGCCTGCGTGGTCCTGCAGCCACGTGGCCTCTCCTTTGCCCCACGCAGGGGACCACCACCAGCCACCCTCTCCTTGCAAGGAAGGAAACACTCACGGAAGGAAGCGAAGCATGGAAAAAGCAACGAACAGAGGGGTCCTCCAACAGCAAGGGGAGCAGGGGGAGAAATTTGTGGAAAAAGGAGAGGTCAAGGGACAGCCACCTGGAGAGGCATTTTACCATCCCGTAAAGGAAAGGCGAGTTTCCCCGTGGAAGGCTTGTGTTTGCATCGAAGCGCACAACTACGTACCTCCACGCTCTCAAACAAGCCACCCTCAAGGAGCAGGATCACACAGGCTTCCAACTCTCAACACCGCAACCAAAACATTACAGCTTTGTTGCGTTACCACCATGGTAAAAACGGGCTTCAACTCTGCAGTCGAGAACAGTACTTCAATAACCCGCATCTGGCATTTGGTATCTTCAACAGCTATTTTCACATCCGAGATTAAACTAAGGGTGTTGTGTTTTTAATTCAACCTCTGAGGCTCTGATCATAGTGGAAGAACTGGCAGCTGCACGTGAAAATCCTGGAGGATATGGCTGCGCAGCCCAGCAGCCCCTCGGCGTCATCGGATGGCCAGTCCCAACAGGAGCAAAGTCTGGAGCGTGACTGGGAGGAAGAGGAAGAGGCAGGCGCTGTTCCTGGGAGGGATGCGGTGGGGGTGGGTCGCCACGCAGCAGATACCCACACTGACCACTTCTCACAGCTAGAGCTGGTTAAGAATGTCAGCAGGCAGGAAACAGTGAGCAGCTAACCGGGGCCAAGTAAAGTTATTTTTACGCCAGGATGCAAACACCTCAAAGATGCTAAAGGGCAGCCTGACAAAGATTTGACTGGCATTATACCTTGGCTACAGGACAGTGATACATTTTCCTTTACAACTGCCCAGACAGGCTCCATCTTCCCCCTGCAACCCTTGTGCGGAGCACGGCTGCTCCCCACGGATCTGCCTTGGTCAGTGACCTAGAGACAGACAACACCCTGGCTTTTCTTGAAGTTTAACTCAGAATATTTTATTGGCTGGATAGCCTCTTACTGAAATTACTGTACAATTTTCACTTGTTTCAGCCAAAATTGAGGGCAATTTTGCTTAAATAAGCCTGTCTGTGCCATTAGGTCTATTTCACCAGGGAAATTTGCTCACGTGTGCATATGACATCATCTATTGACATAACCCCACCGAAACAGGCATTTCAAACCCTTATACTCTGCCATTTCATATGCTGCAATTATACTCAAGCTTAAATGAATCTCTGACACTAGCCTTGCACAGTGTTTCACTTCTCTACCATGCACTTTGCTTGGCTTTGCATTTCCAAAAAAGTATTTTCTTCCGGAGGCTTGCATTCATTTCCACCATGCCCAGAATTTCAACTAAAGAAAACTAAGGTTTTTATAATTGCAAACCTTAAAAATATTTCCAGTGACAATTTTACAAACCAGATTATACATTCTGCTTCTAGAACCTGGAAAAATAACACCCGATAAAAAAAAAGAGACCCTGTGCCCAATTAGGACAACCCAATAAAAGATTTTACCATGTCTTGCGAAGGTTACCACTGTACAACCCAACTGTGCGAGTCCTTCAAGTGGAAAAGAACCTCAACCGGCTAAAGCCTGCTTTAATGCCCTCCTGTTCTCAAGTAAGATTTTTCTGCTGTGAAAAACACTAGTCAGTTGCATTAATGCTCACACATTGCAAGGATTAAATCAAAGTTTAATAGTTACCATACAACTGCTTAAATATTTTACGTATTCTTTCAACTTCATACCATTACTGCAGTTACTACACATAGACATAGCATTCAAGCATTTGAAGTGATACAGCGTTTAAACAAGAGCCTTGAGGAAGAGTTCAGTGCCAGCCATGACATCCATGCTTCCCCCCCCGCCCCTTCACCTGAAAAACCCTTATACCTTGGCATTTCTACTTTATATAGACAACCAAGGACAGTCCAAACATTTGTTTCAACTCTGCCTCGTAGTATCATTGGTAGGCAACAATCTGAGAAAGCCTGAAGGAACCGAGACAGGACCACCTGCCCATCTGAGCTTTTGGGATTTGCTGGAGATTAGCTCCTCATCATTCCCAGGAATTTCTCCACTGGCACTGATCTCCCTCAGTGAGCTCTCTAGGCACACCCTACAGCATTCGAGCTAATCCTCTTCTCCACAAAACCCTCACAGAAGTCATTACATGAGACAACCTCAGAGACTGCAGCCCCTCAGAGGAACACCACAGCCAGCAATTCCCAAATCAAAAGTATTACATTTTACAAGCAGAGTCACAAGCCCTACAAACTCAGTTGTTAGGGGGAAACCATAAACCAATGAGCAACGAAGCTGGTCAGAAATTGAGATGCAGGAAAGGCTGTTTTAGGCAATTATGTAATTAGTGGTCACTTCCAGACAAGAATAAAGCCCTGCTTACCACTTAGTCTCATTTATATTGTCAGCTTTAAAACCAACTCCAATTCCATGAGCTTTACAGCTACTGAGCAGATGACTGGTGAGAAGACTATCTGATTTGTACTTGGTAAAGAGAAGTAGCTAAAATATTTAGCAGTAGCTTCTATGAGAACTTTAAAGCCTTGTTATCTTCTGGATTCAGCATGCCAACTACCCCAACCCATAAAAAAAAGAAACGATAGTACTTTATTAAAATACTAAATTTTATTTTTTTTCCACGTACATTTAGTCTCCCCACCATTTCCATTTGTCTGACCACCACCACCACCATGCCTTATCAAAACATTCCATACATACTTAAAATGAAGCTGAGGGTGGAGTCCCGTCTTTAAAAACTAAACAGGCATTTTGGACAACACATTCTTGGCAAGGTAATCTGGATGACATTTATCAGACACAGTAGAGAAAGCTCTTTCAGCATTTGTAAAAAGGACAGCCAAATAATGGTTACAGAAATAAGACTGCAGATTTTAATGAACTGTTTAAACTGTTTTCTTTTCTTACAGAGTCTGTCTCCACTGCCAGAGAGCTTGAATGACCTGGAAGTGTACACAAAAAGTTAGAAATTGAAATCAATTTTTCCAATTATTTCCAGTTTACTACCTCCACTTACTCCACAAAATACTGACATTAAATTACAACAAAAAAATACATTTCTTTCAGAGAAAATAAAGTTCAAAGCAAGACATTAGGTCCTTCTGCTAGTAGACAGTTATTCACTGTAAGTCACAATAGTAAGAATTCAGTGAAGGTAAGCTAGAGGATGGGTGGATGGGTGTGGACCAGCTAGGCAAATATTGGCTGAACTCTGCCTACCCTGGCTAATGTCAGACCAACTCCAGTAGCTGAGACTAACTGCTTTTAAACATTCTTTCAAAAACCTATCAATTTGTCTATCAGACAAGTTTACTCTGAACCACTGAGGGAAGCAGGAAAGTGTAAGGAATTCTGTCACTGGAAGAAAGTTTTTACTTACAGGAATTTTGATAGGGAAATCTAAGACACATTTTAGCCTACCATATGTTGAGTAATAACTAATTCAGAAACTTGCTTCCTGATACCACCACCTTTTGGCTTGCCCTCTTAAAAGAGTTCAGTTGACTTTGGGAGAAAATGTAGCAAGAAAGCCATAATCTCAATCACAAAACAGTTCCCCCTCCCAGACACCCTCCCCAACAAAAGGCTGAACAGCAGACTGGCCTAGGTGGCCAAATTCAGCAGCAAGGAAAACCACAGCTCATTTCCTTAGCCAATATGGTGCCAAAAGGAAAATTCTGTGGGTTTAGTAAGCAAGAGATAATTTACCAACCATATAAAAGCTGGAAAAATGTAATAAAATATTAGCTCTCCCATCTTAGCCAACTAAACCCCTTAAACTGTTCCCATTTATTTGATTTGAAGTATTGTTCGTGGTTTGTAACCCTTTGAAACAGTCCAAAGCTTGTAAAGATTAAGAAGTGGAAAAGAATCCCTAAGGCAGGTTATAAAAGTTTTTGGACTTTATCGAGTTCCAATAAATTCAGTTACCTTCTGGTCCTCCGTCCTGAAGCAATTCTTAACATAGTTGGCAAATTTGGGTTCCAGCTTCGGAAGGGAAGAACCCTATTTTGAAAAAAAAGCAAGCTTTAGTGTATGCAGGTCATTTAATGATTCCAATAAATAACTCGTGAAGCTTAAATCCCTTGCAACACACACGGAATTTTACTGAACTCACCTTGCAACATCCCAAACCAATCTGCTTTTAAGGTTTTTTTTTAAATTTTGCTTTCTACAGTACCCAGGTATTTCTGACAGGTTGGTGCCCACACACTAAAATTGCTGTACAAGCATCTTTGTTCATGCTCAAAAACCTAATAGCAATCATTCATCACTTAAAATAACCTTGCCTGTAGTCAACGTTCATATGCTATGCAGATAAACCAGAACTAATTCTGTATCTACCTATTCCTACTACAGCACTCAACTTGAGACATTATTATCCTTCACAGGTATGTTTTAGACTTCAGCTCTCTAAAGCAAAAAATTAAGTGATCTCCCACCTACCCTTCAAAACTTTCTCACACATTAACTCTATGAATTTAAAGAACCATTCTAGAAACATTTGTTTGCATCTCTGAAATTGTACATCCTCAAATGTACAAAGCAAATTCAGTAATAATTCATGAACATGGTTTATCTTCATGCCTCTTCCCATCTCCAGGCAAAATAATACAGCACACTCTTTTAAGAGACATTGATGTATTTCACAAGCCCAGTGAATAGCATTTTTCCCATTTTTCAGGTATATCAGTTGAAATATACCTAGCCAATTGCGACAGTACACTTAGCTGCTACTTGGCACACTGCAGAGACAGCAATTTTATGTTCAAAGGAAACAAAGCTACATTAGGAAGATCTGAACCTGCAAGACTGCAAGCAAAATGCTTGGATTCGGACAATTTTTTAGTTTTGTATTGTCAGGTACTGATGCTTTTCTATTGGCTTGCTGACATCTACCTACTACATAATACAGCAGTTCCACTCTAAAAATTTAATGAAGTGAGGTTTTTCCAAAGCTGCTAACTTGCTGGCTGTCAGCTAGAAGTGCTATTGTATATGGCAATGCACAAACCTTTTGCCTAACTAAGATATGCTTTCGCACCATCTCTGAAAACATTAAATTAAGCTGCCCGCTATTGCTTCTACATATTTGTGCTTACACAGCATTTCCAAGTAACAACACTCTTCAACAGAAAAGTTGCCGGTTATCTGGTCTGCATGCTTCCCTCCACAGGGACATCTGTCTACCGTGAGTAGCTCAGCCACTTCTGCTTACACTGCACTAAGAAAACACTTAATAGTAGCTCCTCTGAGTCATGCAAAAAGCCACCCTAGCATCCACTAGATCCAAGAGGTTAGTCTGACCTAGCAGAACGATAGCATCCATCACTGTCAGGTTCACAATTCAGGGATATGCATTCCGATCTTGATCACAATCTGTCATTGCTCACACTGAATCCACTCTATACTGAAACACTTAAGTCTTATTTTTGCATTCCTGGGATGAAACCACCTTAAAACATCAAGAATCTAAGAAGAATATAATCCTAATTCTTTAGATTACTTAACTGCCACTGTAAGGGGGGGGAGGTTTATAAACTCAGACCAAACAAAAAACCAACTCACCCAAAAAACCCATGGAATTCTTCAGAGCACTGACAAGCCAAAAACAAAGTCTCCAATAAATAATCTGGTTTGGTCACAAACAACCTGTAAGCACACACCTGAGCTAGTGAAGTAAAACCAGAACCCCTAGTCCAGATGTCAGGTCCTCACTACCATCTATTCTCCCATACAGGTGCATACTCAACTGCACCCATAGCTAGCACATGGGTTCCAAAGTTGGTTAAGGGGGAAAAGAATAGCTGCTACCTGCTACACTTTTACCTAACCAGCCTATAATTAAAATGCAATTTCATTTTTATATGTAAACAGCAGCTAAAAAAACCACTCATATGCATAACCATGAAGTGGTAGTCAAAGCTACTAAGAACCAGAAACCAAGTGAGTGTCCTGTGACCTTCAAAAGATGAAACATCCGTTGAGGAGACTCAATCCCAGATACCCAGTTCAAAAAGCAGATGCTTTCAGGTCCTTATAGATTCATTAATGTATATCACAAGGACCTATCTCCCCCTTCTGGAAATTATAAAGCTTTACAAGCATCCGGCTACGAGTCAGATACCGCTTTAGAACAAAGTTATTCCAAGCATGTGAGGAACTCTGCTCTACTCTAGGCTGCCTAAAATAAAATGTATGTGCTAGTTAAAAGACCTTTAGAATAAATATCACCCATGGTTTATTGTTTTGTTGTGGGGTTCCGGTTTTGGGGTTTTGTTGTGTTGTTTTGGTTGGGTTTTTTTTTTTTTTTCTTTCAAATTTTAGCTTGAAACAGTTCATTAAGAAATACCAAATCACTAATCACCAGTACTGGAAGAATACAAAACCAAAGCGGTTTTGCTTTGCAGAAGTACAAAGCCTTCTTTTTCTCCCCAGAAGTTTTCATTTCTCTGACCTTCAACATCACCATATTCTGGTAACAGCACAGCAGCTTCTAAAACATCCAATTCTTCTGATTGGTTTAAGTGTGAAAATAAGGCTGAGAACCTGAAGTTCCTGAAAACTCACCTTATCTATGGATGCTTGCATTTTTGCTTTAATCTCCTCTAACGACAGAGGGACTTTTGGTGTTTTTGGAGTTAGGGATTTATCCTTCTTGGAATCTGGAGTCTGAAAATTATTTTTTTCATTAGAAATTTGTACATAAATAAAGCTACTTAGTATACAAGATCAAGTTTTCTAAAACCGAGAACGTTAAAAAATCTACTGTAGAATTTATACAGAATAAATGAACTAGCTATCACAGATACATCAGACTGTTTTCAAAGTCATAGAAAAATTTGTGCTTACAACACATTCCTCAGAGACAAGGGTAAGAACAATATTTAAGTTTGGAGTTATTACAGTTAGCATAGCTAGCATCATATGCTTCTGGGCAGGTACCTACACAGCACTGTCCCAACAGAAATGAAACCAAAATATTCCAAACATGCAGTGATTTATTAGATCATGCTTTAAGAAGATCTTAGCTGGTTTGGTCATATCTTCATCACTGAAGAGTTTCAGTGTGTTCAGGGGAACACAACGCAATGAACTGTATCCCCCAGCATGCTTTGCATTAAGATTCAAAAACCTAACTTAATGGTTAGTGCATTACTTAAAGTTACCATTGGGCAAAAAAGCTAGCTCCCACACTAGAATAAACATTTGTTCTACTTATTAGTCTTCACTCACTTTTGATTTAGATGCTGGTGTGGACGGCTTAGAGTCTTTTCCATTTTGCTTTGCTTTCTGCATATTTTTTCCTGAAGCCTCACGGACAGGCTGAAAAGAATGCACTTAAGTTCATTTACCATGAAAAAGCAGGAAAAAATATTGAAAACTTAACATTTAAACAAGCTTAAGTGAAAAATATGTACTATTTAACCTCAAAAAGGCATTTTCACTGCCCATGCAATACAATCAGCATCCATTATTTAAGCAAAAAGCATATACACTACAGGAACTCAAATGAAGAACTGTTGGTATAGTACAATACATAACATAACAAAGATAAAAGTTTTGTTATGATGCCAGACAACTATTTGGGACCTCCACTACATTTTCCTTGCATATTACATCTTTATATATTACCTTTATCTTTATATATTTATATATGTATATATTATATACAGACTTTTGGGGCAGACATTGCCCAAGACTAATTCTAGACAGCACTACAATTCAAATATGTGATTCAGTGCTACCTGGTTTGTTGTAACACAACCATTACGGTGTTTCTGTATGAAATGCCAAACAAGAGGTCATGGTTGTGTTATCTGGGATGTGCATGGGCAATACCACATGTGCATTGAGGAAGTGGATTCTTACATTCCTATATAAATCAAGAGACCATTTCGTTTAGCCACACTAGATCTGATTAGATGGCAGGAAATTGGCAGTTCAGCTTGGCTTTACCAGGCCTTAAATTATTGTGCACTATCACCTATAGAAATCCATTGGGACAGAGCAGCATATAACAAAGTAAAACGTTAAATACTTGTTTCTAAACAGCAAATACGAACATATAAACTCAAGCCTAAGTATGCAAGTTCAACAAAACTACTACCTTCTACCTCTGCAGTTGCCAAGTTGTCTTACCGTTTATTTACCACCAGATGGCACTCACGGGCTGATGTAACTTCACATTCAAACCCCTGGCTGCCTGAAGGGAACCTTTTCCAGTGGGCTCACATATTTAGATCCCTTTTTTGTTCAAAGTTAAGATTACTAAGAAGACCTTATTCACAGCACGCATGACTAAATGAAATGGCAAAGCACAACCCACATATCTGAGCAGGATTCTTTGCTGCCCAATACTGCACAAGTGCATATGCACACTGCTGAAGAACCCAGCCACGCCTCTGCAGCAAAGTAAATAAAACACAAACTCTATGCACATTCACACTGAAGTGTTTTGATGTCCTACCACAATTTTTTTATACAGACCAAGCTAATTCAAAAGTGTCCTGTTCACACATTCCAAACAGCTGTGCTTAAACTCGGTTTAGGGGATTATCTGCCCAATTACTGTCACCCCTTGTATTGATATCATCCATTATAAAACAAAATACTGCATTAGAGAACACCTCAATTAGCTTCTGCATCACCATAAATGCAGAGTTCAAACCTAAAAAGCTACAGCTTACACAAACACAGCTTCCCCCCACCCCTTCAGCTTTAGGGGTCTTCACATGAATCCTCAAAGATGACTCAATCAGGACAGGTAATTAACATCTGTTAGCAAGTTAAGAGGCATTAGCACTTGCTCCCTTTGCCTGAATAAACTTAGCTGCAGACACTAAGTCCATCTGGCATTAACGCTCACTTCAAGTTCATTAAACAGGCTGTTTAATCATGGGTGCAGACGGTCAGTGTGTGTATGTATCTATGCCACTTACTTTCTTCACTGGTGTTTTCATTTCTTCCTCATCCTCCTCCAAGTCATCCTCATCACTACAATCAGAAAGTTAGTCACTCCTCGTAACTCAAGATTCATACAGCTTTACCCACATTAGGAATTAATCCTCCACCTCCTTCCCAATAAAATGTTTTATTCATTAAGGAAGCGAGTAACCTTTCAAAGTATATCCTCCTTTTAACACATAGCAAGGTGTTAGGCCAAATACTCTACTACCATTAAAGCAGTTAAACACACTCCCTTCTGCTTTAATACTGAAGGCGTGTATCTTCAGATTTCAACTACTACTAATACAGAAATTCTGAATTTATTAGAAGTTAATGAATTTATAAACTAAGTTTTATAACCCAGTATAACATATTTGAGTAATATAGTTTAGATTCCATTGTGAAGATAAACTTGAGATAATTCTGCTTTTATTTGTAGCAAAGATAAAAAAGTAGTTTGCTCACTTAAGATCCAGTTATGTCACACAATTCATATTCTGAAAGTTAACCCTGTATTTCAAAATTCAGTATCAATACATACTCATCATCATCCTCATCATCTTCATCATCCTCATCATCCTCTTCTGATAATTTTGCTTTTTTCTTTAAAAAAAAAATAATCCAGTATGTTACATGTCAATACCATTTCGTCCTAATAAACAGCAACCTTGATCCAAAACAATGTGGCATAATGCTTACAAGACTATCTTCCATCAACATACTCTGAGCATATGAGCCTTTCCTCTACCCTACAGAGCTTTAATCAGCATTTCAATTCTTGCAGCACATGCTGATGTTTATACCAGAATCTGCACACTCAGTTACTGCAGTGGACAGAACTTCCACATAAAAGTTGCCTCCCCGTATTGGCCCCTCCAGCAAAGGTTTGGAAACCATCTGTACTTAACTAAGCTTCTGTAATTTAGTACTTGTCAAGACCCAAGTAGAAAATAATCCTTCCCCACATATATCAACAGACCACATATTAAGTGAGTCACAGCAAGCCATCTAACTGCTTACTCCTAGAGGCAGCAGTGATACCAAACCAAAAGAAAATTCTGCAGACAAGCTGATTAGAAGTGTATATGTATATATATATATATACACACACATACCTGTGGTGTTTTAGCTCCTCCTCCACTTGCTGGTCTCTTTGTCGAAGTGTTCACAATTTTTGCGTCATCTTCCTCATCATCTGATTCTGGTTCTTCCTCTAATGCTGACAAAATGATGGCAACGTGTAAAAAACCCCACCTCATTCAATAGTTAAAGCAAGAGAGTAGGAAACAAACAGAAGACTATCACCCACAACTAAACAGGCATGGTCTCACTGAGGTGCTGGATGGATAGGAGGAAGCTTCTTACTATCAATCTAACCACTGAGACCAGAAACTTTTCTGGCTGTGTGTATGCAGGCACTACAGTGAAACACAAAATGGGTGAATAATCATCTGTACACTGCCTGTAGTGGTCCTCACAGAAAAGAAGCCACAGAAAGTCAAGAATAAAATTTACTTTATTTCTAAGAAGGTACTTTTAACAGAACTTCTGAAGCTATGAAGATCAGTTTCAAAGAGAATTCTACGTTCATAGAATCATAGAATGGTTTGGGTTGGAAGGGGCCTTAAAGATCATCTAATTCCAACACCCCTGCTCAAACTGCAATGCTGACAAACATGCCCCTTATCCACACAAGACAAGAGCCAAGAAAAGGAATATAAGAATTTCTCTGAAGTCCTTTGTCCCACCCGTTACCTCATGCCTCCGAGAACAGCGAATTAAAACAACCAGAGGGTCTTTATTAGAGAATGTACTGCTTGAGACACCAGATAAATCACTCAAGTTCTGCTGGTGCTGACAGGTAGCAAGATCACAGACTTGTAACCAGAGTAATACATACCTACGAGATGTTGGCCACTAACATAAACAGGCCCCGAACCGCATTTCAACCTCAAGACCACGGGTGGTGTGATCTCAAAGCCACCTAATGAAACCTAAGGAAAAAAGCATTGTTATTTATTCAAATATTACAGGTAAAGTGTGCTTCACACATAATCCATTCAAATGAAACCAAGAGCAGCAATGTGTAGACTCCAAAGCTAATACAGTTAGTGACTCCCAGTTTCTACCTGACAGAATATTCCGGAAGTGTCAAGTCAGGGTCAATAAGCCACAACAGGGTTTACTACGCTCTCGTTGCTTATCACAATTAAAGCACAAGTTTCAAAGCCAGACCAATCCACATTTGTTTTCTGCTCCTCTTGGCGGCAATTCCAGTTTGAACATTATCCATCACACCTGCCGCCAGCATTGTGCAGTTCCACTTGTACAACATCAGCAACACCGATTCAAATTACATTCCAGATGGCAGGAATGACAAGGGTGCCCTTAAATCAAGAAAGGGTAGCAGTCATCTTTAGAATGTCTTAAGAACTTGGGATGTGCAGAAAAACTTCCATTTTTCTCATCCCAGTCTCAAAGAAAGAAACACAGGCTACAGGTGCATCTGCTTGCAAGCACACACATTTATATCCGTAGAGATGACACACGTAATTACTAGCACTTAAGAAAATTCGTAATTTGAACAGAACTCCATCATCTCTATATGACTACAGTTAAGTCTACTAGGCATAAAAAAAAAAGTATTCCTAGTTAGCTTGTATTTACTACACATGCTAAACCTGACACTTGTCTGAATAGGCTACTGTGCAGTTTCACTAAAATTCAGTCAACTAAAACCTTTTCTAACGAGTCTTTATCACCTGAGATCCAACTCACAGGAGATTTTTCCAAGTTCCTGTACTTACCGTAGGCTGCACTGACATTTTCAGAGATGCCAGTACTACTTTAATCGGGTTGCCTTCATAGTCCAATGCTTCTGCTTCTACAACATGTAATTCATCTTTGGCTCCAGCGCCTAAAGTAACCTGTGAAGAACAGTGCACATTCTGAGAATCTTCACAAGTATTCTGAAGCCTTTAACACTCCACTCACCGTCCTGCATCTCTCAAGACTGAAGTCTGTATTTCTGACTGCTAATGACAGAGCTGCATGCCTCCCCAAGCCAATATCCCCTTTCCCCATGACACCAGCATGTCAATGTTGCAAGGTACAACTCAAGGCATGTTCTCAGAGTGAAAAGTAGACCTTTTGTTCCCGGATTACCTCACTGAAATGGGTCATTGCCAAGTCCAATCGGCACTGATGCTGGCCAAGGGAAGAACTACAAACACATGCGCAGAGTAAGGGAAACAACTTCCACTGCTGCTACACAATCACAGCTTTTGTCCTTCCCCTTCCTGCCATGTTTCATCTGCCAATTGCTTCACTTTGTCACACTGCACACTTTTTGATTATTTGACATTCAATGAGGAGTTAAGCCTTAACAACTCCTCCATTCAGCACTGTCATTTATGCATATGCCTTCTGCATTAACACACCAAGGTCTGAGGGCTGCTGTCCCAGAGCATTTTACAACTCAAATGCTGGGATTTCTTTCACTGAATACAAGCCTGGCACTTTCTTAAGACTCAAAAATCATAGCTGCAGGGAGGCAAATGAGTGACAGACACATGACAGGCCTGAAATTCCAGTTCTCTGAACCTCTGGCATCTGAGTCAGGATTACTTGCAAGAGACATGAAAAACCAAGAATCCCTTGAAGGACTACAATTATTCCTGCCACCAGTGACCAAAGCTCTCTGCTTCCTTTCCCAATGCCCACAAACAGAAAGATTCCCACCTTCCACAGAAGATGTGGGTGTAAACACTTCAGGCAGAGAGATACAACTTAAGTTTCCATTCTTCAAGAGCTGAGTTTTAGACAGGCTATAATGATGCAGATCAGATGTATCAGTTTGAAGGCTCAGAAACGGGTTATAGGATTCACCTACCCTGAGAACTTTTATTACTGTAAATTTAAAGAAGTGAAATTGCTGCTCTGATCTCACCTCTCAAAGAGGTTAGCAACACCACTAAATCATTCAGGCAGTGGACTACCCAACCAGGACAAGAACTTAAGTGCATGCCCTCCACACCATTACTCCTGTCATCTGCAACAGTTCAAGCAATACTATGGCACTTGATTATCCATTTACTTACTAAATGTCTGGCAAGTGTCTATTCATGTGCCTTAATTTCTACACTGAAGGAACACACATTGGTAATAAATAGGTAATGAAACAGTGACCATCTCTATATCCTCAAGCTATCTTTAATAAGGAATCTGCAGAAGCCCTCATGCCACTTTTTGCCTCTCTATATGCATTAATATGCCTCCCCTTTCACTTTCACCTCCTTCTGTACCTCATACCCAAGTCCATCACCACAATTGTATCTTAACTGCCAGTTAACCTTTTATACATCTAGTCTTATCAGGTGCACAGACCAGTCACCACATACTTGCTACCTTCACTCTTCATCCTTCATCAACTCCCTCCTCCACTTGCCAAGGCATTTCCAGTTTGTCATTCATTATTTTAACCTCCATTTCTCCTGTGTATCATCTTTTGTCTTAAGACAGGCTACTAAGTACTAGTATGCAACCAATCTGCTGCTGGGGGGGGGGGGGGGGGGGGGGGGCGGGGGGCGG
>JAVJGJ010000061.1:46741613-46752391 GCA_035590215.1 Microhierax caerulescens
ACACCTGCATGTGTTCAGCCACAAGCAGGAGGGAGGCGAGGGGACTCAAACCCACCTTCCATTTTGCAGCCCCAGCCCCGTGGCCACGCACCGGGCTGTGAAGCAGCCGCAGCCAGCCGGGCTCACAGGGGGTTTCCTCATAAATTCTGATTCACAGAGAACGAGTTCCTCCCCTCCCTGCCCCTTTCACAGCCTCACTAAAACCAGCCGCCCAAGCCCGCCCTGACAACTTGTGTACCACCTGAGTCTGACACCGATGTTACATGTCATTAACCAAACATAAACCAGCGGTCGTGTCTTAACAGGAAAAGTTAAATCTCTTTATGCAGTTAAATAAAGATACCTTGTCCAGTCATTAAGAAGTGATTAGCTTATCTAAGAAATAACAGCGCTAGCGCTGTCAGACTGGCACACAAACACTAAAAAGAGCAGGGATCAGATATCACATTAGGCTAATTATAAAGAGAAGAAAAGACAAGCAGAAGCATAAATAGCCATGTGGACAGTATTTTGCTGGATTTTTTCTTTGCACGGAAAAGGCTAAACACATTCTGCAAAGGAGAAATATGAGTATTAAAAAAAAATCCTCCTCTGGTTTTATTCAGTGAGTACTGGCTGTAAGAAGGCAACGTGCCTGCATGCTGTCTTCCAGGTTGTGTGAAGCAGTGGCCAAATCCTGATAAGGACCAAGTTTCTCAAACCTACCAGAAATCCTGAAACCTCTGCACAGCCAACCTGCAGCACAATTCCAGACCGTGGAGCCTTTGCGTGACAGAAGGAGCCAGGCGGCACAGCCGGTCCCGCACGCCTCCCGCTCACCCCTCACCGCCGCCGGGTTCCTCCCCCCGCGCAGCCACAGAAGCTCCTGAGCATTTTTGGAAACTGGGTTCACTCAGTTTCTTGCCAATCCTGATGTGTTGACCAGAGTCACCTTGCCCATCCCTGAAGTCCAAAGATGCTTAATTTTCATCAGCAAGAAGTTAAGCACCATTCCTGCAATTTCTACCCCGTTAACACCAAGAAATAAGGTTTGCCCACCCACCACTACCCACCGGCGGGGTGGTTTCTACCTGTGTGTCCCCTTTCCACCGCACTCAGTGGCTTCCAGTGCATGAACCGAGCAGTTTCTGCAGCAACCATGCCATCCTCGAGCCCCAGAAGGCAGGATTTATGGGCTGACTATCCTGACACCTTATGCATTTCACTCCCAGGTTATATCTGGGGAAAAAGCTCAGCTTCTAAGACCAAGAGACAAAATCCAATATACCAAGCCAGAAGCTGCCCAAGAGGAAAAAGCTGCAGCAGAAAGCACCAAAGCTCTCAGGTCCTCGCTGGAGAGACGTCTGCTCCTGCCAGGGGTGATGGCTGTGGCTGCTCTCCCTGCTCCCAGGTTTGTAAACCACATGAGTTTTTCTCACTCAAAACACAGAGGAGTGATGCTGTCCTTAGGATACCGACGACCCAGATTAAAGTCCCTTTTCTGACAAAATTACAACAGAAATTTGACTTTGTTTTCTGAAGGATGCCTTACACACTCACTGATAGAGCCAGCGCTTCACCCAGCGAACAGGAGGTCCGCGCTCTGCACCCACCCAGCCTGCAGACCTGCAAGATCCAGTCAGCTTTTTTGGGACACAGGCACTAAGCACCCAGCAGATCCCAAACCAGGGGCCACCCTACCCCCCACGAAAGCTGTTGCTGAACGCCTGCTGCTGGGGCAGTGCGCAGCCAGAGCGCAGGGACCTGTGACAGCGTTCGAAACCTGCAAACATCTTGGCACTTGAGAGCCCATGGAGGCAGAAAGCTGGGTGCCTGGTGGCATGGGGAACCTCCAGGATTAAGTGGGGGTTGTGAGGATCCCAATTTTTAATTTAGGCTTAAAACATCAGTTTGATGGGAGCAGCCAAAGTGCAGATGGGGCAGCAGGCAGGAAGCTGCCAGCCTTGCTCCAACACCCAGCTAAGCACATCACTGCGGTCCCCTCCAGCCATGGCCAGAGACAGCTCTCTGCTCTGCAGGGGATGTGCTGGTACCGAAGAGATAGCCATCCTCTCATGCCACGGGTCAGGGCATCGCCCACAACAAAGTTTTCCAACAAAACTGAAGTACTGACCCAATAAGCAGAGGTCAGGACCCATGCCTGACTGACTGGTATAGCCAGAAATATCTGGTCACTGTTGGCGGAGAAGGGAGGTGGGTTTCCATTTTTAACGTTTACATCCTTTTTAAAGCTTTTATTCACCAAAACCTGCTATTAATAATGATGGCAGATCCTACTTTCCTTGAGGTAATGCCAATTTTAATGCATTTTTTTACATAACTATAGTAATACTGAGGAACAAGTAGTAAGTGATAGATACTTTAATGTAATATGAGTCAATATGTATTTATATGTGCTTTATGACTTAATCAATATTGCTACATTAGCAAGAATAAATATGGTGTTTCCTTTTCTGGCACTGGAAAGAACAAATAAGGAAAGTCACATTATGAAGTTTAGGAATGAATAAAATCTCTGCATTTCCCAGATAATTCAGTAAATCTCTGACATTCATTTGTTCTCCAGAGCAGAGCAAGTACCGCCCTGGGCAGGGTGCTGGGCGGGCAGCACCCACACACTCAGCTTGGGACTCCGATTCAAATTTTTCATGGACAGCTTCCTAAGAGAAACTTTCAAAAAGGAGACAGGCCCCAGCACCGACTGTACATCTGCTTCATCACCCTGAATCTCAAAATGGTGGGCTTCACACCCTGGGCGAGGAAGGGTTCCACCACGGAAGAACAAGAGGAGCTCGCAGCTCGTGGTACCCACACGTCTTTGCAACCAGCACCTTCCCCAGCAGCGCGCAGCCCGGCTGCCAGCAAAAGGGAAGGACAAAGCGCTCCCCATTTGTTACCCCCCAGCCCGTTCCCTGCTGCAAAAGATGTAGGTTGTGGCAGGCAGGAGAGACCCAGTTTTATTATGGACAGAAACTTTTCCACCAATTATTTTTTCTGGGGTACTGGTCCCACCCAATGCAGCAGAGAAGCCCAGCCCCAGCAGCAAGACGTTCAGCCTACACGTCCTCCAGTGTCATCCTATGGTGGCAAGCCTCTGGCTGGAGCGAACCTGCTGGGAAAGCTCGTCCCTGGCTCCTCTCTGCACCCGCTGCCCCCAGGTCAGAGCCAGGCTCCTGCCTCCTCCTTGGGCACATAACCCAGACAACCAGTTATCTCTGCACGGTGCGATGCCATGTCACCCTGCTCCTGCCAGACCATCACAGGGAGTGACAGCCAGCATCTGCAGCCTGAGTTTGAAGCACCTTGATGGGTGCAGGACAAGTCTGGCTTCTGATATTTGCTTTGAGCATGCCCAGACCGTGCCAGAAAAGAGAAGCCCATAATGCTGGGAGTCAAATCTAGGCACCAGCTGGGAAAAAGTAAAGACCGCAGCACTTGTTCCTGCCCCCAAATCCCCCAAATCCAAGCAAGCAGTATGCATTTCTGCTAGGACCTCCTTGGACGATGGCAATTCTGGGTGGAGCAGAGTATTTAGCGCTTTGTCTTACTCATGATCTACCCTCTGTGGTCTAACACGACGGACACCGAGCGACCGTGGTCTAAAGAAACAGCACTGGAAAGCGGCTTATGGTTCCACCTTCTCTAATGGCACCGAAATGGCTTGAGCTCCAACCCTTAAAGCTCACGTTCCTGACACCACACGTAAGGGCTTGGTCTTGAAGACCCCAGTGAGACTCCCAGCCAGGGAGTTTAAGACAGGATCTTAATTTAGCTCATCTGTCTAAAGACACTCAGAGCAGGTCTCGGCAGGGCCAGTGTCCCCCATGTCACCCGGCACACCTCCTTCCCCTGCCACACGGCTACAGAGGATCGCTCGCTTCACACCCTCATGCCAGCATGAGCGGGCTGCCACTCGAGATGGCGATCCGGCGATCCCTCGCCCACGCTCACCCGGGCACCAGCAACCAGACCAGCTCCGTGAGGACTCCTCCGTCTCTGCTCCTGCTCGGTGGCGGACACTGTCCCTGTGCTGCACGGGGGAACCTGAGACACCTGTGACTTCAGACACCACTTGGTGCACTCCTCTGGAGGAATTAACTGCTGGAAATTCAGCTGCTGCGTATTACTTATTCCTTTGGCTGGAGCCAAGCAGGTTCTGTCTCCATCCTCCACCGTTGGCCTTCTGGGCTACTCAAAACACAGACTTTTTTCCTAGATCTGGGCTAAAAGGTGGTGCCAGCAATGCCGATGCTCCTGCCAGACCCGCCTCGGGCCAGCCGTGGGCTGCCTCGCCCAGGCAGGAGCCTCTCCCAGTGCCCCCAGTTCCATTTAACTCAAAACACAGCCTCTTCCACTGCACCAGTCTTCCCCACCCCCCCACCCCCCCGTCACACCAGGACGACCCCCGTGTCTATCCCCTTGCCATGCTGCCTTTACTCTGGTTTCTGTGGGGTCAGAGCCTGACTTTACAGATCACTGAGCTGGGACTCACGTAAGGACAGGAGCAGGAAAAGGAAAAAAAGGAAAAAAAAAAAAATCTCCTCTGTCCTCAATTCGGAGAGTTTGGCAGGATTTGTTTATTTTTAACGGATCACCGCCGCCACATTTCAGACCTTTTCCTGTTGTGATCGTTAGGACTTTTAACTGGATCATAAATCTTTTATTAACATTTGGTATTATACTAATTAAAACTGTTCTACGTATGTATTATTAATTTCTCCAGCACTTCTTGTGCGGGTGACGTTTTTAGCTGGCTTAGCAGAATGCACCATAGTAAATAAGGAGAAACTCATTTCCAGGCAATTAGGCCTGCAGAAAAATAAGTTTCTTAATGGAGGGCATGATCATTACAAATTTTACCTAAATAAACAGGGTTTCTTAATGGTAACTCTTCAAGCTAAGTAAACAGATTGGTGTGGTAATGTCCTAAGCAATACTTAAATGTAACTGTTTAATAAATTGGTAAATTACTCATTTCATCTTAGAACAAAATGGTAATACTGTAGTAATAACCTAGTATATATTCTGTAAATATGAAGCATTATCACTTTAGCTCTGAAGAAATCACCACAGTGATATGTCAGCATTGATCTAAAACTGCAGCATTTTATCTCAAGTTTATTACCCATTTTTGAGAATCGCTGAGATTTTCAGAGCATAATGGCAATAAAAGAAGAATTTAAAAAGCGCTTAAATGTGCATAAGTTAATCAGAGGTATCCTCGGGGGGAAAAGGAAATTTGGTAAAACATGAATTATAAGCATCATTTAAACTTACTTTGGACACTAGAGATAATAAATGGCACCATAATTTAGAAATAGCTTTTAACATCAATGACTGTAAGAGGCACTTTACTGTTCATAAGAATTGCAAAGCAACGGTGCTGAGGCCAATTTTATTAGCCATTTTTTTCTTTATAAAAGCAATCCAACCATTTCCAAACTGAGCAGACAGGAACAAGAGTTACATGTTAATATGCAAAATGCATTTCAGTTTTGGGTTTTTTTTTAAATAGCCAGCAATAAATTTACCAAAAGATACAGTCTGGAGACAATTGAATGATCATTGAAGAAGAATAAAGCTTTCTCAGACTTTACATATTTGGGAAGAGCGGATAAGAGGAGGAAAAGGAGGGAGAGAGGATCGTTCATACATCCCTATTTACTGGGGAATGTCGCGGCACTTCCGAAGCGAAGGGGAGCGGCAGTAAATCAGAGGGAGGCAGCGCCAGAGGAACAAGGCTTCTCCTTGCTAACTTTTCACCACCGACAAAGCGTCCGAGGATCACAGCGGTCCGTACAATACCCCATTAACATGCCTCCTCTCCCAGCGGCAGGACAGCCTACAATACATCTTTCAGAGCTATCAATTATCAGCCCTTGCACCAATAAATTTTGGCCAGGCAGGACAAGAGCCCCTTTGACCGAGTGGCAGCACACGCGTACGTGGGGGGGCTCCGGCTGCTGTGCTGGGGGGGGGCTTGGGGCAGCCTGGCCCCGGGGGGAGCAGCGCCCTGGCCCCCCAGGTATCTCGCTGCAGTATCCCCTTCTGACACCCGCCTCCCGCTGCCGTGCCGGTGATCGTGAGGCAGCGGAATCGGCGTGAGCACCGGCTTCACCCTGATGGTGCCCCGTGTGCACGCTCACACCCTGACTGGGGTAACTGGCAAACAAACCGAACCCAAGAATTAAAATTCATTTTCATTGTTTTCAGAGTAATCCTGCGACTCAAGGATAAGAGAGAGTAATATTGTGGAGGCTTTCCATGTCTAAGGCATCTGAGATCCCTGGCACATGAAGCAGCCCTGCTTGGCAGAATGGAGTTTTAAGTCGGAAACTGAGGAGAAAGCAAATATCTATATTTCAATTATTCTACTCCTGACCACTTCAGCATAATCAACTTGTAATTACAGTGGTTATCCCACATTGCCAAACCAACTCCTCTGTGCTTTGGGAGCTGCTTGGAGGAATCTCAGCTCTCCAGTTTGTCTCCCAGTAGTTTCTGGGACGGGACATGGTTACACACTATCCCTAAGATAAAATATCAGTAAGGTCACTTGTATTATTTCCTGGGGAAACAAATTCAAGCCATGCTGGTAACAGACTGCTGCTCATTCTGTGTCGATGTTGGGAAAATTAATTCAACCACTAAAAGAAGAGCCTCGGCGTGAAAACTGAAGCTGTACAATGGAACATGTAAGAAGGGGGGGAAGTGTCACATGGATTCATGAGAGCATCCGCCGCTCCAGGACTTTGCCATGGCCTTCAGCGAAGAGCATTCCCAGCAGGAGAGACCCTCTGGAAGTAAAGAGAGAGGACGGGAGCAGTTCTGTTTGTCAGGTTGAACAAAGGGAAACCAGGAGGTGAAGTAAACCTGAGTCTCCTGTGTCAGACTCCGAAATGGCAGCGTTGGGCGAACAAGCGTGCCACCGGTTCCAATTGCCAGAGGCCAAAATTATAGAAATTCAGGCAAAAAAACAGGAGCAAAAGATTAATTTTTACTGTGACTGTGATTAGGCTGTTAAATTTTGAACTGATTCTTCATCATTAGGAATGTTTCATTCAAGACTGGATTACTTTTTAAATAAATTACCTTAGCTCAAATAAGGCTTTATTCAGGAGAAATGTAATACCTGTATTACTAGGCACTGAATTAAGATGACCTTGCCATAGAACAACTACGTTTTAATTTACTCTTCATAATTAAAAGCAAATCCCTAAATACCTTAGGCTGATTTCTTTAAGCATCCACTTAAATCTTTCTGTTGTTCTAAGCGGACATCTTAAAACACCAGAGGTAGGTACCAAAAAACTTCTAACCCTGAGATTCCTTGAAATCTGGCAACACATTTTTAATTAGAGGACTCAGGTGCTGTGCTCCGTAAGCAGGGAAAGCTCAGCCAAAGGGGTGCGCCTTGCACCTTCTTCCAGCCCGATGTGAGCCCAGAGACGTGGGGGGACACCCCTGGGGCCACTGTGCCCCCCAGGAAAGGTAGCTGCTCCCACCAGCAGCTACTCCAGAGAAACCAGCTTGGCCATATCGCACCTGGCACCAAAACCAGCAATGCGGAGCTTGGCTTTGCATGAAGGCAGCACCATTTCCAGCCACTCCTTTTTTCACCCACATGAGTAGATGTTTCACCTTGTCACATCGGGACTAAGCCTGCTATTCTAATGCAGCTGTAGAAGTGGCATCTTCGCACCCAGGTCTGTGTTTACTCGCTGCCTTGCTGAGCGGTACAGAGCGAAGGGACCGTCTCCAGCGCTGCACTGGAGCGGCACACAAAGCCCTGGGGGGGGGGGGTAGGGGCCAGCCCAGCCAGCCAAACCCCCACCGCTCAGCCCAACCTCCGCGCTGGATCTGCCATCCCGCTGCCTCTCGCGGCTCCCCGCGTATGGCTGTCAGTCTAGACAAGCATCCGTACACGCAATCAGGACAACTCAATGCATGCAGTTATGAAGATGAAAACTCAAACCAGAAACGTGCACTGAAGCATTTGGCAACCAACAGGATTGTTAAATGGCACTCGCGAGCCAGATTTGCAGTAAATCAGAGCAGCTCTATGAATGCTCTGTCCCAGCGTACGAGCGATTATCGAAGAGCTCAGCAAACAGACTCGTACGGCAAACACCGGGACACAGCGCGTTCCTCGTGCTGCCCCGAATCAGACAGACCCTGTTGTTGCTGGCTGGTGCTTGCAGAGAGAGAGGAGAAAAAAATTCCCTGTCGGCTCTCCCTGAGTTACGGCAGGGCCGATGGGAAGTGAACAGCCCCAGTTTGTTGGTGTTACTCTGAATTGACTTTGGCCTCTAAACCAGAGCTGACTCTTGCACGAGCACTTACTTAGCACAGGCGTGGGAGGCGGGACCCTGGGCTGCTTTCAGTCGCTCTCAGTCCATTCACTCCCCGGCAAGAGCGATGCCAATTCAGATCAAACCCTATTGTACAATAATGACATTCAGATAGCACAAGCCAAGCGCTGAGAGCAGCTGAGCTCTCCCACTGCCTGGTGGGTTCAGGAAGAGTTACAGGTGTAGGATTTGGCTTGGCTGCTTTGTTTTTTCCTTATCCATTTTCATACTTGTTTGAGCCTTCCATAACCCATTGCTAAATTCCAGCCACACAAATTATCTTAGAACAGATTTATTTTTTCTAGAATTAATAAATAAAAAAAAAAAAAAAAAAAAAGCGCTGCACCCTGATCAAGTGAATTCTGTAAAAGGTAACAGCACAACCCTCCTTCCACGGCTACTTTACAAGCCCCCCCCCCGACCCCAAGTGAAATCTGTAAAAGGTAACAGCACAACCCTCCTTCCACAGCTACTTTACGAGCCCCCCCCCCCGACCCCGACACAAACCCCGGTGGCGGGTGCCAGCCCCTCGCCCTACCTGGGGGCAGCACACCGGCCACCCCTCCCCGGGGGCCACGGCGCAGCAGAGCATCGGCGGCAGCCCCGGGGGACGGGCGCACAGGCGGCTGAGCAGGTGGCTGTGCACGCTGCCTCTCCCACCTGCTGCCCTGTGCCGAGCTACAATGAACTTGTCAGGCCGTGCTATTGTCACCGAGCACAGATGTCGGCTGGGCAGCCATCGCCCGCGCCCCGCTTCGCCCGCGTGTGCTCCGGTCGCTCGCTGCGAGTTGCTGCCAGAGCCGCTTTCAGGAGGGTCCTGTTGTTCAGAGGGGCATTCGCCTGGGCTTCCTCACCCACCATTTCTCTTCTTCCCACCCACCTTCTTCAGCTGTTTGTGCAACCACTAATTTCTCTGCTCTGCAGCATTTTGGAGTCATTCTCGCCACGGCTCTGTGTGTCTGCTGGCTCCTGCCCTGCTCGGCGACCTGGTGGTTTTACCGCAGAGCTGTCCCAGCACTCGCTGTCCGATGGGACCCCAAAAGACCCTGCACAGAAATTGCTCCCTCCCTGCCCCTCGGTAGGAACTCACACCAAACCGGTTCCATTTCTAAGGCAATACCTAGCTGCTTGCTCACATACAGCCCCACTGCACTGCAGTTTTAAACACAAAAAGATTTCTTTGCCACCTGGAGGACCAGCAGAGTCCTACGGCAGAGGGTCCCAGTGCTCCAGGCAGCCCCATGACCCTTCCCCACCGCTGCTGCTCTGCACAGCCCTTCCCCTACTCGCTCCCAGCCCTTCCCATCACTCCCACCTCCAGCTTTGCTCTTTGTTTCCTTTCCTGTTTTCCTCCCTCCTTCTCAGGTTTCCATGCATGGACTGAGGTCTGGGATGTCTCCTCTTGCTGATCTTCCCCTGCAGCTCTCCCACTTGCTGCACTTCCACCACTCCCTCCCCTCCAGCCCCACCAGCTCTTGCCCCATCCACTCTTGATCTGCCAGAGCTTTCCCACCTCGCTCACTGTGCCCCAGCCACACGGCCACAGTGTGGATCACACCTCACGTTCATCTCTGCCTCTGCCCCATACTTAAATTTAAGTGATAAGAAGGAAGAGTCTTGGCTAGAGAAGACAAAGCAAAGCAACACCCTTGTGAAGAGGAGCCAATGCTATGGGGAGGCGTTCGGTTTGCAGTTGGAAAGCTGCAGGCTGGCATCGAAAGCAAGCAAGGAGCCAGAAGTAAACCAAGATGGACAAGGCTGAGGCAGGTTCTCCTTTTATTATTTTTTTTTCCACCTGAAATAGTGAATAGTGTTGTGTGCTTTGAGCTGGTATCCTCTGGTTTAGCTCCCGCGCATGGAAGTCCCACCGGAGCTGTAGGACCACAGCTGAGATCTACACAAAGGACTGACAGACTCTGCTGTGTGTACCGTACAGAAGAGAACTGCCGTCGCAGATCTGGCAGAGCACCTGGCAGAGCGAACAAGGAGGATCGGTGTCCCTGTGAATTTTGAATAGTGCAGGAAGATAAAAGCTTGAACCGGGGAAGGGGATCAGGCAGGAGCTTCCCCTCAGTAAGAGCAGCCTGACAGTCAGTCACGCAGAGGAGGTTGGAAGCTCCATCTGAGAAGGTTTTTGGACAACCGTCTGCCGTTTGAAAGAGAGTCCTGACATGAGGGAGGGACACGGGCTGCTTCATTTTCCCTGCCTTATTCAGTATGGCAGCGAAGAGTGTAGTGGTTTTACTCCAGCCCCTGTCCAGCAGAACTATATCCTTTCCCCTCTATGCACTTGGCAGAGACTGAAGAGAACGGAGAAGGTCAACTTCGGACAGATCAATGTAGGAAAGCCACAAGCATGACAAGGCAGAACACACCCCCACCCCACCCCACCCACCTTAAAACCCTACGGTTCCTACCCTTAATGAA
>JAVJGJ010000061.1:46766286-46784985 GCA_035590215.1 Microhierax caerulescens
CGCTGCGCTGCGACCCCCGGCAGTGCCCGGGGCGGGTGGGTGCCTGCCGGCTGCCCGCGGTGCGGGGATGAACGTACCCACCCGACTCAGGCTGCCCTGTGCCGTCGGGGGGAGGCAGCAGGACCCCCGGCCTGGCCGCTGCGCCCCATGCCCGGGCAGCTCCCCAGCACGGCGGTGCAGCTGGGTGTGAGGAGCCCTGTGTTTAGCACGGCACGGCCTGGGTTTTGCGTGGCACGGCATGGTGTGGCACAGCAGGGTCTTTACATGGCAGAGTCTAGCATGGCATGGCATGGCATGGTCTTTGTATGGCACAGCATGGTATGGCATGGGTTTTGTGTGGTGTGGCGTGGCATGGCATGGCATGGTCTGGGCATGGCGTGGCCTTTGCCTAGCATGTGCGGCACGGCCTTTGCACGGCACAGCACGGCATAGCACGGCCTTTGCACAGTATTGTGCACCACAAGCAGCCGGCTACAGGGGTGCCTCTAACCCTGGCACAGGGGGTTAAGGGTGCAGCACCAGCAGGAGGGTGCCTGGCTTGGCAGGATGTGTGCTCAGCATCCCGCAGCCAGGCAGGCCCCCAGCACCAGTGGGGCAGCTGCTGAAGCCCCGTGGGCAGGGGGAGGCCAGGAAGGGATAGCTCCAGGGGGGTGCAGGGAGGCTGCTGTGGGGCAAGAGGTGCAGCAGTGTCATCCCCTGTGACACTGACAGCACGCTGTACCAGCGCTGAGTGCAGCGTGGAGTGTGCGGTGCTGGCAGGGAGAAGCACGGGCTGTGCTGTGGTGGGGGTCCCGTGGGCTTGGCAAGGGGCTGGGCTGACATGTGGTGTGGGTCTGGGGAGCACCGCACCCAGCCACCTGCGCAGGCAGAGGGGGTGCAGTTAAGAGGGGGGGAGGGGGGAAGTAAGTAGCGTGATGTAAGAGGAGTGACCACCACCCAGCATCACTGGGCAGAAGGGACCCCTGCCCAGTTTGTCAGTGGGAGTCACTGGGGGCAGAGATGCAGCATCTGCCTCAGCCATCCCTGAAACCCAGAGCCGCTCCCAGGCCTCGCTGCCATGGGGAGGACATGGAGGGGGATGTGCCACAGCCCACCACGGTCACTGGGTTCGGTTACAGTGTGCGTGTGCACTCCTCATCCCTGGAACATCTCTGGGCTGGAAAGATGCTGGGCTCGGCGTGGTGGGCGTCCTTGCAGGACCCGCGTCCTTGCAGGACCCCCATGTGCCCGGCAGTGGCTAATGCCACCGCTCAGCTTTTAAAGTGCTTCCTGTAGGATGAGATAATAAAACCACGTGATGAAATAAGCACTAACCCAACCCCTGATCCATTACATATCTTTTTTTTTTTTTTGATGTTTATCATTAATTATTTTTAAAATGAGGCATTTAGTTTCTAAGGTGAGAGGGACAGGTCTCTGGGAATGAGACCCAGCGAAACCACTGCAGAGCTCCTCCAGCCTTTTAAAACCAGTAGGCAGCGTTTTATAATAATGGGCCGTTAATTGACGGTGCATTACTGCGCAGTTCCTACCGAGCTGCCTGGTGCAGCCGCCGAGCGCAGGGGCCGCAGTGTGATTGATGCTCTCGCAGGAAACCCAGGGGCAGGGAAGCCCGTTCAGATGCACGAGGTGCTGCCTGTCGGGCTCCAGCACCCGCTGTGAGGCTGCACGGGGGACAGGGGGCTGCTCATAGCCCCCCCCCACCTGCTGTGCCTGCTCACACATGGGTGCTTCAGCACCTTCCTGGAGAGAGAAAAAGGGGAGCCCCTCCACCGCGCACGCCTTGGGCAGCCGCGCAGCCTGCAACCGCTGCGTGTGTGATGCCACCGCAGGGGTACGAGCACTACGGGCAGACCCCACCGGCCACCATGGAACCCACCAGGCGCCCCCACCGCTCCCTGGGCTGTAGTGCCCGCAGAGCTCATCCCGGGAGACGGCGGCAGCGGCAGCAGATTTGCCTGCGACAACGCTGAAGGGATACAGGCTCAGGGTCTTCAGCGAGCCCAGTAGCTGCGGGGTTGGATCGCACGCGAAACGCGGAGCACGTGCTTCAACGCGTGCTTTAGCCCAGCCGCGTGCTGGCCCCGTGCTGCCCCGAGGAGCTCGACGGCGTCGCTGGGCCGGTACATCTCAGCTGCGCTCCTGCATTTCCAGCTCCTCTCACATTGCCCCTTCCTCAGCACTCCGGCTGTGCCCGTCCTGGGCTGTGCCCCCCAGCACACCATCCTGCACGTCTGGGGGTCCAAAGGCTCTTTCCTTTGGGGGCTGGGACCGGCAGTGGTCACAGTGACCCCCAGCCCGGCTACTGGCTCGGGGCCAGTGCTTCGCGGATGGAGGGTTCGACCAGTGTCTGACCTACAGCTCAGGTCCCCAGCAGCACCTTCGCGCTGCCTCGCCGGCTGTCACACTGTCATTGATCTCCTTTCTTTAAAGGCCGCTAAAGGCAGTGCCATCTCTCACGTCTCAGACCCCTCTGCTGTCCCCAGCGCCCCCTTTAGCGGGCAGAGGGGCGCAGGCTGGGAGCTGGTCTCTAACCCCGGGCAGTGGGAAGCTGCCCCAGCCCGCTGCCAGCTGCTGCCAGAGCCCAGTGCAGGGCTGCAGGAGGCACCAGAGGCTGTGGGGACGTGCCGACCCCCAGGGGCGTCGCCTGTGGCTTCGGGTTTTGTTTCTTCCCATAGGGTGACAGGGAACGGCAATATCTCGCTGCACGGGAAAGCAGCAGCAGATGCTGAGATGTTTCTGCTGTAGCTCCTGGCTTTGGCAGCAGATCTCGGAGTGGGCAAGGCCAGTCCTGTTCTCCACAGTGTTTTCTAGCTGGATATTGCGGCATAAACCCAATGTGGGTTTGAATGTTTAGCACGTCACCGATTTCATACAATTCTCGCAGAAGTCAGCACGGCAGAGGACACAGAGAAGTTGTTCTTCAGCCGTAGCCCTGGAAGTAGCATCCTTGCAGGGCTGGTGGGGTGATGCTGGTGTTCAGGCTGGAGAGGGACACAGGTAGCCCGTGTGCTGGCACGGGGAGGGGGTGGTTGCAAGCATCTTCCCTGCAGCAAGGTGCTGCCCCAGCTCTCCGCCGGTACCCGCTGCGCCCTGCCGAGGGGACGCACTGGGCAGGCAGGTTGGGGCGCACAGCCATGTGGGTGATGTGCTCCTGACCCTCATACCTTCTGCTGCAGGGCCCTGGGAGACACTGTGGTGGGTCCTCCTCGCCAGGGCTGAGCCCCCCTGGGTGCAGGCCACCGTGGCCAACAAAGCAGTGGCCTTGCTGCTGCATCCTGGTGATGGAAAGGGACCCCGGGGCGTCATGCCTGTGGCCATGCTCCTGCGGGCACACAGCTCGTGCCCTGGGGTCAGGCACTCAGCTCTTGGTGCTCAGCAGAGCGGATCCACCGTTTTGTCAGCCCACAGGGGTTAAATCCGCTGCCTCTTGCCGAGGCAAGAGCTGTGGTGCTGCGGAGCTAAAGGTCATTCCCCTCTGCCCCCCCTTTAGGGGCGGGAGGGCTGTACCCTTCCCACGCTCCTGGCTCCAGCTGGGGAGCACTTCACCCCACGCAGACAGGGGAGGCATGGGGGGGCCGAGGTCCCCATCAGCCAAGGTATGACCCCCGCAGCCCCCCACGGAGGAGCCCCAGAGCGGAGGCTGCCTGGCCGAACATGGGTGCTGAGGAGCCTCCTCATCCTCTGCACCCTGTGGGTGGAAACAGTTAAACCCAAGTCCCAGAGTGACCAGTTACAGGTGGCTGGCAGCCTCTGGCGGGGATCAACGTGCCTTAGCGGTTTCAATTCACATTTCAAAGCACATCTTTAAGGGCTTGGTAACCTGAACAGTTACATTAAAAAAGCCAAAACTTTGTTTTAGTTCAGAATCTACACATCACAGCATCACATCGGTCCAGGAAGACCTGAGACTAGATGGGGCAGGAAGGGCAGGAGGGAAGCACTGGGGGAGGGAGCGTGGCTGAGAGGGAAGAGAGCAGAGAGGATGACGGGCAGATGGGGCTCAATTTCTTTCTGCCATCTCTGATAAAAACAGACTGTAGCGAAGCCGACGGGGAACGTCCCGGTGCTGTGGACAAATGCTGGAAGATGCAAAGACATCTGGTGTCCCTGAGCAGCGGCAGCACCAGGTCGAAGGAGAAGGCTGGGAGGTACCGCAGGTCTGCGTAAACCTGGGGAGGCAGCCGGCACTTTCCCGAGGCTTCCTTCTGTCATTCTTATCTTATATACCAACATGCAGCTGCTGCCAGGTTTTTCCACTAAATACGACTTTTGTTGGGCAAATTACATTAGGATGGATGCCACAGGTATCCATTAAGGTTTATTTATCGTGATACCGTTTGGATCTCACGCTTATAAATAACTTATGTTATGGCTTTTGTTTGTAGAAATGTAACTTACATATTTTATTATGCTTTCTGTAAACCTCAAAAAGAATGTTGTCAAAGAAGCGCCTCTTAACAGCAGTCGAAACTATGGTACATAAAATCTACACTAACATTATTTTTTAATATGGCAAGGAAGCGTGTTATCCCTCTGCAGTTTGAAAGCTTTGCTGTCATCGTAAATGCGTACTACAATAAAACATTAACAAGTCCAAGGAATGATTTTGTAAGGTGTGTGTATGGGGGTGCCCAAGTATCTCTGAAGCCCCCCCAGCCCAGCAGTGCCCACCGTGCCGGGGGCTGCTCTCGGTGGCTTGCTCGCCCTTGCAGAGGGGCAGGCTCTTCCCCTGGGTTCAGCAGCCAGTGCTTTTCGCTCTGACGACATAAAATGCATTTTGGGGAGAACCAGAGCTATTCCACAGACCCAAGTTGTTTGCGTCATCAGAGAGGCTCACCTTGGTTTCTTGCAATGAAGTCACTCGGGAGTCCACAAGGCATCCCCTTTCCAGTGTTTCCCATTCCATTGTTCCTACTTTTTATTTTTGAAGGAGAAAAAAAAAAATTCCAACCCCCTTAAGGCAATTAGTCTTTTTAAAAAAACGGGTAAGGCATTATATGTGCTCTGTAAACAGATGAGAAAATTCTGGGCAGTACCCACTTTGACAGGGCCCTGTTAAAAAGCTGTCAGTGAAGATGCTCAACAAAGACTTTGGAATAATAAACCACACTCTCTATTTGCTACGCTGTCCATTTCCTAACCTGAAAGCAAGTGTATTTATACGACCAGCTACTCTAAATAAGTTCTTGTCAATTGTTAACCAAGGCAGAAATGCTGTTCAAACACGGGGCTCAAGTTTACTTGGTTTATAAGATGCTCTTTAGGAGCTCACCTGTGGGTCGTAACAAGGGATGTTACAAGGGATGTGTTAGCAGGGACATTTCGGAGAGGTCCCTGAGCGCTCTGGGAAGGAGCCCGCAGCCCTACACCCGAGCAAGCCCTAAATCTGAGCGCCGAGGCAGGGGGGCACACGTTCTCTCCTTTTCGATGGGCCAAGCCTCAGCTACCAGCAGGGTGGCTCGTTTACGCAGTAACCGGGCTGGTTTGGGAGCACACGCCGCTGGTATGGCACCGCTACTTATTTCCCCCCCTACGACAGAAGAAAACAAGTTGCAGCTTGTTTCAGATGAAAGCCATGAGCTTTCATCTGAGCCTTCAATGCCGACACTCAGGGGGGCCAGGCTACGGGGCCGGGGACCCTTCCCCAAGCCCCAGCCCGCACGGGGACCTGCACACATGCTCACGAGTCCAGTTGTGCAGCTTTTAACATCCCGTTTGGCAGCACAGATTCCCACTCCCTTTAATGACCAAAATGGAAAGTCAACAATCGTACTAATTTGTACGTGCTTGACGTGCTGGTAACGATCACGCACCTTCCCCAAGTTTTCAACCCTCGGCACACGGCATCGAGCCGCAGGTAACAACACCCCGAATCTGCAGCTCTTTAGAAACCTCAATTGATTATTTTCTCCAGTACTCGGCACTCTTGGAAATCAGACCCTTTGGCTGCAGATTAAATACTTTCTTCCAGCTGAGCTTAAATGTAAACGGAAAACTGCTTAACAAAATTACTTCGTTTCAGATTTAGTTCCTGCAATTTAAAAATGTGCAGAAAAGTAGCAGTTGCAAAGAAAAACCTGGAAAAAAAAAGCTATAAGAAACACGGGTATGAACTTCTCCTCCCTGTTGGCCACAATTAAAAATTCCCATTCCCATTTAAATGTGATGAAATATTACTACATACACAAATGTAAGCAAGCATGAAAAACACAGGAAATCAATTACTTACATAAGAAAAAAATAGAAAAACCCAACCCAATTCAAACCCAATACCAATAGTTTGTAATTGCACATAATGGCTTTTCTACATTATAAACTAATTGGCTTATTGCTTAAATAATTCTAATTTTTGTTAGGACTTGCTTCAATTCATTTGTGCATTTCCTCAGCCTGCACAGGACCTCCTGCCCACTGCAGGACGACACTAATTGCTCCCCACAAAGCCAGGTGGGGTGTGCAAGTGTGAGCTTGGCACTTGGGGGGGTGTTTTGCTCTGGTACGCACCGTGCTCTTCACCATCACCAAGAGGTGAAGACTCTGAATCTGCTGAATTTGCCATTTCGGATGCACACGTTCATCTTCATTGTGCCACACGCCGTTTAAATATGGGCCATAAGTCTCTGTAACTACCTGCTTGCTTTGCCGTAGTGGTGGATAGATTTTATTATTTTTCAACAGTGTTTTAACAACTTTATTTTCTTCTGAGGTTTATCTTCAGTTCCTAAAGACCTGGAAAATGTGTACTTGTGAAATGAAAATATCGCCAGTACTTAATTAAGGCTTGCTCCATCACCTCTTATTTTATTATGTGCAACATTCTCAATTTTCTTGCTATACTTATAGCCTAAAATGCTCATTTTTAGTCTTCTACTTTGTTGTCCACATTGTCGTTAACTGCCAGTGCTGAAAAGAAATATGTAACGTTTTCTGGAAAAATAGTAACTTTATTATTTCAGAAAGATGTCATACAAAATTTGTCCTGGTTTTCGCCTCCTTTTCAAACAGGCATGACCTCAGAGCGAGCCTGGAGCTTGGAACTGATGAGATGGTATTTACTGTTATGTGTAGAACTGAGAATCATTAACTGATACATGTTTAGAAGGAATGCATATTTATTTTGTTCTTTGGTTAAGTAACTGTTTCTACACCACTTCATAAAGATAAGATAACAGAATAACAAATCTTGGTAAGAAAGGCTGAAAACATTCTTCAAACTAAGGCTGATTTTCCGTTGTTTTCACTATTATAAATCCTCACATTTAGGCCAGAGATATAAAAAGGCAGAAGATATCTTAAAAAAATAGCTCTCATAAGGGTCAAAAATCTATCTAACAATATAACAGGGTCCCAAAACTTTCAGAGTTGGTTTATTAGTCAGTGCTCTGTTCCCAAAGTCCTTGTCAACTCATCATATCCAAAGTGCCGGCATCCGAGGCCCCGTCGCTGCGCAGAGCTTCGGCCACGTCTCTGCGAAAGACTGACATATTTTGAGTGAACCTGGGAAAAAGAAAACCCAAATGTCTGGTTAAAGGAGACCTGATACCGAGAGATGTGCTTCAAGAATTGCTAAAAAGGGTAACTGTAGCGTAAGTTTCACTTTGAAAGAAAACCGGGAAGACTCACAAACGAAATCACTAGGTGCCCTCAAACTCCAGCCCTATAAAACGACAAGCACGTAAACACGTACAGGCAGCATTCCAAACAGCCTACCAACAGCGCGGAACATTTCAAGTCAGCTGGGAAATGAATGCAACGAGAAACCCTTCCACCTCATGCGACTCGAACACGTCCCTTCTCCCAGAGCTCCAGCAAAGGGCTCTCTGGGACACGTCCAGATGGCCACCAAGGGCCGGCTCTGCCAGGCCTACCTGCCTCCCTCATGAGTGGTGTCAGAGTTTTCAACCTGTCTCCCAGCGAAACGCGGTACCGTCACCCATCTGGCACAGAACGGATTCGCAAAAATACTCGCCCCTGGTTCTCTACTGGCAGGTGTAGGACGTGAAGTCCATCGGTGGCATCACACCTGAGACTGGATGCCAGCCCTGACTCGGCTGGTGGGACAGCCCAAGCTGATCTGCTCCCTTGCTCTACCCTCACCTGACACAAAGAGTTCAACTGTAAATAATTCACAAAGAATTCAGAGTTATCACCTCTCATGTATGTATGTATGCAAAAAAAACCCCTCCAGCAACAACCCACCCAAAAGATTTTAAATGCCAGACAAATATTGCACCCGGCATTTGGCTTTTTTCAGACGTTCTTTTGTTTGTTGCCTCGACGCTCTTCGCTTTCATTGTGTCAGACTCTGCCGGCTCACTATAGCGAAGCTAATAAAGTTTCCCGACGAACGGCTCCTTGGGGCTCCTTCCTGCAAAGGGCTGTGCGGACAGGTGCTGGCAGAACGGATGGGATCTCAGCAAAGGTCTCTTTGCAGGACCAGGGGTAATAATCCCTCCTGCCTGCCCCCACGGCGCTGTACTTTATGGCCACGTCTCGCAGCCGTGTGGTAAACTGGGGCTTGCTGTGTGTGGAAATACAGGATGCAATTACGAGTTTATTCTTTATTCTATTCATAATTTTTTACGTTTGTGCTTATTTCCTTACTAATGGAAATTGATTTCCGCTCAATTTTAAACAATCACAGTTAAAAGAAGCCTCCTGCTCCACAGAATAAATCTGAGAAGGATTACAAATCAAGAGCTGAAACCAGAAAAGCTGCTGTATTAAGTCACGCTGCTTGTTGGGAAAGCGATGGCTTAAAAGTCTTCCCAAGCTGGACAGGCGGACGCTACTGAGACAGATGAGCTGCTTGGTCGACCGAGTTATCCCTGTCCCCGTCACACCTGCACCCATCCCTCTGCCTGCACTTCCCCAAAAGCTCTCCGAGAGCTTCCACACCACTGCCTATCTGAGCACACTCCACAGCGCTTCGAGACGAAAATCCCCTCTAAAATCCAAATCCACGGATATTTGAATCTCACATTTGCCACATCGAGTATTTGCTGGCAGCCCAAGCGATGGAAGCCCCTGTCCGTGCGCTGAGCAGGGGGAGCACAGACAGCAGAGCGCCGGGTCCCCGCTGCCCACCTACCATCCCTCCCCGCCTGCCTGGGGCGAGGGGGGGGCTCGCTCCTGCCCACCCAGCTTCCCTGAGCCGCGGTGGGACCACCCAGCAGCCCCCTTCTGTCCTTTGGGGCCGCAGTTCTCAGAATAAGGCAGCTCCGAGAAAATGCACAACAAAGCACGTTTTTCCCAGAAAGCATGGAAGGACTTCTTGCCTTCAATAAACCTGAACAGATACAGAACTACAAAACCAGTTATAAGAATGAGTTTTACTCTTTTTTTTTTTTAAATCCTGAAGGACTGTTGAGTCAAATGAATCCCCTTGGCATTCACAGCTCATTTGGCATTAGTCAGACTATGTCCTACAGCCCGCCACCGTCAGCTGGGTTTTTCTTTGTTTTAACAGGCATTCTCCTCCTTCCTGGTGGTTCCGTGCCTTTTCCCCAGGTTTTCTGCTAATCCACAATACAAGTTACACAGGCAGTCTGTGCTTCTCTGGGTTCGCCTCCAAACTCCCCTGTCTCTGGCTATCATCCAGTCAGGCCAGGAGGAACTTACACCTTTACATACCAGAATTTAATAGGAAAAAAAATAAAAAATCATGGAGACCATAATTGATGCAAAACTGAGAATTAAACAAGTTCAACATAATTTTCACACCAACAAACAGAGAAGAAGTCAAGAGAAATAAAAACACCAAATAATTTTTGGACACCACTTCTCTCTAAGCCCCCTTTCCAATTTGTGTGAAGCTTTCCAGGATGTTCCACAGTCTGGACTTAGATTATGACTCTGCACTTTCAAGGTTTGTTTTGGTTGAATAATGCACATGGAAGAGAAAAGGCAGCTAGCTAGTAAAAAAATGTTAGTGTAAACATTAAATGCAGACAAACACGCCATTTCTTTTGTGAAGGCTTCTATTCCATTTTTCAAATGAGGGCAAGATTGGGTGAACTTGCGGTCCATGTTAAAAAAAAAAAAAAATTAAAAAAATCCTTCCTCATTTATCTACAATGTGCAAGTGGCCCCACCGGATCCCTCCTCATTCTGCCACTTCACAAGCAGTTGCTTGACCCCAGCACCAGCAAGGAAAGGCTCTGTCAGAGCAAGAGCACTGCTGGAGGCTGAAGCAAGTGCTTTATCAGAGGGGTTTAAGGTTGGAAAAAGGAAGCTCTGAGGCTCACCTGCTGAAATAACGCAGTTTTTCCCAAGTGAAAAAGCAGCAGCTGCAGCCTGGTAAACCTTGACTTTGGGATTAAATTAGGAAATACATTTCTGACCAAGAAAATACATAATTATCAAATGTTCAGGCTCTTAACTGTTAAGCCTAGGGATGAATTCTTTGCTAGGATATTATCTTTCTTCCAAAAGAAGCTGCAGTTTTAAGGCTACCTAGAATACTTTCCACGTTATAATTTTTTCCAGTTCAAGTTTCCATTTGTCTTCTATTTCTCCAGCTCACTTATGTGTTACGAACTTACCTGTCCCTGTTCTTTACCAAAAGGTTTTGCTCGACCCCTTCCATAAGATTCCTGAAGCACTGGTCAAGGACTTCACGTTTGTTGTCAGGCTGGCTGGCGATCAAGGTTGCCCTTAGTTCACCGAAGTACTGTGACAGCAAAGAGAAGAATATTAAAAATAAAATTTTGAAATTTAAACCCAGTTACTCACCTACACCAGCAGCACTCGTGACCAAGTGCTTTGTGCATTGCTCTCTGGGACAGGAGTCTGCCAAGCAGCACGCAGAGGTCTAGCTCAGTCGGGTTTTCGCGTTTCAGATGCTGCCTTCCCAAACCGAACTAGCACTCTACCAGCTGTGCATCACGGCTGAAGTTCGGTGGTAACAAGTGACGTGCCACTTCACCAGCAGGTGTTGGCCACCTAACTGTACCGATACAGGGAGCCACCTAAGAGAGGTGGCAGAAACACCCTGGATTGCTTTCACATCTTTTCAGAATGGTGCGCATTTGTGCACTTTGCTGTGGGCTCTAATCACTTCAGTGCTGTGACAAGACAGACTCATCTTTGTTTCTTTAGAAGCTAAGTAATCTAGACCATTTTCTATATTACTATTCCCATTATATTCTGGCAGATCTATAGACTAGTTAAAATAGAACTTTGTATCACATTAGGAAAATTTTGGTTTAGTCTAGAAATACAGAACACAAGGGAACCTCTAGCACTATCCACTGCCCTAGTACCACAGCCAGGCAAGTCACGTAATCCTGTTTAGCTTTTATTACATTGGCTGTGTCAGTCAAAGTCTTATGGCCTTGGGCATAAGCACATCCATTCTATAAGCAGTGATACAGACAATTATTCAGAGGAGAATGAACCACTCTGATGAACCTGTGCCCAAGCACCTGGCAAAGTTTCTGAGCAGACTTGACACTGCAGTTAAGAGGAACGTGGCTGGTACTCCCCAAATCTCAGGTGTGCAACAAGGTAACTTGTTAAAGACAGGCTGAAAATAAGTTTTGAGTATGCAAAGTTCAGGGGACTTTTGAAGGCAATGTAACTTGCAGGGTGTCCCACGGAGCATCAGAAATCACTAAAGTGTGGAATTTGTTTGCCAATTTTTTTTCGAAACCTCTGACAGCTTTAAATCTGTTTAAACCTTAACAAATCGCAAATGAAACACACATCTTTTCCAATAAAATTATCTCTTCTGTATACGTGAAAAAATACAGAACAACAAAAGAAAATGTAGTAAAACCATAACACTAACACTAAGCCCTGACAACTCAACAGGATTATAAGAAGTGTTTGCTTTAATGTGTGCTTGGCAAATTACTTGCCCTCAATCCAGTTCCTCTCAAACCAGAAACATCCTGTATTAGGCATCTTTGCTGACCACTGCAGCAGTACTGGAAATGAAGGCAGCAGCTGATCAAATAGCTGGGTCCCAAACTACTTAGGAACTCAAAACTGAAAATCACCTGAGAGCTGCTGTAAAAGATGAAGTATCTGCCAGCAACACGCGCGTTCCCAGAAGCCCTGCCTCAAGGTGACAAATGCAGCGCTCAGCGTAGAGAAGGCCAAAATCCCGAGACAGTGTCCGGCATCCACAAGTTGGTTTTGGGAAAAGAGGCATTCCAAGAGCAACTTCAGTCAGCCCCACAACGGGAAGCATTAAAGGTCCTCACGTAAGAGCAAGGAGTAACACCTCTGCCCACATTAACGAGTGCAGCATCCCACAGCATCGCTGTTTCGCCACTGCGGAGCTGTTTGGAGCCCTGGGGTTTCCAGGGCTTCCCTGCAGTGACACCACGTTTGCCTGTACGCTCAGAAGCCTGTGTTCTTCGGTCGAAGGACAACAGCAAGAAGGAGACACGGGTGCTACATGATCGGGATGCAGAGAGATTTTTCTGCCAGCCTCTTGCCCCTAGGACTTAAACTCAACTTGCTGCTGCACTTCACTATGGGAAGAGTGTCAGGAGCCACGTGCAACCGCCCCACTGCACACTAAGCTGATGCTGCCTCAAAAGATTTAGCGCTGGTGTAGGGTGGGCTCTCAGTACAATTCTGATTTTAGCATAATTATTCCTATTGGTGCAGGCGTGTAGAAATCCCATTTTTTCTGAGTCCCCAGGTAAACCTGATGCCTTCCCTTTGAGATGAATTATAGGCAAAGAAGATCTCATTAAAGCAAAAGAAGAAGAGAACAAGCAATAAAACATGGGAAATGTGTGCCTGCTATCTCAGGAACTGTAGAAACAGAGACTCTACCTGAAATAAAGGAACCCATTTCCAATAAATAAACCAGCAGTGCACCAAAATGAGCCAAGAAAAGATGACTTTTACAGCCATATATAAGTACATGTCTTACATTTTCCTGAACATGAAATAAATAACCTTGATGCAAAAGGGGCAATACAAATATTGTAAATTCTATTTCCTGTTCTCCACCCTTCCAAAAGAAATATAAGACTTGTTCGTAAGTAAAGGTGCTTGTACGTATCCGTGTCTGCCAAGCAAAACACATAATCATTAGAACTAGTCTAATTTCAGTAAAAAGAATATTCTGCCAGTCACAAATTTATTCTTTATGATTTACAGCTCCACAGTTTTATCTTCAAGTGAAATATTTAATTTCTTCTTATGCTGAAGCATCAAAACCACATAATTAATATGTAGTCAGGCTAATACTTAAACGCTATAAATCAGAAGCATTATATAAACAAAAGTGTCGTCTTGAACAAGATTGGGAATGCACAAAACTACTTATTTCCCACTTTTATAATGATGCAGTGACTCAGAGCAGATAGAAAATGATTAGTTTTCCTTCCAAAGTAGGAAATATTGCTTCCATCTGTAAAGTATAATATTGTGATGTCATAAAGTTTTCCTAAACACTGAATTTGCCCTTATTCCCTCTCAATCATTTTAAAAGAACTGCTCTCTCTTATAGAGCTTGGATTTAAATCACAATAACACACCAAGAAGATGAATGACAGTGCTGTTGGATATGGCTAAAATTGGATCCTTCAGCACAGGTGAATGATGAGACAGCGCTTCTCTTCTTGATATATTTTCTTCTTCTATTAGTTTCCTTCCATAGCTGGGATTTCAGTTTGAATTTTAATGTATGCGGTTGCTGCTAATCTTAGTGTCTTATTTTTTTTCAGCACCCTCTTATTGTATAGACAATTCATTCTCCAAAGCAGTAATACACTGAGGCTTGTGACTGCCCAAGAGATAAAGCAATTCAGAATAAAGTTAGAGCTGGCTCTGAAGGATGGCGCACACAACAGGTCAATATCTTCAGAAACAATGCCTTGCCGTACAAAAAATGCACACATTTAGATCAACTCGCATTCATTTACTCTGCTGGTTTCCATTTCACACAATATCATCTCTATTAAGTCACCAGGGAAACATGATGGGTATATCCAAATTCATAGTTTCAGATTTTATTGAAAGGGCAAATTGCAGAGTATTTCCTGGTTTACAGAATCTGCCACAGATGCACACAATTCAAATTGCAATCAATGCGAGTACTTAAGTGTAAGCACACAGATAATACCCCCCAAAGCTAGTTGTTCCTGTGAAACCTTTCAGAAAAAGAAATTGGTTAACTATTTTTCTAGGAAGCAATTTTTCTGATGCGATTTCCACAGTGCTCTTGTTTCATATTTCTATCTAAAAGCCAGATGAGCCTACACAACTTCTAGCCCTGCTTAATTCTGGACAAGTGAAGACATAAAATTTATGAGAAAAATTGCATGATCTAAGGTTGGGTGTAAAAGTTGGGGTGAAGGTTTGAAAGGAATTTTCATCCAAATGAAGCCACTCAGCCTCTGTGAACTGACTGGGAAAATATTTATACAGGACACAAGTGGAACCCTACTCTCCACTCCTAATGTAAGCGTAATGGAGCAAGGTCCCAGGGAACTGGGGATCTGAAGGGCAACAGGCAGCTTTGGTCTACATGAAATAAAGATTTCAGCTGTTTGGGCATGTGAAGAGTGAATCTGGTGGCATTTCTTAAATACTCACTTTCTCATTGAGAAGTATAAGCCCAAGCAGCGGTCTTGACACAGACCATTGGTTTCTGCAGTCTTCAAAAATGATGGTGTTCATTAGGATTGACATCATCTGAAAGAAAAATCAGTTTGCATGAATATGGATACTGTTATACATTGTGATGTGGCGAAAAGCAAAAATTAAGGAAATCTTTACGAACCATGCTGAAATCACTCAGATTTCATACATGAGCGTGATATTACAAAAGTAATTCTTCCAAACAATATTTCCATAACCAAAACTACCAGGTGAAGAAAGGTAAAGAAAACTAATGTCAAACCTCAGCTCTGAAGAAAAAGCTGAAGTTAAAACAAATATGAATAGAGATATAGAGCTGTATTAATTTAAGGTACAGGCTTTGACTTTACCACGGGGATCTGCCCCACTGTCACACTACTTCTAAGAGAGCAAAACCTGTATGACCAGTAATCTACGTTAGTTTCAGACTAACCCCTAGCTGCTCTTCAAGATTCTGATTTTCTTATATCCACCCTTTGTGCATGATGCTGCAAGGTGTTCGAAGGGATCGCTCCCCATTTCGATGAAGGCAATCAGGATTACAGCAAGGTATCTAGAAATCTACACCATTTCCATTGCAGTTACAAATCCAGCCTCTGATTTTAGACATTTTACTTCTGCGACTTTCTTTATGGAGCTCTGCAGCAGGGATAAAGCCACTTCATCAACTTTATAAAGCACTGAGATCTATCAACTCCTACAATTAAGTTCTATTGGCACCCAAACAGAAGCCACATAATTCACTTTGCTCGTTGGCTGGCATGTAACCAGAGCTAATGCCACATGGAGCATTCTCCCTCCGAGGCCTCTTCTGGTCTTGCTGCGCTTCTATACCTCTGGTGCGTGCAGCAAGGAAGGGTAGGGCTTATTTTAGGGATTGGCACAATTCTTGTAAAAAGAAATTACAAAACAACTATAGAATCCATTTAAAGATAAAATGCTCTGAGATATCCTTCAGATATGTTAGTCCAAAATGCCAAAGGCCTCAACATATACGAACCTAAAAACATTACTCAGAGATTAAACAGAGTGAAAATTTGTAAAATGTCACTCGTAAATAGTTTGACTCGCATTTATAAAATATCTACACCCTAAAACCAAACATAGAGGAAGTAGAAAATCATTAAATCCTTTCTTCTAGGCCAATGAGTAGCTATGAGCAGGGTCTCCAGAGAGCTGCCACACTGCAAACTAGCCTGTAATAACTGACCAAGGCGAAGTCAAACAGCATGTTTCACTAAATGAAAAAGATGAATCCTAGCACTACAAATCTCCTGGAACAGAGATACCCGCAAATCATGTGAGCTTTCAGGTGAGGAACATAGGGTCTGGCGTGGGAAAGGCCAATTCGTCACCCGACTTCACAGTATATATAGCGGGCAAACTATTTTCCATTACTCGTAGGACAAACCCAGTTCTACGCTGCTTTGGAACCGATGCAAACGATTCAAAACCTCTGCACGAGCACTAATAGGGGCTTGTTTTCCAAACACGAAGAATCATTATAACTTACTATAATTCATTCATTGCTAGGTTTTCATCTCTGTAGCTTGTAACAAAGCCAGCTGTTAAAACAGAAGCATTTTTTGAAGTAACGAAACAAACTCACTCAAGCTGTGATTTAGTCTCAGCACCACGACTGACATACCCGTATGTCTTCAAAAAAGTGCTATGCACGTAGAGAGACTCTCAGTGGGGCGCTTAATCCAACAAGGGCATGCTCAGAGGCAAGTTTGCAGCCCTCCCAGAGGGAAAGTGCTGCCTCTTCGAACTCCGGCTGTATCAAACAACTCACCGGGATGTCTTTAAGGTCTCTAGTCCAGAACTGCTACTGAATTGCAAAGCAACTATTTTAGGAAAGGTTTTGGCCTAAATGTGTAAGATGACCAAAATGTCCAAAATTCACCTGGGAAACGCTTTTTTGTCTCTGCGCACAAGGCATACAGACAGTACTGAAAAAAGCGAGGAGTACCATGGATGTTACAATTCCTAAAACCACGCCAATACAACGCAACCTGCACCACAGGAACTATTCGTTGTGTGTTTTGATACTTGGCCAACCAGGACAGGGAAGAGGGAAAGCCTCCCTCCTGCTACCGAGCTTTCCCTCTGACCAGATCCTACTGCAAAACATTTTTAATTCCACTTCTCACTCTAAGGGCTAACGAAAGCGAACCCTTTCCGAAATCATTAGCCACATATGGAGCAACACTGCATTCAAGAATCAGCTCCATCTCGTACCTGGACGCATGGCTCTCTGTTTTCTACACGGGTCATCCCATTCCTTTCAGCCAAACCAGACAGTCACAGCAGTGCCGAGCACTAAAGCTTTCAGACCACCACGTTGCCTCTGTTTAAAGGAACTGCTGGGGCTGGTGGCACCACCGCACAGGTACCAGCAAGGCTCCAACACCGCCCACGAGCTCTCCAGAACAGCGATTAATGCTCCTCATGAAGTCATGTAAGCTTAATACTTGCAGAGGTGGACAATTTGGAATCCTCTCGCGTTGTCTCTGCAGATGTCTTAGACCAGGGGATCTCAAACTCTTTAACCAGGGGGCCGGCGCGCGGATTCAGTGGCAGGGTCATCTGCGACTGCTTCGTTCCCCCCCCAACCCCTGGTGGTGAGGGGTTCTGTAAATACCAGGGGGCTGGACTGAGGATGCTGGGGGGCCGTATCCAGCCCGCAGGCCGTAGTTTGAGGACCCCTGTCTTAGACACACCACTTCTTGCAAAGATTAATGAAAAATAAAATAAAAAAAATCAAGGTGTACCGCTTGGCATTAAGTGCTGCATGCATAGAATTGAGGCAAACCTATCAATCCAGACCTCTGCTGGAGGCTGTCAGGAGTGCACGATGGCACAGGCAGGAGACAATCAGCAATTATCGAGCGTAATTCCACCAAGATGAAGGGCACTAAAATCCATGACAACAGCCTTAAACTTCCTTTTCCCGTTTTCCATGTTTCTCTCTCACAACTACTGCTGCTGCTTTGCTTTACTGGTAGCTTTGGGTTTCCTGTGCTACTTCTGTATGAGCCTACAGCCAGCTGTTTGCATTCCAGATCCTTCTCTGTTTTACAGTGTTGCTGACACACACCAAGAGAGATTGCACCCGCAAACAAGCGCTGGGAGACCCCCCTGCCGCAGAGAACTGCTGTCTGAGGGAGGCAGCCTGCACCGGCTCAGCTGCAAGGCAACGAGCTGCTCTAGACCAGGCTCACCTACTTTATAATGAGGCTCTGCCTCAGCAAACAGCACCTTGACTGGTGATGTACCAGGCTTTTAACTCTTTCTTGGGCAGAGGTATCCGGCTTTCCTTTAACTGCACCAATTCTCCATCTCCTTCTCCTCTACTATTTGCACAAAATACAGAACAGCCGCTTCCTGCAGTGACAAGTGACACCTGCAGCTCCCTCCTTCCGACCTCACCTGATCAGATTCGACTCTGCTCTAACCAGATACCTGACACACAGCTGCACACGTACGGCCATTTTTTGTTGCTCTCCTGAATTGTTCAGGGTCACGAAGGAACCGCAACTCTCTCAGCTCCTGGAATAGGCTCTGAAACAACGCACCGCCCCCTTTGTACTGCCTTTGCTCACACGCATTTACATATATTTGTATTTATGATGGCCACACGTACAGAAATGATAACCGCAGCTTTCACTGATGAGAAACGACGAGGATGACGAGATCCTGCCCGGCAGCACCCACAAACGTGGAGCTGAAGGCCGTGATGGGCAGCACCGCTGCCCCAGCGGGACCCTGCTTGCTCCCAGCCACCCCCCCGGGCCCAGCGCGGGCGCCAGCACCCAGCACCCAGCAGCCAACAGCAGCACCGCCGGCCGCGTTCTCAGTTCGCTGCTTTGAGAACTGCGAGCACTTCCCACACGTTAGTCAGCTTCAAAGTGTGCCACTGAGATCCACCAGTGCTGCCACCACAGTTGACGGAGAGGTGGACCGAGGAGCCAGGTCTGTGTGCATCGCCTGAGCCCGGGGCACCCCGTCACCTGCCTGCTCCTGGACGAGCCACCCTTCCTTCAAGTCTGTAAAATAGTGCCAACTCCGCTCCCCACCAAAGGTGTT
>JAVJGJ010000061.1:46795200-46831853 GCA_035590215.1 Microhierax caerulescens
GCCGGGGTTGAGCGGGGCAGCGGGGCCGGATCCCCCAGGGCTCCCCCGGGGTGCGGGCCGGCTCCCGGCCGGGGTTGAGCGGGCCGGGCTCCAGCGCCGGGCGGCCCCGCGGGCTGTTGCTCCGCAGCCACTGGAGGCTGTAGTTACCCAACTACTTGCAGAGACCCAACTTGGAAAGAAATGTTCTAACTAGTAAATAATTGCAGTTATCATTGCATCAGTTTAGTTTAAAGAGCTGACAAACCTCTCTAAACTCAAAGCACAATTAGTCATTAGGGTCTAGTTTTTCAGCACTGTTAAGCAATTTGTAACCCATTCCTTTTAATAGGGTTATGCATTACTCAGCGGACACAGATGTCTTGAAAACTGAAACCGCTGGTTATGAAGCAGCAACCTTGTTCATTAGCTTCCATGATAGTCAAATCATCTATAAAACCAGTGTTTAATGGCCAGCCGATGAATAATCAATGTCTCACTTTTCATCCGAGTGTGAAAGCGAGAATAATCTAATCGGCCATCCCGCCGGTACAGCGCGAGGCCTTGGGTTCCGCTGCTCTTCAGGGGTGATTTATAACCCAGTGGAAACCTGATGTAAACATATGATCAATGAGTCCCATCATTGCTGATAATAACCCCCAACCGGCCCACTCCCTCATCTCAAAAGCCATCCCTTTAGGCTATTAGTTTCGTCCAGCTAATCCTCTCTACTATTTCTGCCTGCTGCTTTTACCTTGGCCATCCGTTCAGTCCAGCAGACTCAGAAGTAATTTTATACGCAGCAGAGAGCGGGTGGAATTGATTTTTCACTCAGTGCTCAGTTCCCATCTGAATAATTATCAATTTTACTGCCTCATAAAGGGAAGAGTCAAAATTTCAAATCAATTCAAAAGAGCTTCTGAGACTACAGAAACTGTGCATGAGAATAAAGGTCAAAGTTGTCAGTGACCTCGGGAGATGATGTCAGATATTAGTACGCTGAGTAGTTGACATCAGAGGCACTCAATATGATATGACTCGTGCTAATGCAAATCATATTTATGCTGACTACTGGAGACCAGCCATTAATATTTAAAAGACTATGTGAAAGCCTGCATTCAAAATAAATATAACTTATTCCGCAGAATCTGAAGTTAATAAAGACAGATCGCCGCCTAGTCACATGCTGCGAAGTGAAAGATTACTGCGTATTAAGGGATGGAGTATCACATCGAGATTGCCACGCATGCAGGAGGCCGGAGCCCAGCTCGCTCTCCTGTCCTTCACCTTCGAATCATCGCATGCACGGTGCGATACCGACAAGCCGACATACCCAAAGGCTGACTTCATCGCTAGTTTCCACGAAACCCCTATCAGGCAAGTAAAACATAAGAACCTGTAATACAACAAGGGAATCATCATACTCTGATAATGATGTCAATAATAAACATCATTAATATTCGCGCAATATGCTGTATACTGCCAGCATCATATTAGCTACCATTAGTTACTTTTCACCTTCAATTAGAACAGTAAACAAATGATGACAGTAACTGTGGTGACTGTATGCCAGGCTTTTTCCGAATGACAACATACCTATCAGGGAAACACAAAGACAACCACACTAGTCATCTGCATTTTGTTAATAACTTTTTTTAAAAAAAAAATTTAATGTTTTTGTTAAAAGCCTCCCAACCTGTGAAATGTGTCTCCTGAAACGGCATCTTTGCAACTGCTTTAGGAATCCAGAGATCCTTGTAAGTAGGCATTTTCAAATCGTTTAAAAAGAGATTTTAAAGGAATGTGGCACAGAGGAAATGTGGAGATATGCAGCTATGAATATCCCGATCTCCCTGTAATGCACCTGGGCTGAGACAAACTTGACAGGGCTAGGAAGGGGAAATCTCTCCTAAGCAGTACAGCAGCCACTTCAGCAGCACGAAATTTCATTTCTATTGTATTTACCTTAAACAGAAAAAAAACCCCACTGAGTCACCTACTGCAAAATAAAATATTCAAACTTGCTCACATACAGCCATTCAATTAACACATTTCATTACCAGAATGCATGGTTCAGTGCCAGAATGTGTTCTTCTTCCTCCTAAAATACCTTAGAGCGCTTTCCTTCCCATTTGTCTATAGAAAGGTACCAATGATCTCACACACCTTTTTATAAGCAAAAATGAAACACCAAGTTTTAAGATACTCTACAGCCAAGTATAGTATCTATGCTTTTCAATATGACAAAAAAATACCTTTGATCTTTGGTTGTCATGAGAACACAGCTGAAGCTACACAGGGCTGCAGACCAGTGTAGGGAGGTTTGTTCTGTTACTAAATAGCCAACGATACCCTTGTGTTTGGTACCGCAAAAAGTCAGGAAAATTCAGAAATGCAATAATACCCCACAGAAAAGACTGCTAATTCACCTGCTGTAGAACTTCTGGGTTCTGCTGCATGAAATGAAGCAATCTCTGTCCATCCTGTGAAATCTCTCTACATCTCAGACTCTTCTTGCCTTCTTTAGCGAGGTGCTTGAAGAGGTAGGTGACAATGTAGTCTAAACTAGCACAACAGCTGGAGGACACAATTGTATCTGTGTAAAAAATGGAACAGTTTTGAAATTGTTTCCATAAAAGAATAATTAATAATGACATTTTATAGTACTTGGAGAGCTCAACTTTAATAATCTCTTTGACATTAGGCTGATCGATACATTGACAAGTCTATTTTTGATACATGAGTTGACTAGCTTTGAAGACTGCTTTTATTAACACAGCGGTATTAAACCTTTGCTTTTGAGTAACTGGATAGCTCCACATACTACAGATCTCTGAGCTCCGGTGAACTTAATTCATGCTGTATGAACGCAGCTGCCCCTCTGTGTACTGGGAAGCGCAGGACGAGGGCTGACAGTTTCACATTCAGAAGGCTCCAGATTCCTAGAAACCAACATTCTGTTTTGATCTGCTTACTGGGAAAGGCAGGGTTAAATCAAAGAGAGCTGTTTTTGTTGTCCAGGTTTTCCTCAAGAACTATTTCACCATGTGTCTCTGCCCCAAACAGCTTACAATCAGTGTCAGGTGGCAAACACTGAAAGTAGTAAAAGAGTGATCACAGAAGAGCCCATTAGTCATTTTGCTTAACAAGTAATAATTCAGGTAGGTTAAAGTACATTAAATATGGCTGGCAACAATGCAACAGCAGTGACTCCCAAATACTTCATAAATGCCCCCAAAACTGAAAGTCACGACAGCAACGGAGGATGCTGTTGAAAAGCAGAGTCAAAAGCCACTTCATATCTTTACTTACTGTTCCTGTAAGTAAGGGAGATTAAAAGCTTAAACCTATCTGCAGAGTAAATATGTCTGTCTGATTTACGTAAGTTATTTTGTTCCTAGGTGTTGCCTGCTGTGCCGCTGCTGTGCGAGAGGATTCTGCTCACTTCCATGCCTCGGCACGATGGAACGGTGTGCTGGTCCTAGCTTCTCACGCACGCTCCTCCTGTCTTCCCCTTGAGAAGTGGCAACCTTCCCCCTGCCCAGCTGCTCTCTCCTTCTGGCCCGACACCCGCGTCCCTCCTGCCCCGGGACCGGCGGCTGATGCCGACACGTACAGCCGTGCTGCTCCCAGCTCCGGTTCCGTAGCCTGGCCAGAGCCACACGATGAAACAACTGCCGGTTCCTCGCGACACCAGCACCAGCCGAAGCTCCTCAGGTACGTGCGGTGGGCTAACCTGCTGGGTGTGAGGTTTAGCCCGAACCAACGTCCTCCATCCTCCTTGATTTCCAACATCAGGTCCAGATGAATGGTGCATTTAGGATTCCATCCTGTTGCCACTGGCTTCAGCTAGAACTTGTCTAGGCCTTTTATAGTTCACAGTATTTATTTTAGATGGGCCACTGGAGTAAGGGATGTGTGGGGGTTGCAAAAGGAATTAAACTGTTAAAATGCTCATTCTGAGGGAAAAGGGATTAGAAGGATCCAATTAAATGTACCTTGAATTCTTTAAACTATGCTAATTTGGAGGCCTGCCAACCTTGCAGTGTTCATTTAAACACATCCCTCCAGACACTGAAGTATTTTGATCTGTGTCTGTTTAACTCCTTAGGCTCTGTGCTGACACTATTAACCCTTCGCCATCTAAAAACTAATTGTACGTTGCTAAGAGTGTTTTGAAGTTAACACTGAACAAACATTTCAGGCAAAGAAGACACAAGTGGTCTCCTAAGACTTGCTCTTCCAAAGCAACCAGCTGACTTAGCAGCAGGAGTTGAGAGTGATCTAACAGCTCACAGAAATGAGCTGCAGCATCTCGACACTGCCTCCACCTCCACTGGACCACCGAGCTTCCTAGGACCGAATTAAACAGGGCAGGACGTTAAGACACGCTGCCGGAACAAAGCTGAGTTCAAAGTTATGAGTCTTGCCAAAGTAAAGAGTGCAGAATCTGGCACTCATTGTGTTCTCAACCAAAATAGTCCTGCATATAAACTAGAAATGCAATTCGTGGTGGAATTGAATCACCATCAATAACAACAAGCGAGAGATTTGAAAATACATATTTCATAGGAGGGCTCTGCTGTATTTCTAAACCAGTGCTTAACTCTATTTCTTTTTAAATTGAATAATACAAAGTAAATCACTATCATCAGTTTACAAAACAGCAGTAGTTTGCAACATGCTGATACTGTACAAGTAGATATTTTACATTCGACAGTAAGTGATTTTAGCAGGACAGCAGACAGGTCTATGCTATCATTTGCTCATGAGAATCTGATATGAGTGTTAAGAGCTACTTAAATTTGCCCATAACTATATATCAAATATGCTTCCTTATACTCATTTTTCCTTTTGATTGCAAGGATATAACAGACAGGGAGTGTCAAGCAAACTCGCTTGAATGACTCTTCTGGGCGTGTGGAATCTTGTGCTGGAGCGGAATAGTGTTCTCACTAAATCTTAGCAAGACAAGCCAGCCAGCCAAATAAATGGAACAAACAAGAGCAACGGGGAGCTACTAATTCTGGGCTATGGACAGAAGGAGTGGGTGGAGAAGACAGAATAAAGATAGAATTATAAAAGAAACTGAGATAAAAGCTTAGGATAATCAGGAAAAACACAGGCAACCACGTTTCTCACTTCTGGGCAACTCAGCTTCATCACCTCTGAACTAGTCATTTGGATCATGCAGCAAGCAGGCCATGGTTACAGAAAATGCCAAAAGCAGCTCCGTGTGTGTCCGCATGGATCCAGCAACAGTTCAGCAGCTCTTGTCAAACAAAACCGAGCTCTCGACTTACACGATGGTGAGGCAGGTGCTGGTGGTGGGCAGGGGACAAGGATGGTGACTCTGGCACTAGTCACCAGCACATTCGCACATTCAACTAGCTCTTTTGGTTTTTTTTCTTTGCCAGTATGTGGTCATTTCGTGTTCCGGGGGCTAACTTTACATGCACTTTTTTAATATCTGTGTGTTTCTGCCTGACGTAGGCAACTCCCATCAGCTATTAGCTCAAGTAATTGGAAGTCGAGCATGTGAGTTAGAATGCGTTGTGTTATCTCAAAAAAGACAACAACCCCCCCCCCCCCCCAACAACAACAAGATGCCTTTTGGCCTCAACAGTATGACAACTGCATGCTGAAGAGGAATTATTTTTCAACAGTTTAATGACATTGCTGAATCTCTGCAAATTAAAAGATTCTGTTTTGTTTTAGAAATGAAGGCAAGGCGAGAGAGTTAAGTGGCATTCTCCCTGTCCATCAGTTGCTTACAGTTCAATACTGGCATTATTTGCCTTTGAGACTAAACCTGGAAAGTAAATGGATTTAGCAATTTAACATCTAAATTAGGCAGCAAGACAGAAAAAATGTTTTACTTTTTCCTCAATGAATAGCACGCTATACTATTAATCATATGAGAATTAGAAAAGCTCTGCAGAGATTAGTGACAACATGCCAGGCAGACTACATTAAAAGGCTCTGATCCACTGAGTCAGCTGTGAAAAAGCCAGGTAAACACTTTAGAAGAGAACTATTGGAGTGTTTATTCTCGTAATAAAAGCTTAGATGAGGGCTTCCATTACAGCTGATTTACAGCTAGGCGCTTCAGAAGAAATACATATTCTTCCACAGTGTTTATAAAGCATGGAATCAAGCAAGGTATTTACTCAGCAAGAGAATGAACACTCCTCAGAAATAAGGATTTGGGGAATGTTTATCCTACAGCTGACAACGACGACAGTCTCAAAGGTTTCACATACGTAAAGGAAATAGAGAAAAAAATCAGGTACTTTTTTTTCTGTGAAGCAGAATTGATCTCCTGGTATTTAATTTTTAAAATAAAAAGACAGCTATTTCATTTTTATAAACATTTCTGAAAATGACTTGTATGTTCTAATCAGTTTAAAACACAATTCCCCCTCAGATGGCTTATAGCCCTGAGCCCTACTATTCTGAGATGTTCTTGTGGCACTGATACAATTCAGTGAAAAAGGCAATGCATGGATCTACTTACCCATTTTCCAAGGGCAGAAGGATGTATGTGACCAAGTAACACATAGGACACTGATTTGTATTTTACTGACAACTGGTAACATCCCAAATACCAAAATTTTAAAAGGGATAAAACATGTAGAAGAACGACTCTTTAAGAAAACGGAGTGACAGGTAACGGGCTCTTGAAATGATTAAAAATAAATAAATTAACATTAAGAGCTATACACTGACTGAAGAGTAGTTCATCAGGACATGTCGTTGTAAGAATATGGAAAATTATTCAGTTCACCACAAAAATAAAACTTCTTGAACACAAATAAGGAACTTAATGGCTGACATCAATATCAATTCTTGATACACGCACCATTAAGAAACATGACATTAATGAAAAATAATCACTTCATCACTTCAATGTGAAAGGTAAAAAGAAGCATTTTTCAGCTGACTGATCACACAAAGGAAGTATTACTGTTAATGTGCAAGAGATATGCACACAGATTAGGGGCTGCATTGGCATTTGGGCAGAATCAAGAGTTGATGTGGAAAGCTAGAGAACACAAGTGCAAAATGTAGGGAAAATACCAGTAGGGTCCTAAAGGTGGTGGCAGAAACCAAGTGGGAGCATCCTGCGGTCCAACCTCCTGCCCAAAACAGGGTCAACATCAGACAGGTTCCTCAGGACCATGTCTGGGAATATTTCCAAGGGTGGAGATTCCATGCCCTCTCTGGGCAATATGGCAACAGCCAGGTCTTACTGACAGATCTGGTAGGTCTCCAGGACCGAAAAGTAATTCAGTTTGGAGAAATCAAGAGTTAAACAAAAAAACTGAACATGAAAGTGAGCACAGAAGCTTTTGACGGACTGCATCAAGCCTTCCGTGAAGTCAGGTTCCTACAGACTTTGTCTCAGTCTCACATGTTTGTATTTTAAGGACATTGGGATGAACTGAAGGAGAGCATTGGCTAAGCAAATCTATGATTTATGAAATGTGAAAAAAAAGTAAGCTGTTAAAATCTGTGTTGATACTTTTCTCAGCAGAGTATCAGGAATCCCACAGAATAAGTTTTCTAAGAAAACATCTGTGTTCCTAAAAATTTGTAATTCTTCATGACTAAACTCCCAGATATCTAAACCACAGAAGTTTAAAGTGAAGACTGGAAATACATGCTTTTCTTACTCTCCCCACCTTGAGAGATCAACACTTCTGGAGAAGGGAACATAAATACATGAAAAAGGAAGCTCCCAGCGGAGCCAGCCCATCGGCCGTCCCATCACTGCAGGTGACAAAGCACTCAACATACCTGGGAGGAGATGGATTTCAGCATTATATAATAAAGTGACCTGAATGCTTCTTCACTGCTGTTGCTTAGCGATTCACTACCCATTTTCTCTCTATGAGTAGTTCCCCTCTTGCAGCAAAAACCGCTGAATGTGTTTAACGCAGCAAATGCTGTGGGAGTGTCACGCATTCCTGCGGGGCCTGGCTGACACTTGGCGGTAACGAGAAACACCAGCTATTACAGAGTTACACCGAGACACACCAACGTTACATGTCCCTATTTTTCTTCCTTAATAACCTCCCTATTCAATAAATAAGACTGTAAGGTTTTGAACAGCTTCTCAGTCAAAAACTATATAAATGCATGGTGTTCCTAGGTGATCAAAATGTAACTGCATGATTTACTTTTTCTTCCCCCAAATGCTCAGTTTCCTTCTCCATATTCCAATTGCCTTCAGGCTACCAACCCTGCCCAACCCCCCAATTTTTGAACAGTCATTTGGTTAAAAAGCATAAATTAAACCATGCAGGAGAATGAAATTAACTACAATCTGACTGCTGTATTTCTATTGCTACTCCAAGTATGCTTCTGTTGCACCAATCCTCCTCCTCAGTATATTTGGGAAGTACTGAATAACTAGTTTCTTTTTTCTATGAATAGATACCTTCAAATTTCTCAAATCATATTACAGCTGTGCAGGACAAGCATTATTTATGCAACAGCTACATTGATCAAATAAAAACAAAACCCCACAGATTCCTATACACATATTAACATGTTTTACTTCTGAGTAACAAATGCATGAATTTTCAGTACAATCCCAGTTGAGGCACATTAATCATTTTAACAACTCTGGCTTGTCAGAAAAGACAATTTAAAAATATTATCTGTAAAAACCTACAGGTTAGATTGTTTAAAAGAACTTAGCTCTGTTAACCAAAACGGTCACATTCTTAAAATGTTCAAAAGGCAGCATCTTCCACTGCCTGTTGATACTAATTTTTTTAAGATACAAATAAATGTGCTTCTCTGAAAATCCTAGATAGCTAAGTATTTGTAATTCGGTATGTAATTCTAAGTGTAAGTAATTCTTACCTACTGCAGTAAGTCCTTCAGATACTGAGGTAAGAATATAGATTAAGACGTGAGGTTCTAAACTGGTAACGAAACTCATGTGATCTTGGGTCAGACACTCCAAAAGCGGGTAATAAGACTGGCTTAGTTTTCGATATTGCTGAAAAAAAAAAGAAAAGAAAAAAAAAGTACACATTCATGGAAAATATAGATATTACCACTGACTAGCATTAACACATTAACAGATGATAGAAGAATGACCTTATGGTTTTTATGATGTGATGAATTCTAATTTAGCCATTAAATCAGAGTATTTATAGAGACAAAATATTTTCTTGTCTGTAGTAGATATCAACTTTTCAAATTTACCATAGGATATGAACTCACTATTAGTTTAAACGAAGCTCAGGCTAATACAGTAACACTACCGCGCTGTCACATTCTGCACAGCTACCAGTCTAGTAAAAGCAGTAGAGCATTCTGTCCAGGGTGTCAGTTTGATGGGATTATGGCCCGTATCTTACCTTCTGCAGGAAATCTTACCAAGATTTATCACAGATTTCCCCAAATCATCTCAGATGGACTTTTTTTTTTGTGCTTAGGTGAGGTCCTGTAACAGGCTCTGTGCAGGCAGAGGCACTTGCTTGCACCCACTGGCCTGCTCGGCACCTTACACTTAAGGACTCATTTTTAGGGCATTATTGCCGGGTGCCTAGGCACGTGCCAAACACGCACACTTCTATATAGCCAATATACTGATTTTAATTGAGAGCAACTTTTCAGTTCCAAGGACTTCCTTTACGTGGCAAGCATAAATCTGGATATTAACCAGCTTCACCTATTCCAAATTTGTCCCTTCCTGCAAGAAAATGACAGTTCTGAACTAAAGCATCATGAAGAAAATGTCACAGTTCAAATTTAGGCTGATACTGCGCAAGATCTGTTGTCTTCCCACAGAGAAGTGGGAACATGGTGTACTTTAAAATTAAAGTTTTAAATTTTATGGGGAATACACAGTGACAATTTACAGATTGAAACTAATTGCAGAGTGGCTGAATATGCGAGGATGTTTTACAGTGCATGCAGGCAACCTAAACGGGTTTGCAAGTATAGGAAGGAAAAAAATTTGCATTTCTCTCTTTTACGACAAACCTAGTGAAAATTCCGGAAAAAGCTGTCATTTCCAACAGCAGTTCAGTCATACCTGTATTTTAGATGTTACTATATAAATAAATCCAAGTAATTGAACTAAAAACTGCATTTGAGATGTTCTAGATCCCTCTGTCTCATTATAACAATACAAAGCCTGTGGTGGTGTTACTTCATATTTCACGTAAAGACTCCCAAGATGAGTAATTGCTTACTAGCAAGTCACTGTGGGATACTGAAAGCAGCATTTTGACAAAGGCCTGAAGTACATTGTCAAAGTGGTTGTCCCCGTACAACTTGAAGACGCCAAAGCTGACATAATTTCCACATAAGGCAGATTTGAGTGCAGAGTAACAGATGGAAATGCCCTTGAGTTTCAACGGATAAACCTGATCTTTTGACAAAGTCCCAAGAGAGAGGATCTGATTACCTGTTTTCATAAAAAGAAAGAAAGAAAGAAAGAAACTTACATAAGCAGCTGCAAATCTAAAATATTTTGATGGCACTATCTAAACTTATTTTTTGCCTTTATTTTCATTACTATTCAGAAGAAAAATGGTTTCTGCATTTGATGTAAAAGATCTGTTAAGCATGACTAGAGCTTAAAAGCCACTAAAGGAATTAGTATGCAAAATTCAAAATATAAGCTATGGAATTCCCATCCCTGATGTACAGCCAGACCATGACTGGGTCTATTAGCATAAATTCCTTAATCTGAACAGAGTCGCAACACATGGTTTTATAGTTTCTCATGCTGCAGCAAAGCCTGGTTTTGATCCATTACCATGACGGTCTCTTGGGATGGTTGCTGATGTATACACATACTAAATATATCCCTCAGAAAACAAATACGTCCATTACAAAAGCCTCTATTTTACCAGTCACAGATGGGAATGACTTTTTAATTAAACTCCATGTTTATAATGTAAAAATAACAGCTAACGGTAAATATTTGCTGTCACTATTAACAGGCAGTAGTGACTTTTGGATCCACTGTGCAGCAGCGCGGTAGATCCCGCTGCTATCCTCTGTACAAATCTAATTATTCACGAGGCCTCATTACCAAGTTTTCTAAGTATCTTGTAATATTTTAATGCCCATCTTCACAGCACCCCAGAGTTAGTTTGTATTCATGACAGATTTTTTTTTTCCTAACCTCAAGTAATTAATGAAAGTGAGCTGAAACAGTAGAACGAACACAGCAAAGATTAAAAACTTCATTCACTTCTACCACCACGTGGCCTCACTAGGTTGACCCCGTCTGACGTTGACCTTGACGAGCTTGGCCTGCACAAAAACCAAGCGTCAGGTCTTCACTTTGTCACGACTCATCGTTCTTGGTAATTTTAACTAGAGGAAAGGAACACAAACCTGTGCATTTTTAACAGTATTCCTACAAATAAAAGCACATGAGTCTACAGACCAGATGCTCGGCTCGCCTGCTCTCCGTGTCTAGCCGATGACAACCTGGGTTAAGGAGCAACGAGCTAACTGGACATTAACTATTCACAATCCCAAACATTGCCCATTGAGAGAAGTTGTTACGACAATGCAGTTTTGCTCTTATAACAGGCAATTAAAAAATGCCCCTAAAAACTTGCCTGATATGACACAGACCTCATAGATTGCATAGTATCAATACATATTGAGGCCTAATATTAAACTGGATCTGTCTCTACATAACTCTCCTTTCCACCCATGCAAATTTCCACCTGCAAATCATACACCTGACTTCTTTTAATTCTTTCTCTTAATGCTACTGGTTATGGACAATGAGGAATTTATATCATGTAATTCAAACAATGAGGGGAAAATCCTTGTTTCTAAACACCCAACCCATCAAAGCATCACCCATTGGATATCATTCGATGCAAAGAGGGAAAGGCATAAGCTACTGTTTAAAACATTAATGTTGCTCACCACTTCAAGCAAGTACAAGGCAATTTATCCATCAAATTGTAAAGAAAAAGCAGATTTTCAAAAAAAGATTGGGAGCACGGCCAGGTGTTGCTTAGAAGCGACTGGGGTCTGTAAGAAGCCAGAACGGCATCACTAGAATTACAGAAGGGAGAAGAATAATCAAATATTTAGCTAGGAAAGATGGTCACTTAGATCAAAATCAAGTCCTCTTTATTAAAGAAAAAAATATTATTTTATGAATGAAGACACAAAATGGTTTTGATACTGTAAATGGTCATATGAGCACCTCTATTCCCCCAGTGCTGCTGTAACTGGGGAAGAGGACTGCATCCCAGTGACTGCTACTGTGCAGAAATCCATCTCAAACGGTGTTAAATCTCTGCTATACTAAAAATGACCGGCATCCAAAAGATCCTCTTTGAAAAGTAAAACACTGCAGAAAAAAAGTAATGTCTCCTAGTGTACCTGGATATTCAATTACTGTAATACTTTACATTACTGAGAAATTACATTTACATAAAATTAAAGTCCATTTAGCTTCCTACAGTGCCCCATTTATGATACCCCAGCTGGGTCATCTTAATCAGCATTAAACTTTTTGACAAGACCTAGTCTCGTTACTGAGAAGATCAGTGAATTTCAAATCTGTTGGAAAAAATGAAATGAAATACAAAATTCTCCCTGTGAGGTGAAGTGAGAAGGTGCACGCTATCTTTGAAAGCCCTATGCAAAGAGCATATAATTCTTAGGGCAAAACCAAGAGAGAGAGGTAAACGTGCTCTAAACTAACCTCATCTGGTCTTTGCCACGCTTAAATTCCCTGCTGAAAATCTCGACTTTTAATAACACAAACATGTATCTGGCTTCAGAAATAATCAAAGACAAAGTTCTGGATCCAAGGAAGTAACAGCCTGGAGTTCACAGCTGAGCTGTTGAAGCACAACATTGCACAACCCTTAGTCCTGGAAGCACTCAGTGTAATAGGCAACAACAGATGGAAAGAGCTTAGTAGTTGTCAACAAGGCAATTATGTACTTAATATGGAAATTAATTGGAAGTCGATGGAAAAACAGGATGATGAGGAAAGAAGCTGGAAAAACCCTAGGAATCCCTTAGCCTAGGAACATGAACGCTAGGAGTTATCCACTAGTGCTGATCTTCTATCATTTTTATTACTGCACCAAAAAATCACGTCTAATTAAAACCTTCAATCCATTGATCGCCACGAAGCATTTACTACGGGAAGGCACGACCCCCGCCCCTCGCGCTGCCTCACCCCGGGCAGCCGTGGCAGGAGAGGCATCGGTGCCTACCCCTTCTAATGAACACACCGAGAAGAATCTGGGTCTAGTGCAAGATTAAAAGCTGCCTTCTGCAAGTGGTCAGAGTCCACAGAGAACCGTTCTGTGTTCATGGACTCATTTTAAACGGGCCTAAGAGTGAGAACAGCTGATTTCAAATTAGAGCAGAGGTGAAAGACCACGCGGTGCCTGTTACCAGCGCCCCAAGCCATCAGCCTATGATTCAAGGGATGCAGCGCCAGAACAAAGACCAGCGTTTTAGCATTAGTTATTGAAAAAAATATGAAGTACGGTGCTATGCCTGACTAGATAAAAAAAGAATGATCTACTTGTAACATTTAGCAGGAGCTTCAGGGGAATATTTTTACACACCATGGATACTACTGAACATAAACTAATTTACCAAGGTACTTGGAATCAGGTCAAGAACAACTCCTCAGCTACTGAGGATATGCTTACATTTATAATCCCAGTAGTGCAGGGCCAAAACACAATTTTTTCAACTCCTATTGTTAAAAGAAACAATTTAAAGACATTAAATCAACATAAAAGTGACCTTTGACATGCAGAATTAAAAAATTGTGTTTGAAATTCGTATCTTCTGTCAAAATGAAAACTCCAGAGACTAATCAGTGAAGTTTCAGTGTTACTACTGAGATACAAATCAAATGAAAAAATCCAGCTTGCACCAATTTCTTCCTAACGCAGGAAAAATTGTATCACACCATCTTAAAATATACCGACTTTCAAAATTCTCAATAATTTCCTTTGATACAACTTTTTGCCCTGCATTTGACAGCAATGTCACTTAAAAAGATTAAAAACTCGCTGTGCCTCAGAGGCGATACAGAATTCTGACGGGGCAAGAACAAGATTTTAAAAGATACTGGGTGAAACTGCTAGACAGGAAATAAGGGCTTGAATTTGGCCAACAATTTAAGCATTTCATTACTGAAAGCCTCCTTAGTACATAAACCAAGGGCAGGGAAGAAAAAAGCGTGTGTATGCAGAGGGGGAACACAAAGGCAGCAAAAACACAAACTGGGATGCTCTGACCGAAGATAACATCACCGTGCCTCAGGATCCCACGGGCAATATGCACCAGAGCTCTTGGCACAGCTCATTCCCTCACTCCCTCCTAGATGCGGGAGCACGTCAGGACAGGCAGCTTCCCTTTCAGTTCTCCTCCTTAATTGCTTTTACAGTAGAAGCTGTAATACAAAAATGATTTCCTTATGGCTGAGTTTCATTTGAGCAAGGCTTGTTCTAGATTTCAGTCCAATAAGCGCAATGTATAATAATACAACTAAATCACATTTTAACATGTGTGAATTAGATGAAGATAAAAAAAGACTTTGGTGAGATTAAACAAAGGTCGTGAAAATTTATCACGATTATAGAAGTGTTTTTTGCCTTTTCCCCTTTCCTATTTTTATTATTCACTGCTGCCCCATAAAGATGGTTTTGAATGTATGCTTCCCAGGCACCAGAACGCGAGGGCAGTATAGAGCGGCCGTATATAGAAAACGCAAAGCAAAACATGAATCACAAAGATGAGAGTAAGCTTCACAACCTGGTTTCTTCAAAGCTTCCACAACAACAAAACATGCATAAACCCTCTCAAATCAGCACAGCGAGCACGCATAGCGCCAAGGTAGATTTGCCAGAAGAAACCGATGAGGAAATCTGAGTCAGTAACGAAGAGCAGTATATTCTGGAACCGCTATTGCCAAAGAGAGGAGCGCAGACCGATGGCGAGCACTCCGCTTTAACTACGCTGCTGGTCAGAAATACCTGTTATACAGCCAGAATCTGCTTAACCAAAATTTTGAAGAACTGTTACCTTATGAAGTTGCTGACACTGAATGGATTACCACACTAAGTTTTGAAATACACATTCTGGAAGCAATTTAAAGCTCATTAGAAATAATTGTGTCTGGCTACTGGAAAATGTGGTAAAATTTAATCCACATCCAAATGCTACCTGGGCTGTGAGAACAGGAAATTGTTTTGTGCTACTGTGGCTAACCTCATCGCTGACCTTCAGCAGTAACTGCTACAACAGCTGAAAGCTGAAGCAAAATTAAAAACTTACATCAAAGTATATCATGACAGAATGTAGATAAATAAAACCAGCATATTGAAAATATTATTTTTATGTCAGTCTCCTATAATGAAAGGGAAGAGGTTCACTAAAATGTAAAGAAACCACAAAACAAAAATAGATGGTCCCAAGATGGGCTGCAACATCGTTCCGATACGACTGGGAGTTCAAAACCACATAGTAAGGAGACTTGTACATACAGGATTAAAAGTGAAATGTATTGGGAATGGTGGACTGGACTAGTCCAACTCCTTTCAGTTCTCTCCTCTCAGCTGTTTATTTTAAACCTCTCTATGGCTCAGTCAGGCTGGTTCTAGCCATAATGGACAAGGCACAACAGCCCTTGCCAAGCAGCTGCAGAGTCCTAACGAGGATAATTGACTAAGTGCATCCTGTGCCAGGCTTTACATCTTTTGAACATACAGCATTTGTAAAGACATCTTAGAATTGTCTTCAGCACTGTATCAGCATCAGTGATAAACAAGCAGAAGGACAAGGCATGCTAGTACTACCTTAATTGCAAAGCTCAATCTGTAAAGCAGAAATTAATTCTCACTGAGGCGCCAATTTTCAAAACTACAAAGAACTCATACTTTAAATTTTATTCACAGACAACAGAAGATAGGTATTCTGGATTTTCTTCTGCTTTGCACTCACACATATGAAATCACTACATGCCTGTCTAGAGGAGAAAGGAGTGTACACTTTAGAATGAAAGAGATCTCAGCATCCATACTCACAAGTGCCCACATGCACTCACAATCCAGTAACACAGTTCTACCCTTTTCTTCCCTCTTCTTTTTTTTTTTTTTTTAGCCCAAGCGCTGACAGTACGAGGCGGTAAATGGAGGTACTGTTTGGACATAAATGGACATCACAAACTTTGGCAAAATTGAAGACGGAAAGGAAGCAACATGCTAGGTTACCAAATGTTTGTTTCAAAGTTATTCCCATGCAAACAGCAGCACAGGGTTTACAGAAAACAAATCCACATGTAAATTCTAGGTTATTTTCATCACCAGAAGATATCTGTGTGTTATCCAGAACTGCTTAGATCAGTGTAGTCCAGGCTTAGGAAAAACCAGTGCTGCAGCAATAACCACCAGTGCACTGTGCTCTGATGTTGGTGAGTAGAATCACCTGCTGCCACCTCGCATCGGTCACTAATTCCTTTTCTAAGTGTCAACAGGATGGACTTGTATTTCAGATCACATTTTTACGTACCTATAGGTTTATATAGCAAGAAGACTCCCAGTGGACCCAAGTCATAACTGGAAATTTTCGTGTTTAATTTGGTGCAGGTGAAAGTAATGCTTTTAGTAGCATTTCCTGTATATCATTACATGTGAGAGAGAAAAAGGAAAAATCCCGTTCGAAAACAAATTTAAATTTCACTTACCCATGGAAGTACAATACCATTAAGCCATATTTTCATTTATTTTTTGTATGTTACATTCAAGGGAAGTGACCAGGCTGGGCTACACTGCCTGCAGGAGAGGGACCAAGTCTCCCTGGTGAGCTGCTGAGTCATGGGAAGGAAACTCCTACGGTCAAGGGCACGGCAAGGAGGAGAGCTGAGAGGTAACGAGCCTGGGGTTCAGACAGGCATTGCCAAGAGAAGCAAACACCACCAGGTCTGCAGGTGATGGAAAGAAGAACTTGGTGGGGATGACAGGAGGCTGGGCAGAGTTTATGGCAACCCACTTGGTCAATGGAGTCACCGAAACCAAGACTGAAAGGAAGGATCTTCCCATAAGGACAGTGTGATGAAAGGAAAAGATGTTAGCTTCTATTTCCCACCCCCCACCCCCCCCCCCTTGTCATGGCTTTGTGTTTCCCTCAGTTTAAAAAGGCAATTATTATAGTATAGATTTCAATCAAATCTATCTTGAGTTTCAAGTGTCTTTTTGATCAGCTCTGAGGAGCGCACTACAAGCTGCAGGCATATACAAGACGTTTGGCTGACTTGGTAAGATAAATGAGCATATACTGTCTGTTGTCATCTCCTGACATTTGCTGTGTGTCTTCTATTTTTTTCCTCTAATACTTCAGCCATAAAATCATGTTGAATGTCAGAATCCCAACTACTTTCAGAATTTTAAGTCACTTGCAGGAATGGTACAGCATCAACCGTGAAAAGCGAGCCCAAGGATCATTTCAGGAATGAAATCATTCATTCTTTTAACTGAATCACACAGTTTGTCAGCATGTGGGGCTGGAAACATTGCTCAAGAACACTAAAGTGAATGTTATGATCATCACTTGGTTTACTTGCTTATTTTTCCCCAGATGTCTGCCAGGAGTACATAGGCTTAAAAAACAGAGACTTAAAAAAAAAAAGTCATTGAGTATTCCAGATTAAAGAAAAGCACAGTTATGAAGATTTTCAGGAAGGCATTTGAAATTAATGCAAATATCAATATTTTTATAGGAATTTGTACGTTCAAAAGGCCACACATAACTGAAGTAATGAATCCTTACAACGCACTTCCAGAAGAGTTATAACTTTCTGTACACTGGAATGGGAATCTCATAAACTAGTAATTGGCGATAAAAGCTAAATATGTTAACAGCAATTATTCCAAGCTGATTAATTGTAGTATCCTGAAATACTTATAGCGGGCAGTAAACCCCGCCCAGACTGTGAGCCAGTGACCAGTTCAAGCCAGTGCTGCCCAGTCCGATGCAGCACTGACGCAGGACATCCCTGCAGAGCCAGCCGGGTGGCTGGCAGTCCTCGTGCCCAGTGGCCAGTCCAGCGGCTGCGCTGGGGGGGCTCCCATGCTGGCTTTGCAGCGAGTCCAGTCCCGGAATCAATACCGGCAATCACCCACAGAAAAGCAAACTTAAACCATGCCTCTAAATGTCACACCTACGTAGTGGGAAGATCACCGATGGGACCCTTGCAGACACTGATGATAATATGAAAGTGTTTTAAAATCACAATTAAAACCCCACAACCCCATACACAGGACGAATGGCTTTCTCTCACATCTACACCTTTCCTCCACTTGTAGTTGATGGGCGATTTTAAATTTTTCTTTTGGAGAAGATTAAGAACAGTTCCCCTCTTAAAGCTGTGTTAAGCAAAATGTCATCCTTCCAGCAGTTATGAAAGACGTGAGAGAAGGCTCTTAGGGTCATTTCGCTTTCTCCTATGGCACACGTCTCCAGGTAGGTGCCACACATCCCTCAGTATCTTTCACATAATTTACAAAGAGGGTAACAGGTGCCTGGACACAGGCTTCAACAGGCTCTACGGTTCCACTGCTTACTTTCAAATCTTAGATCTGCACGGTCCTGAAATTTCCTTTTATGTTGCATAATTAAATTCTAGCATGAGTCAGAAAATGTTTGGTGTTTATGTACCAGAGCTACCAAGACTTTAGGGCTTACAGTTTTATGAAATTCACATAACACCATAAAAGTCGCAACTGAAAGCGAAAGGTTTCTTTACACGGCTGCTTTTTTTTAGGCACGAATTAGGAACGAAGCAGGTTGAAATCAACTAGTGTGGCTTACTCAGCAAAGTTTAGAAAGTTGATGCCAACAACTGAGATGAATGGATGCCCAATAACATGATATGCTTTTTGTAAGTACAGAAAGGATAGTAAAGTCTGATTGAAATAAATTAAAAAAAAAAATTAGAGGGAAAATATAATTGCAATGGGATCAGGTACTATTAGACAAGTAGGGCTGATGCATCATCATGGTTACACTTGATTTTTTTTTTTTTTTTACTTATATCACCAAAAGAAAGCTTACAGCAATTAAGTGCAAAGGCTGACAGAAACTGAATAGTAAAAATCTAAAAGTTTACCTATTATCTTTTGATATATGGAAAACTTTCTTTTGCTTAATTTTTCTAACAAATTAGCTTAAGAACATAGCTGAAAAAATGTGCTAGCTTACTCCATGGTCTATTAGAAAAAGAAAGAGAAACATTATTTTGCCAGGACTGAGAGTTACTTGGGTGTAATTTTTTGTGTCATATGTAAATGCTTTACGCTTTCTCCATATACACTTTCCATGCCCTGCAGATCAAATGCAAAATCACACTGAAGTTTCTTTATACAGCCAGCCACGTAACACGCCGTTTCCAGAGCCCCAAAACCAACCTGAATGCAGTAACAGCAAATTTGATGCACCAAAAAGGAGGATGACATTTCTGGCTGTTCCTACTTATACAAACTACAAATGAGGCTGCTCTACAAAAACTTGGTAATGGTCCTTTTGAAACATTTAGAAAGCGAAATTGTAAGTGACAGAGTTAGTTGCAGTGTAATAAAACCTGCTGGTGTCAAAGACCTGTTGCAGTTGCATGCATGAGTGGGAGTAGTAAAATACAGCAACTTATTATAAACACTTTTAACAGTGCTCTAGGGTAAAGCTGTTATGGTCCTATTATGTTGCGGAACTGCTGGAATGTAATTTGAATACATCAGATCAACCCACACCTATCGGTCAGAAGCCTGGATCAAACACCTCGCGAGCATTTGTACCTTTGCTGAAATACATTTACCGTTGCTAAAAGACAGGCACTCAAGTTAAAAAAGCAACACAGGCAAAAACGTGGCATGAACGAACCCTGATCTGTGGACATAAATCGGGTCTGCCACGTCAGCTCTGCACCTTACACAGGGGTGAACTGGCTGCAGCACGTTACAGTCCTGCTACGTGCTCCACAAGCCCATCAGTGCTCAGCAATATGAACTAACAGGATTTTAATATCAAGACAAGACAGGCAAAGAATTACACTGCAGAGGAAACATTAATGAGTACCTACCATACGTACAAATCATTTTACTAGCTTCTCTGAAGAGAAGAATTCCATTTGGAGATGATACATCAAAATTTAAACGCTGCGATCTAAAAAATAACAGCAAAAATATTCAGACGGTCATTGAAGCAGAAAACTGCAATGGATTCATTCCTAAAACAAAAAAAAAAATCTGCTGATTACAAAGTACAGTTATTTGATAAACTCATTCTAGCTTTCAGTCCCATGATACACACTCCAGTTACCTCTGAAGAAACAGCCCCATGACAAAGACAAAGCCATTTTAACCAGAAAAGGTGACCGGCCGATGCACAGCGCGGAGCTGTGCCTGCGGACACTCGGCAGCATGCTGCGAAGGTTCCACAGACCAACCTGCTGGTTACTCTGCTACATAAACCCTGCGGCAATCACAGGCCAGTTCTCCCAGTGTCAACTGTAACTTGCTTTTGATGAACGCTGAGACCTGAAGACTGCACCCCACTGTCTCCCCCCCACGCACAGGTATCACCAAAGCCGGCAAGAACCACGGTGCTCCCGACCACGGAGCGCAGCAGCATCCTCGCCCCAGTCCCTGCTGCATCCTTCCAATCTGCCTCTGCGACAAAGCAGCCCAACTCCTAGTTCAGCCCCAACAGTTGACTTCCAACGTGGGTCTTAAGCTTCTAAGTAACGTTAGCAAAACTTACCCTTAGTGTTTATTTGGACTGAAAGGGAAAGGAGCCATCACTGAGCGCTGAAACCAGAGTATCCCTGGGCTGACCTACGTGGTAGTCACCCACTTTTGATGAAAGGTGGAGTCCCCGTACTACCCCTATCACAGCTATATCTTTCTTTGCTGCAATTCCAAGTTTTTGCTGTCTGAGCCCCTGTCTGCAGTGTCCTTTGCTCCAAACTCTGGAGTAAATCTGGGTGTTTAGAAATGATTACAACGTGCCTTGTACAAAACATTCGTGTATTCCATATGCACAAAATGATAATAGCTGGCAGAGGCAAAAAAAAAAAAAAGCCCCAAAACCAGCACATCATCTCAGTATCAGAGTGGCATAATGCACAATCTGATACTCTGAAACATATTTTAACCATGTCAAAGTATATTGTATAATGCATTTGAACCTGTAAAAGCTAATGCAGTACACAACTCGTGAAAAAAATACCATCCCCAATGGTGTTTCCTAAAGGGAACGAAGCAGATTTTCAGAATAGCAATAGGCAGAAGAGTTACATGAATATGGAACGTAGGTTGAAGAGCTGTCTTTTGCATAAGATTTATTGTTCTGGTTCCTCTTTGCTTTTGTTTACTGTTACCAGAGTTCTGCATTTATGCTTTAACAACCTCCTCCTTGCAATAAGCTGCAGCACTATCAGACTATACTGCTCGTGCACTGTGTCATGAATAAAAATAGGTTAAACTTTTCCAGCAATTTATTATACTACTACCAGGATAACAGACATAATTAGCCTACGCAAACCAAAGAGGGAGTCACAGCAAGCAAGTCAACACCAACAAGGAAGAGGGAACTCTGCCTTAAGGCTCGCGTAGCCATCCAGGGACTGAGCGCACATCATGTGCACCAGCGCCTGGCAGCCAGGTCTGAACTTTAAGGCAACCATTTCCTGTCCCTAGATTAAACTATGTATTTTTTTTCAACTTTCAAATATTTCAATTTTTTTCCTTTGAAGTTTGATTTGCAAGGCAAAGTGAGAAATGATGAGAACACATACTTCTTTGCTGAAAACTCCCATTACTTTGGACACAGAGATACCCAGCACAGAGACTTTATCAATTTTTCCTTTGAAAAAAAATTTTTTTTTCCTTTGGGGAGTACACTAGATATTTCCAAGCGTAATGATAATTTCCCCAAATAAACTGTTCTGTTACTTGTGGTAAAAGAGGAAATTCATTTAACTACTGCAATGTAAAGTACTGAAATCACCTCCCAGAACCATGCCAAAGTGTTTTTGGGTTAGCCTGCAGAGATTTTAGATGTGGGAGAAGTTACCTACATGCTGATTATAAATATTGCTGTATTAGACACCATTCTTTCCTATTTTGGCTGGAAGAGTTGAGCTGCAAAAGAAACTGTGAAGGGAGTTGTGGTTTTACAGGCACATATGTACGCTTCTTGGCTTAAGGCAAAAACTCAGCCTGCAGCAAATCTTGACAGCAGACGATTTTCCGATATTTAATTACAGAGGCAGTGTTTATTCCTGGTTAAAGCATACGCTTCCACTAACATTGAATATAAAATCATGGTAGTCTCTCATATATATTCCTGTAATTAATCCTTACCAGCTGATTTTGTAACATCTACCATTTTGGTAAAACAATACAGCGATGCTGAAAGCCCAGTTCTGCTGGTGGGTTTTGCTCCAAACCACAAAAGTAGCAGTATTAAAGTCAAAGGCAGACATCTCGAGGGTAAGCAAAACGTGAAGATGGAACAGAGAATGCATACCACTGCAGTCTTCATCACGTATCTAATTTTCACGTGCTTTTTACCTGTTTTGCATGAATTCTGCCATCAGCTTCAAGATAGGGGTTGTACACGCCGGCTCCCGGTACCACAGCTCAATAGCTCGTTGCAGCACAGCAATGTACGCGGGGTAGCTTCACCAAGCGGCGTTAAAGACCGTACCGATAAAATAACGGCTTGTAAAACAACTCCACTAAAAACCCGTAACTACACCACCAGGCCCTGGCCGCTCACTCCGACAGAGGCACTGCCAGAACCTACACATTTAAGCAAGTCTCTCCATAGAAGACTAAATCCTTTGGAAACATTAATGGTTAAATGGGAAGTAGTTAATATACCGGAGCTGTAATGAAGGAAAAGGAAAGCTGCTTGTATATGCAAAGCTAACCTGTATGTACACATATAAAATGAGCTTGAATTTTTAATGAATGGCATAAGTCACAAATGGCAGTTTAGTTGAAAAACAACATAAATTTATATATTAGCAAATCCTGGCCCCCAAATTTCAGTGCCACCTCACATATATTTGATATATAAATGGTTGGGAACAATTTGGTTGTATGAAGTTGTTTCCAGAGCATTCACAAAGAGAACTCAGCCCAGCGGTGGCAGGGGGGAAGCCCAGCAAAGTTCGGTATTGAAGAACTCTCCCAGGAGAGCTGTTTCCTCATCAGCACCCAAGAGCTATCTGTTCTTTTAAGCCAGGATTTCAAAGAATGCCACACAAAGAAAGTGTGTTTAGTAGAGTGTATAATGTAACTTACAAAAAAAGTCAAGAGTTACTGGCCCTATCAAAGTATTTCACCCAACGGATTTGATACAACGCTGACCCCTAGTCTTCCCAACATGCTGAAAAAAAAGTTTATCTGGATGGGAATGCAGGTAAATGGAAATGAGGCTGCACAGCCTGACAGGCAAAGAAAAACCTCTTTTTTTTTTATACTGAACCAAGAGATTTTAACTGTATAATTTGCTATTATAACATGATCTAGCTAATCTAGTCAATGGTTTTGTTGAATAATCAACTTCTTTGTCATTTTTAACTTTGTAGCATGTCATATAGTTCTGCGTTATTTAACCGCAAAAGACCCAGCGACTGTTCCAAGGCAAACGCTCTTGCCTGGTCAGGCAATAAAGGCAACCACTGTGAACCTTAAAAAGCAGAACACAGGCCAAGCGCTCAACATGGGATTCTGAAATAAAAGTCTGAAATACATAAATGTTTACGTGCTTCTAGGATGTGCAGACAGAGTCACGTCTCGGTTCGATACAGCTCTTCTGGTGAAGGCTAGAGCCGTCAGCCGGCGCTGCTGCTGCGACAGCGCGGCGCAGACAGATGGGAGGCATTCTGGCTACTGCTGGCCGTCGGAGGCATCTAAAGACCCCTGCATTTTTGCTGCCAGCTGCTCGAGGCACCGCAGGCATAGTTTATCCATAAACTACGGGTAGCAGAAGAGGCTGACATGTAAAATAAACCTTTAGACCCTTACTTCTCATTACTTTGTGGGGTTCTTTACATTTTAAATCAAACAAACTAGAGTTAAACATGCCATGGAGAGTTATCCAGTAATACACCGGGATTTCAATTCAAATCTCACTTGCCTAAGTTATCCTCAGAGGGCACAGATGAGCCATGCCATCTCATACCCGTAAAAATCCCCTAATGCCAGTTCCATTTTTTCTGAGGTGGACTTCCAGCCCGGCTCACTCTCAATAGAGGATGGTCGCTAACCTCAAGATGCAGCAGATGTCACATAAGGTACAGAACAGAGCTGTGCTGTCAGTTCTCCCAAGTTGTGCCTCTTCCTTCGCCTTCCTAGTAGCCCCGTGTACACAAAAGGGAGACTGTGCAGTGCTGCAAAGCCCCACTGTGGAATTTCATGGGGTAGAAAACATCTGGCTTTTTCAGATTTCATAGCATAAATGACAGCCAACCCCCACAAATAAAACCTAAGTCAGCAGTATCAAAGGCTGCTATTACATCCACTATGATTAGCTACTTTAATTCAAAATCTTAAGCATCGAGTCCATATTCATTGACATGGAAAGATTGGAAACTACAGTCAAATTTTACAAAAGCTAGTGTCAACAGAAAGGCTTCGGCAATTTATTATTTCCTTTACAAATCCAATGAAGTGGAATAAACTGTTTTTAAACAGAATATTATTTTAAAGAGGTTTTAACCACAAGCTTCAAGGAATCTGACTAAGTCATGAACTTAACCTGAACAGTCAGTTCAAGCTCAAAGGAATTCAAACTGCAAAAAATGATGCTGAGGTTCGAATCAATGCAACCAGCAACAACTGCTGTTATGAACAGGTTACTGATCTGGTAGCCTTGTTTCATGAGAAATTATGTTCTCCTCTTCTCTTGTGAAACTTTATTCTCTGTTTGGCTTTTCAAGTTTGTACCTAATCCTGAATCCTTAAAACATACAAACTCAAAAATTCAGTGTTTAAAAAACAGACTCGTTCTTAACAAGCCATCTTGCTGCTGTGCGTGGTTTTATTTTGTTACGAAACGTGATACAAATTTGGATGACCATGTAACAACGGTAGTCTGGTGAAAAGATTGTTTTGCTTGTTCCCGTGATCCAGATCTGAAGCAGCACAGGATCAGACACCTCAACACCCAGGTCAACTGCAACTTTTAGATGACCATGAGATAAAACATCTCAATGGCAGCTCACTTTTCTATAAACTTAGTGTCTATGTACCTATACCTATACACATAATATTTTTATATGGGCAGTGACTTCATGCACGCACACGTATACGTCGTGTGCTATCTAGCTGACTGCAACTCTGAGTCAACCTAATAATTTAATTCTTGGAACGCATTTTCTTATTGCAAACTTTTTCTTTTACAGACAAGAGAAGTCATTAAATACCGAGAATCAACTGGGAGGAACACAGGAAGAAATTGCCTATGGGTTACCACCTAACTGTAAGAAACACTAAATGAAAGTAACAAAAAAGTGGATATTGCCCTGAACTCACAATTGAATTTCCATGGACGTATCTGACTGCGAGACCAAGGACCTTAGACTATAGTCTGATATTAGTATGGAAGAAAACAGATTAAATGTTCAACATCCTATCCAGGCGGTCTGGGAGTAAATAGCAGAATGAAATAATTAAGGAAAATCATCACCGTTCAGAAAAGCAGGTTTTCACTCTCTCAGATTGCTGTGCAGGTTTTTTCAGGCCACACCTGCCTGTTCAGGACTGACCTACGAATTACAGCGACCACATGTTATGAATACAAAAGACAAATAAACTTTCCAAAGCTGTGGTACTGGAATCATCATTGACAGCTTGACATATCAATATTTCAGGAAGAATAAATGACTTTCATATCCAGGGTTTTGGGTTTGGTTTTTTTTTTTTTGGTTGGTTGGTTGGTTTGTGTGATGTTTTTCTTTGCCTTTTGTTACCGGACACTTTGGGAAGGTGCTACGCTTGACACCTGAAGCTGCTTAAAATATTTGGAAATATTTTAATGAAGTCTTTTGAGATATCACCTAATACAACTTTAAAACAAATTTTACTATTATTATAAGTATTTTCTCTTCATCCCTTGCCAGAGGAAAACTATAAATCTTGTCTCAGCTGAATGAACACCATTTATCATATTCATTTTCTTGTCAATACAATTATGAAAAGCCTTTGGCCTTTTTCCAAGGAGCCTGATTTGCTAGAGAAACTCAATTAGTATAAGCAAGCCGGCTACAAAACAGCCCTATTTGGCAATCTAGCCCAGCTTCTGCATACCTGACGATTCACCTCTAAACCATCATCCAAATAACTCGTAAATAACATCATAATGGTAAAATACAAGATACACCGGTGTCCCCCGTGCCTCCCTGCCTCCCGCCTCCCCCCTCCCCAGACCGAAAGAAAGGACTTAAAAGAAATTATTTTTGCTCATTTTTGCCATCTACTGGACAAAACTTAAATCCTAAACGTTGCGATCAGGAAAACCCCGACCCTCTCAGGTGAGAGATTACCGACTGCAATTTGTTTGGGCTCAGACCCAAAATATTTCCTGCAATCACCTGAAGAGTTTATCAATATATTCACCTGCCAGCAATCTACAAGTGACCATTTCTGACCATCTTCAATACAGAATAAACATCACCTTATGGCATATTAGAAGCTTAGCCTTTCATCCCTTGTCTTTTTGCACTTCTTATTTATTGAACAAATGCAACTAAATCAGATTTATTTTGGCTAATATTCTGTATTTGCCATTGTCAATACTGCAATACTGGGGCTTCAGACAGAATAAAATCTGTTTGAAAAACAGATTTTCTTTGCTGTTAAAGCCATTTTCTCATGACATATTTGAAACTACAAAAGAAATATGTTAATCAAAGGACATTGAAACTTTGTATGATTAAATTGGCATCTGACCCCCCCTTCTCCTCTGTTTACTTTTCTGTTATTTATACACAGTAACTAAGAGCTGCTATAATAGCAGCTTATTCTGCTGTAATGCTTTGGATCAATAATGGGATGAAGCTGGACTCAGCCAAATGAGGTAAGATCCACTGAACAGAAGCAGGCACTTATCCTTTACAGCCAAAGGTGAGGAAGAAAAACCATTCTGAACCTGTGCAAAGGCAAAGAAACTAAGAAGGCCTGAGCCTTGAATTCCCCACAAAACTACATTTCAATCTTTCTCATTAATACAGAACAATGAAATCTAAAAGTTGGAGGCTGTTTTTATTTATCTGAAATAAACTTAATTAATAAAACGGAAGGAATAAATAAAAAAAAATCAGGAAGGGGTCCTGAGGATTACATATCCTGGATCCTTGAATAAAAAAAATCTCGATGGATGAATCCATTTCTTTCAAATGGAGAGGAGGTAAATGCCGCCTCCTGCAACTGGAGATTTGCAGTTCTGCACAGGAGAAGAGCATGATACTCATGCTGTACTAGAAAAAACAAAGTAAAAAGAATTTGAAATGAAAGCAGCACTGATCTGCTTTTGCACATCTTCCTGATTTTATTAATAAGTTTTAGGGTAACACGAGCACAAACAGTGCTAATGAAGTTAAATGTACCCAATGGTGCCCACTAGAAAATGAGATGCTAATTCACAGTCTGGCTTCAGTAGTTTGTGATTTATTCCCCCACCCCGTCCCCCCCTTCCCCTCTTCTCCAGTCCTCTTAAACTGAAATTAAAGGATGCCTTCCACTGATTTTAAGCAAAATAAAGATTACACTGCTTTATATTTCGGACTTACTTTTTGCAAGCTGAGCCTGCACACAGGCAGAATCACTGCGGGCTTGTGAGGGTCTTAAATAGGGCTTATCTGAACAGTCATCAGGCTCCTAGCACCCACCGCACAAGGACGCCTGCCAGACCACAGCAGGCTCTGCTGTACGGCCTCTCCGTCCTTAAAGGCTCATTTTCCAGCTCCAGTTCTACATTGACGCATTCCTCCTTCTTAACCAGGAAGATTATTAGTGAACAGTGGGGTTTCATTATTTACTTAGAATAAAAATATTTTTAAAAGCTTGATTTCTAGTAAAGCACGTCATTATACTTGAATGCAGTTTTTTCTGTCCATTAAATAAACAAATACATAATTAACTTCCATAGCTTTGTGAGATCTAAAGTATAAAAGAAATATTTTCATAGTTACTTCACTGTGTATTTCAGCAGTTTGTTACTAATACGACTGCGTGCCTGAAGAGAGAATTACAGCTACTGTATTTATAAAAATATAAAACATTTCTCTATAGTATTAAGAAAACACCCACGAGTATTATTGTATTTGTTGGCATTAAAATGCACACAATATTTAAAGCAAACAGACTTCCATTATGGTTATAGATTGAAGAAAACGACAATCTAAAGATTCTGATTTTGTTTTCAGATGTCCATTTTCTTCCGGATCAAGAAGACTGCAGGTGTTGTGATATTAATAGAGTTGACATAAACAGAAAGTAACTGACTAAATTAAAGACATGATTCATACCACAGAGAGGAATCTCCCCAGATAGCACTCGTATAGTATTTTTTTAAGCACTTTTGATGTTAAACCAAATGTAGGTACATCGTGTTTGGAGTTACAGACACAGTGGTTTTTTAGAATGAACACATGAGGGATTTATGGAGGGAAGAAACCCACCTGGATATGTTTTCTAGATTAGTAGTGTGACACAACAAAAAAGTGACCTCTCTGTGGTCTTCCCCAGTTAACTGCATGGTTGCCATTGTGCTGTAATTTTAGCTGATTACACATTAGTTCATTTAGCTTTGTTTCCTCTTCCCCACTGTGCCATACTATTAAACTAATGCAAGGGGCCTGGTATCCCTCTGTGCACAGAGCTGGTATTGTCACAGTGTAATAAGGATACATCCAGTCAAACAGCATGGTGTAGCTGGTCTTTGTGTTTAGTGCAAAGGCAATCCCTCGAAGATCCCTTGCCAGCCCGATCAACATACGCTGTCAGTGGGAAAGAGACACAGTAATTGATTTTCACGTTAGCACAGAGCAGATGGAGTAATAATCAGCCAATAATGACCACATATCTGATTTTGATTCATTAGTTTAAATGTCTCGCTCAAATCTTTTTTTTTTTTCCTTCTAAAAACCATAGAAGATTCTTTTAACAAACAAGATTTCCGCAAGTTCTGTAGTGAAACACTAGCAAAATGCTTAGGAAATGTTTTTGATTATTCGATATGCTATCCTAATGAATAATGCAAATTAAAACATAATATATGAACACTAGGTATTAAAGTTTAAAAGTGCTTCCTGTATTAATATACTTACAGTAATAGTAACAATAAAACGTTAATTTAAGCATGTAATATTTTGAATGAGGTGTAAGACTAACTGATACTCATAACAAGCTACAATTAAGGTTGCACTGAAATTCTCCCTGTATGTTATTTTAACATATCTTCTTTTTTTTTTTTTTAAAAAGTAATTTTTTGAATTAGGTTTCTTCAAAAAGCAACTTTGTTATTTACAGAAGACCACGCAAATCTATCTGTATTAAAGTTGGTTCTGAGATGTGATTTTTTCCCCTTTAATGGCCCAAGTGTGGCTTCAGAATCCTTCCAGCTCAAATCCAGACATTTTGTGCATAGATAATTAGCCCCTACTAAAGGGATGTTTTCAGGATAATTAATAGACATCAATATGAAATATTAGGGAATGAAAAATATTTTAACAATATAAACAAACTTTTCAGTTTACTTAAGACAAATATTCTTTTTGACGATTAAGTATTTTTATAAATTTTATCAGTGTGTTGCATGTGGGGTTTGCACCCCCCCCCCAAAAAAAAAACCCAACAAAAAACAACAACAACAAAAAAACCACCCACAGTACTGCAGAGTCTGGTAAAAATAAATAATCATAGAAGCATGGCAAAAAAACCCAGTAAGGAGTTCTCGCTTTAAAACCAGAGTTTTCAATAATGTACCACTTGGTGCTCACGCTGTAATATTTATAGTCTTGAGAAATACAAAAGATAAGACTCACATATTAGTTTTAACTGATCACATAAAGAGCAAATTACGGCTGATGCCTTGTTAAACTGCTAAATGTCATCTTACACAAGGGCTAATTTCTACTTCTCATATACAGACCCATTAGTCCAACTGACTTGGATGGCACGCACATAGATTTATCCAAGGATAAATTGAGTTCTCTACAAAACACTGGTGAGGTTGCTAAGAGTATTTTAATATTTGCATTTCCTTTCTGTTGTGCATTGAAATGGCCTGAACTTGCAAGATGCTCAGAGGTCTCAACTCTCATTAACTTTAATGGGACTCTGAAATCACTAGAGAGGAAGTGTTCAATACTGAGAAGATGCAATATAAAATTGTAACTTTATCTTTGTATCCATCTGTATTTTCATACTTTGAGTGCTGTTTTGCCCGCAGAAAAAAATAACTCTTTAGCAGGCATGGTGGCCAAAACATAAAGAATGGTAAAAACCTGGCAGCCACGCTCTACACTTCTTTCTGAGGGTGTACATTGATTTTGGTTCCCTTGCCCACGCTAGCCACAAAGAAGGGGACAAGCAAGGCTGCACAAAGGAAAGGCTGGAGCTGGGAAGAAGGGGAGCTACAGCCCCTGGCAAAACGTGAACTTGCCTTTATTTGAGGAGGCACTTGGAGAGAAAGAGCTCACCGTCTTAGTGGGGTCTCCACAACGTGGATCAGAAAAAGACAACCAGCCAAACCCATATTCCTCTACCATGCTTATTCTGTCTTTATAAAAACAACTGGTTAGAAGAAAACACTCCTTCGCAAATATATTTAAGAAATAGTTTGGTTGCGAGACTTTAAAAAATATTAATAAAAGCAGACGTGCAACTTTCTTTAAACTGTGGTCTCAGATTTCTGGAAACCTACACAAACCAGGCAATTTCAGACGCCATTTGACCTTGAATTGTAAAGAAAGTTGAAAAACTGTTACATAAACTACATTTCTTGAGTTTCTATTCTTTAAATTCAGGTACTGTTATTAAAAAGGCCATACCATTAACCACGCTATACTTAATAAATGACCTCTATCTACAAGGCACCATATCCTGGCAAATCCCAGCAAACTTTGTGTTCAGGTACTATCCATTGGAACTCAACTTTATAAAATAACACTGCCTACAGTTGGCAATGTCTGAGCAGCTTCTATAAAACCTATGGAATCCTGATCCATTTAAGTCACTGGCAAAAAAACCTTTGAACTCTAATAGGAGCAAAAGTCACCCTAAATTCCACTCTTGCTTAAGTCACGTTTAGTAAGACCTCCCGGCTGGCAAACCCTAAAATCCCAAGACAGTCTAGTTTTAGTCCATTATGAATTTTCAAATAGCACTTACGTGCATAACATTGATTAATGACAAACAACGTTATCCACTTATACATCCACTTTTTGTCCGTCATCCTGTGGGATTCAAAGTGCCTTGCAAACTTCGCAGAGTACTTTGAAGAATACATGAAGCTACTGCTTCGTTCACGACCAAACACCAGCCATGGCTGGGGCAAAGTGACAGATAATAACACCACCAGCAAAACGAGTAAGATGAGAAGTGAAGAGTAAATACAAAAAACACAACAAGAGGAGCTTGTCAGCAGTATGTGAGTTTATGGATTGCTCTTCTTGTTCATGAAACAATTTTGTTCAAATTTTGGTTGTGAAATATTTTTTCCTGAGTGTCAGTGACAGGTTTGTTTACGATTAATTAAAACAAAGCCATTTTAAAAATAAATTCAAGTATTTGGTTTCAAAGTCCAGAAGGAGATTTTTTTCAATGGAAAGGAGCTGAAGATTTAAATATTCACAGAAAAAACCCTGTGACTTGCCAACATGTGCCAAGTGTCTGACTAACGCAATTTAAAACAGACGAGACTACTCACGCCACCCACCCCCAAAACGGGGCTTGTAATGGAAAGTCTGACAGACCCTTAACTATAGTGGCACTACTGGGTGCAGCTATAATATTACCCTCATAATTCTACTATATAATAACAACAAAGGAAAAAAAAGGTGAAGGGTCATTGCGCTTTGTCTTTAGAATTAAGATGGCTGTCTTCATCCTTACAGCATACTCTTAATTCTGGAGACACGTCTTAATAACCTCTAAATAGTTCCAACAAAAGAGCCGTGTCAGAGGAATGAGCAGGCCCCAAGGTGTTTCAACTGGAGTGTTTTCATCTGCCTTTATTGCTCTATCCCTCTCCAGAATTAAGGCAATAACCTGTGATAAATTATTCAGGAACTGCTACAGGGATCAAAGCAAAATCATTCTGTTAAAGTGCTGTTTGCAACATTTGGCACTTAGTGTGAAAACTTTTAATGTGTGCAAGCTGAAAATCAAGGATTTTAAATAATTTAACAGCATGGAGTTTCTACAAACCAGCTAAAGATAGCATGTTGCTATTTAACTGCTTTTTCCTCAGATCCTTTTTTTTTTTTTTTTTCTCCTGCGTTTCTAGCAAATCTGATGATGTCACAACTATAAACAAAGTGCTACTGAGATTCCGGCTACCGGGCGGATATAGTACTTCACCGGATGGATTGGCAAGAAAAACCCTGAAATTCTTAGGAGAAAATTAGCCACTGTTTTAATACCGGACATTTTTCCTATTAATATAAAAATGTGAAGAAGGAAGTAGGAAGAAAAAAAAAAAAGGAAGAAGAAAAAAAAGGAAAGCAAAGCACATAATTACTTAAGCCATCTTCAATTATATTTGATCTCCCTGGAAAAGAAACCTAAACGTACGTTTTGTATGCAGATGTAATGATTACAAATGTATTTTAAAAAGAAAGAGCTCCCTTGTTGCGACTGTTTTTCAAGGGTGTTTTTCAGAAATATTAAAAAACAGCAAAAACCTAAACCCTAGCCAGTTAAAATTCCTAGTAAAAACCACAAATTAAATGAATTTGGCAGTCCTGGACCATTTTCATAGTGATATTTTAACAGTGTCATCTCCCTGTGGATTGGAATACTAAGCATTTTATTGAAGAACTGAACTGTTTTTGTTTTCAGTACTTGCAAAATGAAGTACCTGAAAGCGCTTTTGCATGTATTATTTATTCATCATGATAGAAAAATAGCTTTAACCTAATAAATTACATTTAAGAGAATTTAGAGCAAAAGTTTTGTTTATGATATAGCAACAGATTTAGTTCTTTATCAGTAGCTTAAAGCACCAAGTTTTCTTTATACAAATTAGACAGATGGTGCTTACAGTAGAATTTACTAAAGGTCTGTCACAACAAATGCAGCCAAGCTGCATATTTAATCACTGCAGAACCTTGTCTACCTGCAGCTGCCAACTGCTAATCCAATTTCCCTGATAAATGTGGCAAGAGACACGATCAGCAATAAAGAGCATCTAACTCCATTTTCCTGCAGGGCGTCTTTTGATGAACATTTAGGACGGAAGCATGGAGTGCACTGTGTGGCCCTGGCTTGTGGCAGCTGCATGCATTTTGAAGACACAGTTCTCAGGTTACTCACTTAATTCTGCCACTATCATTATGTTGCTATTGATCTCAGTAGCTCTTGTCTACACAGCATTACTCTAGATGAAGCTGAATCAGGCAGTTATCATGCATCAAACTTGCTCAAAAGCCTGGAGATTTCCCCTTAATTACTTGTGATTTTATTTGCAAATACCGTTAAAGTGTAATCAAGCAGTCACTTTCCAGGGTCGTTAAGAACTTGCTAGTTTAGGAATATATCACTGGCACTCCATTAAAATTTCTCTACTAAGACAGTTGCAAGCAAACCAGACAGGACAATGGCAAAATTATTTTAATAACCTGAACCCTCACATGAGATTAACAGTTTCCTACAGAAAGGATAACGCTATCCAGTGACCTCTTGTTCTAGTCTTTTTGATTTATAACTTGAAAAATCTCAGAGATGAATCCAAGACAGATAAAATGCATCTATTTTTGAATGGAAAGTTATTAAAATTAAATACGTAAAGCAACAACAAATGAAGAAACCAGAATTAAAGACATTGTTGAAATAACCCCAAGTACTATTTTTTTAAAAATACTCCGTCAATTCAAGCGATTACTGTGAACTGTGCATCTCCTGGCAATGCCACAGATGTACTGCAGGCCAATTAATTACTAAATATTTCTAGCATATCTGCTTATTTTCTTAAGAAAGAAAGTGGGTAAATATGATGATGTAGTATTTACGTCTCCATCATATTTTAAAACAGTGAATTAAAAATTACTGTTGGGGTTTTCTTTAGAACCGCCCTGCGTGGCTGCAGCCAGCACTCCAGTGTGCATTGTTAACTATTTATTCAGTGACGGTAGAAGGGATCTCTTTAATGCAAGAGTGCCCTCATGTATTATCATTCCTGATGATGCAGCTTCTATCCAGCAAGTCTTTTTCTTCCCTAAAATATACTGTTGTTTTGACACAAACAGCTTGCTACACTTAAGGATTTTACTAATAAAACATAATGTTGTGTTAGATATTATGACTGTTGCCACAGCTGAACTGACTTGTCAAATCAATCCTAATATGGCTCCCACAGGCACATAAAAACCTTATTTAGCTATCAGTTATCCTAATCACTTTGTTCAGTTTAAGGGTGCAATACTTCAAGACCAGTTCCTATTTATACATATATGCCCAGCCATTTAATAAAGTCTTGATTTATATAATAAATTCTTGTTTGAAAAAATACTTTAAAGCAGCAGTGTTTTATCAAGTGTGTTACAACATGTCTCCTCACACCCCCAAATAAATATGTTAATACACACAAAGTGGACACTTGCATGTCAAAGGGGAACATTATACGTGTGAAACAGGAAAGCTAGCACTGAAGCCAGATTTGTCCCTTCGATTATAAATGGGGCTCGCATGTGGTCACCTCATCTGCGAAGCACTGAAAAATCCCAAGGCTTTTAGAAAAATCTTTGTAGAGAGTCTATTTAGGAAGATAGCCATTCATAGCCTTTGTATCTCTACTGCCTGCATTCCTAATATATATATGATGTATACAGGTACAAATATACATACAAGTATACAGGTATATACATGCCAAGAGACAGCCAGAAAAGGACAGCTTGTATCTAAACGCTTGCCCCGCTATTTCCCGTCAATAATTTCTTTCCCTACAACTGAAATAAACCTACCTTTGCTTCTTCTTGTTCAAAACTACTGTTGAATATCTGAGTCACGCTTTCAAACGAAACTGTGAGGGGAAGCATGAAATTCTCAAACTCATCCTCGTCTTCACCTACAGGAAAAGAAACCAAACCAAAACAGCAAAGGCATCACATCACATTCTCACTGCTGTTGGAAGGGTCGGCCTCCTAAGCTTTCATAGAAAAATCTCACTGACATCATGGGAACTTTTATACGGCCTACAGGAACAAAAACTTGAGGTTTGATATATTTTTACTGAGCTATCACCACGAAGACAAATTGTTGACCACAAACAACTTGTATCTGAGACCGGCACGTCTCTGCATTTCGTATTTCTTGTTTCCTCTGTTAATCTGACAGCATTTGTTCAGTACCCTAGAAGAATATTCACAGAAGTCAAGACTCAACAGCTTGAAAATGTTAAATTTCAAACCGCAACAACAGAGTAGACCCTTTTCAAATGTGTACTTTGTACTATGATGTTTAAATCACAATTCTTTACGATTGCATCCTATTTTTCTCCCTCCTACCTATTTAGTATACAGAATGAAGCTGCCATGGAAATAAATCTGGACTGTGTTGGGGTTATTTGCGTGGCACTATTGCTTTGTTTGTTTCAGAAAGTGTGATTTTAGAGTAAAAGAAACAAGATGTGGGCAGGGAAAAAAGAGATTGCATTGGTTAGACAGCTGAAAGATAGCCTGGAAGCCTGGATTGTTTTTTGTTTTGTCATGATGCTGAACAAGTAACTATGAACAGCAACTTTTTAGAAATGGCAATTTGCATGAGGATTCATACTCATGCTACTTACCTTTAGGCCCTTAATGAGGGTAGCTTGCCTCTCGCACTCAGAGTCCCCTTGAGAGTAATTCAGAGTAGGAATTTAATTTATGTTCTTTAAAGAGCTCTTTGCTATAGGGCTTCTCTCTTTATCGGCAAAGTCTGGCAAACTAAGTTGCAATTGAACTTAGGAGGAGTCTTTTGTGTGTCAAATCGGTTGCGCAAAGCTACTGTAAGCTTTGCAGTTTAGTTTCTACATTTCAGATACCCATCTGTAAAAGGGGCATCAGCCCAGCCTCTTACCTCTAGAGATGCTGTGAGGACCAAATCGCTCACCCCAGCACAACAGTAAGAATGACAGGAAAGGCCATGAAGAAGAAAAGCCAGGAAGGAAAACCAGTCACAACAGGGAGCAAAGCGTGGACTAATACATAAATCCAGATATGGACACAGAAAAAAAAAAAAAGAAGTAATAAAATCCAAATACTCAGTAGCTTCTCATTAAGCAAGGATGACATCTTCTGTACTGAAAGAGGCAAATATCTTCTGAGAGAAATAATTGATCCTGCAATTAAAACTGCCTCGTATCAATGCAAATATTTACACTGGAGAGGAAAGGCAAGGTGCGGAGGCAATCTCCCCTACGGCACCTCC